>KB672253.1:429862-511720 GCA_000349105.1 Anopheles epiroticus | reverse complement strand
TATGCAATATTAGTAGACTTTAAGGCGCATCAATGTCTTATTTTTCCCATATTTTTCTCTCTTTAATACAATAAATCCTAGTGTGCGCTTTTTCTTCCCATGTTGGTTGAGCTTTACTTCATGATGACAAAAGCAACCGCACTCGCAGGGGATTTTCTCAAGTACATAAGCTGCAGTGCAGTTCAGTATTTTCCTATCTTTATATGATGGCTTCCTCTATTCTTACCTTTCCACTTACAGTGAACCAAACAATCGGATTAAACCGTTCATCTTTCCGTAGAGCATTTTACAAACACACATGACATTATCCTAACTGTACTCATTACACTCGCTTAACCGCTGTCTTCCACTTTTCTTCTCTAATCACAAACTTAAACATCACCGCTCATGGTCTTGGCATTCGGTTGACAAAATGGTAATTTTTTGCTTCGTTTACTGTTTGCTTTCCACTTTACAACAGTCGTTGATTTTTCAACGCTTCCATCAACTTTTTTTTCTACCAGCACCGATTTACTGCTAAATGACGTGTATTGAGATTTATCGTTTCAATTCAAATCGCCAAGCGACATCATCCACCCACTTCCGGTTAATTGTTCCGCTCTGGTAAGAGGTCAAACAAGGGACAAGGACAGTTGTAGCTGAAGGGAGAGATGGAGCAAAGCAAAAATCGATTTAATTTTCTCATTTGAAAATAAATTGAATTCTTTTTTACACTCTCTTTCTTATGCGATTGCTTCACTGTAGGAGGCTGAAAGGTCTGATTTATTAGTACCACCGAAATGAAACTAACCCTAAACTCGCTGCAGTGATTGTTTTCTTCCCTACATTCTGATCACATTCCACGGAAGTACGCATAGGCGCAATTTCAAGGAAACGAAGGGGAAGGAAATTACATTCTACTTTTCAGTCCTCTACTTAAACTTAAACAAAACGGACAAAGAAAGCACGCCATCCTTACCGGCGCAACAATCGATCGTCCAAAAGGGTGAGGAAAGGAAATGAGGATAATAATTTACACTTAACGGTAGATTTATTTGCTATCGATTTGTTTTCAGTGAGAGAAAAATGGTAATGAAATAGTGGAGCAGGGAAAGTAAAATAGCTGTCCGTTGCCTACAAATTTTACATAGAAGCGGAATGATTACTTGTAAAAAGTTTGCAATTTATTTATTTCAATTTTGTTTTTTGTATTTATTTTATGTAAATTCATGCGACCCAAATATTTTCAACTTGTTTTTCTTCATTTTCTTTACATTCTAAACATTGTGTTTTTAACTCGTCTTTTAATATCTTCACTGTTGCTTACTGTCTGAGGTTGTTTTTATGTCAATTGTTTAAGACCTAAACAGAATCGAATTATCATATGCTTAGTACAACTTTATTTTTATACTTCATTGGAGGGAGTACCATTCCCGCCACAGTCTCCAGCAGCATGTTATCACGCTTTCTTACAACCGCATTTCCAAGGCGCACATTGATCGAAAGATACACTAATGTGACCCCACTTCCAAGGCCAAATCTAATGAGGCTCATGTTGCAAAGGGTGTAAATCATTTGCAAATATTCATTTACATTTCCTCTCACACCTTCCTTCACCCATTTCCCTGTCTCGGGTGCCTACAGATGCTCTCCAGAGTGCGCTCGTTTGTATCGATTTCCTTGATAAAAACGCTCCAAACACAAAATGCGTCCCAAGGAAGTAGCGTGCCACTCGGTTCGCTTATTGGCTGATTTACTATCATTTTCACACCCAAACTTCACTGCTCAAAGTGTGCACGCTGGCGAAGGGAATCAAAAGCGGAAAATGACCCCGAAACGTGCCTGCCCTGAAACGGAAACGAAGACGGTAGTACACACAAAAAATCGTTACAGCTATCTTTCGCCCCACAATACCGACAATGGCATCGACAATATGTATCGTGTTACTGAGCTGGAACAGTGGTGTTCCACCCAAGAAAGCACCCCCGTGGGAGATCGGTCTATCGGAGGTTGGCAACGAGAAAAAGACGCACGAAATCAGCATAACTGCCACTCTCGTATTGCATGAATATTGAAACAAAATACGTTCGTTATGCATATCGTTTGCCGCGCGAAAGAAGTGTCCTTTTTTTGCTGCTGAAACTTTTGGAATGTCGTTGAAGGTTTAGCAAAAGCAGGAAACATTTACACGGGACGGGCTCACTACATGTGGCAGGTCGTAAAAATTGAGTAAGGCTTCATTTTCCTATCCAATCGAATTATCACACATGCGAACGTAAGTACAGATTGTGGAGCACGCTTTTACTTACTTACTTACTTTTAATAGATATCATACCTACTCGTGATGGTTATCGTTAATAATATCTATAATCAAACATTACCGGGTATTAATGACTCTTTATTTTTTACAATACACTCGGTTTGTTCGTCGTTTGACTTGAATTGAAAATAAAACGCCTAAAGCTATGCAATATGCAGTAATCATGTGTGCAAGAGTGAAAATGACCATTCCAACAATTAAAGGGTGAAACAAACCCGTAGTTATCCAAGACTTTTTATACAATTTAAGGCACAGGACCTTCAAAAGCTAGTGTATAAACATTCCATAGAACAGCTGTAACTCCAACTCTTGCAAAAGGGTTGACCGGATTAAAGCTCCCCCAAAAACCACTTCCCACGAGAACCCGGAATGCATAAGTTATGCATCGTCTGGGAACCATAAGCAAACGAGAGGCAAAATCCCACCCCGAACACGATGGACGTACTGCTGTAACGGGTTTGCATGTAAGACAGCGTGTTCCAGTGAAAAGATTTATAAAGGATTAAATTTTATCTTCTTCTGCATGGGTGCGTTAGGAGCGTTTCTGATTCGGAATTACAGGTTGTTTGCACGATGGTTGACTTCAAATCCCACCTTCAGCAGTAAGATATTGAGCATGAACTTGTCTGAGCAAACGAATGGATGGACTTTGACCGTGTACATTACATAGCAATGGATCAGTTTTTTAGGGTTTAGAAGCTATTTACTGCTAATAATTTAAGATAAATTAATTAATGAATTTATCAAAACTGATCCAAATCACACTTTATTGTCTCTCTAAGCAGAACGTCTGCTTGCCGAAATGTAACGCTAATTCAGCACAATTTGCCCTTTTCAAATCTATTAGCTTGCGGTTAGGCTGGCCTGCATCGCTCATGCAGCTCGCCCAGCACCGAAACAAACGCCGTCATCGCAACAACCAGCACCACCAACCACGAAGGACAGTGAAATGGAAAGTTCTAATTAATTGCGCCCATAAATCATGGCTAACAATAACGAATAATTACCGAACAATGTGTCGATGAGTTATGCCCGGTCAGTCGGTTTTCCAGCCGGTCGCCAGACCGTGCAGCCGGACCGGGACAGCATGGCTAAGCATTCCAATGTGTATTGCCAGCGTACATGGCTTTCGGTAGGCATCTTCGGTGTGACGCTTTGTGCGTGTCTTTGCGTACGCTTGCAACCAAAAGTGTCCACAATCAATCCACACGTGCAAATGGGCTGCTTAAGATGCTGAACGGTTGGTGATGGCTGTAATGTTCCGTGCATTGTGCGTAATTGTAACAAAGGGCGAGCAATTGTTTCTGTTTGGTGATTTATTGGGCACGAGCAGGCGCAAAATTTTATGAAGGAAACGTATGTTTTGCATTTGAATGATCTTTTCCATGCTTGCTTGCAGTTCCTGTATAAACTAGTAAAAAGAAAATTCTTCGGAGCGTTAGAAAAAAATTAAAGATAAATAAAGCAAGATTAGAAAGCTTTCATGAAACAACGCGTATGGATTGCATACATACTGGCGCTAAATGCTACTCTCACAAATTTAGTACAGACATTCAAATGTTAAACTGTTGAAACATGTTCTGTCTCGTTTTGCTCATTAAACTGTAATAATAAAAATTTAATAAATAAAAAAAAAATATAAATAATGATTAATAAAAATAAAAATTGAATAAAAATTAATTTTGAATTTATGAAAATGAGTATTTAAGACTCACAGTTTCTTTGTCCGATTTCGTAAGTAATATTATATTAATTGTACTAAATTAATGCACTAATTAATACACTAATCAATAATTATGTGTGACGATTTTTCAAAGAACTATCCAGAATTTCACCACCTTGAGGATAAACCACATGGTTACCGTTTCATAATATCCCAATCAGTATCGCCTTCCCGATAAGATACTATCACGCTAACGACATATAATCTTACGGAAACAACAAACGGTTCGTTTTATTGTCCCTATTCCCAGGAGAGAAAAAAAAACCTTTCGTTAATCGCTTACGCAGCAAACTACCACCCTAAACGGGAGTGCAATCGTAACGGGCCACCGTAATCCGTTGCCTTCTATCGCCGCAACGGCATAACATTGTAGTATACGCTACCCGCAACGGCCACGATAACGGGCGATTATCGACACCGCGACCCGTTTATTCGAAACAATCGCTCACCACCAAATGTGCGGCAATTACAGGGCAGCACTTGCAACCCCAGCCAGCCCGATATGCTGATTGCCGTCTGCAGATAGAGCACCGCAACACGGTGCAACCTGGAAGCGAACTGGAATTACTGAGCGTGCACACACTGTTGCTATCTTGCGCCGTTTTTGGGGAACGATATATAAACGGAGCAAGGTGAGCTACTGGGCAGCAAGACGAATTGCGACATCCGATCGGTACACTTCCCTGCAAGATGCGTAGCCTTCTCGTACTACCACTGCTGGTGGCCCTCGTGGCTGGAGCTACCCTGGACTTTGAGCACTACTGGACCGCTCAGGAGGTAAGCCCACGAAATGGAACTCTTAACTTCAGCTTCTAACGCCCCTAACGCCCAAACATTCCATCTCCGTAGATCAATGAGTACATTGATGAGCTGGCGAGGGACTACCCGACCCTAGCGACGGTTGTGAACGTTGGCACCAGTACCGAGGGACGTCCGATTCGTGCGCTGCGCGTCAGCAAGAACAACGTCGCCAACCGTCCGCTCGTGATTGTGGAGGCCGGTCTGCGCGCCCGCGAATGGATCTCGCCAATGTCCGCCAACTACATCCTGCACGAGATCGTCGAGCATTACTACGAGTTCGAGAACATCCTGGACAACGTTAACTTCCTGATCGTGCCGCTGGTCAACCCGGACGGTTACGAGTTCTCGCGCACCACCAACCGCCTGTGGCTGAAGTCACGCAGCGTCAACGGCAACGGTTGCTTCGGTATCGATCTGAACCGCAACTTTGGCCACCTGTGGAACACCGTCGGTGGAAGCACTGACGTGAGTAGCACTGTGCTTTTCGAGTTCGCTTCGTGTACTTAATTCAAATCTCCTCTACGCCGTCTTGTTACAGCCCTGCTCGGATAGCTTCGTCGGTACTGCTGCCTTCTCGGCACCGGAAACTGCCGCCCTGCGCAATCTTATCCAGAGCAACAGCGCTAACCTCGTGCTGTACCTGAGCATCCAGTCGGCCGACCAGATGGTGCTGTACCCGTTCTCGCACAGTGCCACCACCAACCCGAGCAACGTGGCCGAGCTGCGCAACCTCGCCAACAGCGTCGTGCTGACGCTGATGAGCCAGAATGGACGTGTGTTCACGAGCGGCGGTGCTGGACTGCTGCAGCCGCCGGCCTCCGGTAGCAGCATTGACTTTGTGGCCGGAACCATTCAGCCCGATCTGGTGTTTACGCTCGAAACCGGTGCCGGCGGTAACTATGGGTACGATGTGCCCGAGTCCGAGATGGCCGAGATTCTGAGCGAGACGACGTACGGCTTCCTGACGATGGCGGAATACGTCGCCAACAACAAGTAAGCGAGGGCAGTCACTTTTGAACGATCTGGAACTTGAGTAAGGGAAGGATGGAGATTTAATATAGGTTGACAATAAAAAAAAGGAATTTTAATACACCAAATGCCTGCTGATGTTATAGTTCTTCGCTTCATAAGCTCACGAATCCATTATTGTGGTCTTAATGAAGAGAGCAACCACGTCATCTTCCCAACATGAGACACGTCCTTCACGAACCATTTACTTGAACGCGGCCCTGTTCTGGTTTTCTAAATGTCATACAGAGTTCGGATTTAGATAGGATTTTATTAGTACTAGAATTACAAAAGTACGAGTAAAACTTAAATAATGAACGAGATATTCCAGGTTAAAATTCTTCCTGCATGTTCCTTAGTAGACATTGTCCCGAAAATTGCAATTTGGAAAAGCTTCGAGGTGAAACTTTATAAATCAACTCTGTCTGTTGCACAAGAAACCAAACTATACTCCGTTTAATAATAAATAGCTTCACATCTTATTACAACACCTTCAACAAGCGACTTTTCACCTCGTTCCATCGCTTATTAGCACCGCCTTCAATTTGATCGCTACCCAAAGCTCCATTAAACTCATCCATAATGTACTGTAGATGGAAGTGGTACGGCACATTGCACCGTACTGGGTGGGTGAAAAGTTTGAAAATCTTCCCAAGTGGCGTCGAGCACCTTTCATCACCGTACACGAGCAAACAGGAAACGGCAGTGCCGTCTCGCCGCATGTTTCCTTCCCGCTCCAGACATAGAACCATAGAATTTATCTCTTTTTTAAGCCAAATGGGGCTTTATGATATGTGTAACAACCGTACCTTCCCTTCGACAACCCCGTCGGGGAAGTATACCCTTTCAGCAAGGTAAAGCAAATGCATTTTGATGAGGATTCAATGTTAGGGAATTTGCCCCTAGCTGGGACTTTGATGGTGTAGATTTATGCTATCCTTTTCTTTTCTTTTGATGGCATATTTTCGATCATGCGGTAGGCGTTTGGGGACTGCTTACCGGTTGAATCGATGCAAATTGAATGGTACCAGATGAATGGGATAAAAATGTGGAAGGGTTTGAATATCCCAGACAGTTAAAGGGTTGTTTATTTAGAAATGGATGTTGTTTGAAGCATAAATACTTCACACCCATTCAGAGTGATTTATTGCATCTTTAAAAAAAAGGTAAGAAGCTTAGAGAGAGGCTTTTCAAAGGATAATTAACGCCAACATATTTAAAACACTTAAAAGATTTTTTTAAGAAACAGTACACCAATCCATTACAATTTATAATTTATTTATATTCCCTTCCATTATGTACATTAAATTACTACAAAACCTAACAGCAACATGTGCAAACACCGATAAGCACAATACATCTTACCAATTCGCAAACCACGGGATGAAAAAAGAAACGTTCGTGAAAAAAAACTCCAACATCCTACGAGTAGCGTCGTAAAAATTCACCCCCAGCGCAAATACACATAAAACAAAAGGCACAAACCAAACTCACCACCAAACGTCCAAACGCCTAACTTTCGATTGTCTCATAAATATTAATGACAGTATCAGAGATGCCAACTGTCCCGAGCTTCGACCGAGGTCAGCGAGGCAGGCTCGAGGGGAGACGGTAAACTTTTCCCCCGTATCGAGTGTAGTGCTGTAGCTGGACGTAAACCACGAACCACCTTGCCGCGGACCTCGGCCACTCACCCACCCGTTTTTCCGGGGGAAACAAGGAGAAATACCGGTCGTGCGGATTTTACTGGTGCGGTTGAATAATTGATTAAAATTTATCGTGAAATTCAATATCGAACATTATCGAGTCTATTACTTTGTGCGCTTCCGGGGAACAGATTGCTTGATTTACTTCCTATTTTACCGTGTTTCCGCACCACGTTTGTAGAGAAACTTTTTAAGCCTACGTTTTCCCGCTGACAAAACCTCGCCCCTTTTTTTCCAGGACGAGTGCTCTGTATTCCGTGGTAAAGGAAAAATAGGGAGACTTTTCCACAACTACGCTGCCATTTTATGGGCCTTTTTCTTTCTGCCGTTGCTTTCCCACCATTTGACGACACTCATTTGCCATTTTTGCTGTCCTTTTGTTCCACTATGGCCCCATTTTCTCGTTCGACTTTTTCCTCGGCAATGGCAAATGACAAGACCGGCAAATCCGTAAACACAAACCGAGGAAGACCCATCAGCACCAGGTGCGTCCTGAAGTCCACCCTAAGGGAAAAACTACAACTCTATCGGTTGGAAAAACGGTGGAAAGGTTTTAAGAAAGTTTCTCTCCGCGTTGCCTTGCCACCAAAGACTCAAACTTCTTTTTTCCATAACTCTCACACTGCAACGTTTCTGGGGGGAAAATCTCCGATCTCCGCCTACCAGCAGGATGACGCAAACAATTACGTGATAATAAAAATTTATATTTGCATTGTCACTGCCAGCCAGGAAGGGTGGAGGTAAACTAGTTGGTCTATTGCTGTGATTTTCTTAGCTAAAGTTTGTCCTAGCAGGCAAGCGGTGGCACGCTCTTTTAGGCCTTCTGTCTTCAAAAAACTGCCCCAGCTTTTAGTTTATAAAAGAGTTCTCTGCTGCCCATTTCCACCCGCGACTACTAACGACCAATTGTTCATGTGACACTGGCAGAAGGGGAAGAGGTCGAGTAGAGGAATAAACGTAAAATGTTCCAACCATGCCTTCGATAGTGCTAATGATTTATGAGCGCCTGCCCCACAGCGGCCCCAAATGCCTCAACGGTCGACGTAAAGACGTATCGCGCACGATGGTGTCGACAAACTGAAATGCGCCTAAAAGTATGCAATCGCTCCACTAATTTCACCATTTAAATGCATAACAATAGCGAACGGCGGATGTTGCTCATTTGCACGGTTTGCGTACTTGGGGGGGCGTTTCCGAAAGATTATGAAAACGGTGCAAAAGGACATTCGGGTACTAAAATATGCGAGCACGTTGGCTATCTTGGCCCAAGAGTTTATGTCGACCAGCGCCTGCCAGGCTGCAATAAGTTTAGCACAGGGACGTGTGGACGTCAGGCAAAAGCGCTATCGCACTCGAGCTGACTGTAAAAAGAGAAAAATGGATTTAAAATTAAGTGTAAACAATGGGTTTTCCAAATTTACACTCCCAGCGCCCTCTATTAAAACGTCATTGGCATTGTTCGCTAAGCTGCGGTAAACTCGGGTTACATTCAATGTACGGCCCCTTTGCTACTTCTTGTTACGAGCGCTGGACGTTCGCGTCGTTAGTTATATTTTCTTTACCAAACCAAACAAACTCGGTTCGATTGCACTGATAAGGCAGCGCGGTTCGGCCATCGGTTCAGCCGATATCGGCGAAAGCGCGTAGGGCGTTAACGGTGTTGTGGTAGCAGCTTCCTAAAAGCTATTAAAGATTTAACGGATACATATTTTTTAAGTGCCTTAAATGTTATTACCAATTATTGTGTGTCTTGTATTTTTAATTATCTGATAGCAGAGTGAATATTTATGAAGGATTTGAGTCGGTGTTTTCTTTCCATTGGCCGTTATGGGCTCCACATACTACATTGTAGAAGGAACGGCTCCATAACGCACTGCGAGCGATTAGAAGAAGCACGCAAGTATTGCAATGTCACAGAGGGAAGCGCGATAGCGCACTCGCGCGCCTCTCCCGACTGTTAATTTATTGTGCTGCTGCAATAGCGAAAAGAGTGTATGGCTGATACAATTGATAATCAATCAAACGCGCTTGGGACAGCGCCAATCAATCGTGGGAAGGGCCGCCCCGCGGTGCTTGATTAGTACTTCACCCATTGCTCCATCCATCCTACGCTGAAGTGACCGACAGCGTGCCCGCGTGCTGCCCGAACACCTTCAGCAGCTCGAACGTTTGCGAGGTAACGCGTGCCAGCTCGGCTGCCGGCAGATCGAACCCTTGCGAGCCGCCACCCGTCAGCTCGAGCGTGTACGCGTACGGCACACCCAAACTGTACGCATAGTCATCGGTCGCACCGGTCGCCGTGTACAGAATGTCGGCCGAGTTGCCCACCTCATACTCGGGACCGCCGGCCGCCACCAGTGCGTCGCGGGCCCGCTCGCCCAGCCGCTGCAGATCTTCCTCGTTCGGAGCGTGCAGGAAGTCGTAGCCCCACGGCCACAGAATCATCTCCCCGTACGTGTGCACCGCCAGATACATCCGGATGGCCGCCTTGTACTGGTCCATCAGCGCGATGAGCGCTTTCGTTTCGCTCTCCGAGGAAGCCGAGTGACCCGCAAAGTTGTTGGTGCACTCGGTCGTGGTACGGTCCCACATGAACGGGAAGTTGCGGTTCAGGTCAACGCCGTAGCACAGCACATTGCTCTGGGAGCGGTTCTTGCGCCACAGACGGTTCTGATCGTGCGTGTACACGTACCCGTCCGGGTTGGCAACCGGCACGATCACGTAGTCCGTGTTCTCGAGCTGCTCGCTGTACTCCTCCGAATGTTCCACAAACTCGTGGATCATGTAGATGACCGACATCACGCCGGCCCACTCTCTGTATCACGTGGGAGACATTTACCAAAAAAAGCGTTAGAGCATTCCGCTTATCTAAACGGTGCGTTCCTACGTTCGAAACGGTATAGTATACCTTGCATGAATCCCACCATCCATAAATACAATCGGACGGGTCTGATCGATGGTACCGCGCGTCGAGATAGTGATGGCCTTGATTGGCCGATCCTCGTACGTACGTCCGATCTCGGAAACGCGCACCAGCCCGTCGTACGCTACCGCCAGCTCGTCCAGATAGTCATAGATCTCGTCCAGCGTCCAGAAGTGCTCAAAGTTAATCGTGGCACGTGAGTTCGAGTCACGCTTCATACGCCGGCTGTGCTCCACATTGCGACGCTGTTCACGATTCAGCAGTCTGTTGGAGAAAATGCAGTCCGCCTTAAATGACCACCTCTCTGGGGCTACTCCAACTACTTCAACTACTCACTCTTGCACATCCTCCGCCACCAGATCGTACTCGATGTCGTGCTGCTCCAGGAACTCTTCCGCCTGTTTGTGGTCCTCGCGCGTCACCATCACGCGCGCATTCCGTCCCAGCCTCGGTGTGTCCCAGAAGTCCGCCACAATCTCCTGCTCGGAGCGCCACTTGAGCAGCACCGCCAACTGTTCCTTCGTTTCCGGACGCACATTGTACACTTCGAATCTGCGAACAAAAGTCCCACAGAAAGCGGTTAAACCATACGACCGTCGAGATTTTCGCACCCGCCAAACACGCACTCATGATAAGAACCGGCTTGGACGAATGCCAAGGCCAGCAAACAACCGGTCACCACGGTAAGCGTCTTCATTCTTGCCTTCTCCGCTGCTAAACGACAACTGCCTACGGGCGGGTGTCCCAAGACGACTCGGAGCACGGAATCGATTCCGAACCGAACGGTTCTTCCTCCCTCCCTTCAGCATTCTGCTTATCTCCCTGGCAAAATCATTATCTTTGCCGGCTTCGGTTCTCCGGCACATGAAGGGGAACTGGTGAGTTCCAACCCGGGAGGGATCAATCCGGCGGGGACGAACGCGATTGGACAGAGCGGGCAGAGTCATTTATCTAGATTCAACCTTATCGGACGCTTGACAGTGCTATTGGGGGTGCGATTTGTTTGGTTGTATTTTTTGCACGAGCATCGCCTGTATACGAGCATCTCTGAGTTTATTTATTGGCGATATTCAAATTCGATAGCGATTACGTGTGCGGAATGAATGGGGCCGCTTGTGCGCGTGTGTGTGTGCCGGTCCCCGTTCTTTCGTCTTTCGTCACCTTGGTGCGTTCAGATCGGTAGGGAATGGGCTTGTGTTTTTTCCTCTAGGGACGCTTTATCACCCGCAGATTGCCGGCATGCAGACCGAACACCTTCAGCATTTCGAACGTCTCCGAAGCGATCGCTTCAATCTGGTCCTGCTCGATGATGAAGCCGTAGCCGCGCGTTCCACACTTGAGCTCGAGCGTGTACGCGTACTCGACACCGAACGCACCGTACAGGAAGTCGTCACTGCCGGTTGCGAGGTACAGGAGTCCCGATGCCTGCATCACGATGTACTCCGGGCCGCCAATGTTCTTGACCGCTTCGGCTGCCATCGTACCGAGCACGTGCAGATCCTGCTGGTTCGGCACCGGCCGGTGGGTGAATCCGTACGGGTAGAGGATGTACTCACCGCAGCTGTGCAGCGAAAGGTACATCTTGATGCTGGTGGAAAACTCGGACGCAAGCAGCATGAGGGCACGGGTCTCCGGCTCCGATCCTGGGCTGTTGCCGGCAAATCCTTCCGTGCAGGACTGTGGCGAGATGAGGATAGATTAAAATGGCTGTTTTTTGAGAAGCAAGAACTCGTTTGGATCTAACTTACGTGAGAAGTGTAGCTAAAGCGGAAGGGGAAGTTACGGTTCACATCGGTACCAGTGCAGAGGACATTATCGTCATTGCGATTCTTGCGCCACAGACGGTTCTGAAATACCCCAACAAAGAAGGAAGAGCTTTATTTTTCTGGCCATCGCTTACCAAAAAACTCAGTAACTCACCGTCTCGTACGAGTACACGTATCCGTCCGGGTTCAAAACGGGCACCACAATCCAGTCCGTGTTGAGCAGCAGATCCTCGTTCTTGTCCGCAAACTCCACCAGCTGATAGATCAGATACACCGCCGACATGTGGGAAACCCATTCACGGGCATGCATGCCTCCATCGACCAGCACCACCGGCCGCGTCTGACCGATACGTGAATTGCGCGAGATCGTGATGGCTTGAATCGAGCGGTTCTCATACGTCTGCCCGATCGACATGACCCGCACCAGGTTCGGGTACGTCTTCTCCAGCCGGTCCATGTAGCTGTAGATTTCGTCCAACGTCCAGAAGTGGTCGAAATCGAGCACATCCTCATCCATCGTGCTGGTACCGTTGGGTTTCTGGGGGACCTTCTGCGGGCGGCGGCGCTTACTCAAGATGTGCAGTTTGCGCTGTTCCTGCTCGTGCTCCAGCAGCGACTGTACGTTCTCCTCCACCAGCTCCGACTCGAACTGCACGTCGTCCATCATTGCTTCGAACTGTTCCTGAAGATCGGGCTTCACCATGACCGTTACGCTGTCGTTGAGGGTACCGTAGCTCCAGAAGTCGATCCTACCGTCCGCGTACCAGTCGTGTAGCTCCTCCGCTTGTTCGTCATCCTCGACGTACAGTGAGTAGAGCTTGTAACTAATGAGAGTTAAAACAGTTGAAATAAATGAATTATATTTCTCTTTCTCTCTAGAGGGAGAGCCCTCTCTAGTAAAGGGTACCTACTTATTGAACTGTTGTTGCTCCGCTCGGCATGCAATGCTGACGGAGAACACTAACACCACCAGCGCGAGTAGCTTCATTGTGGCAGGAGTTGCAGGAGTCGACTGACGCTGTTCGAGCCCTGCCCCCAGCCATATAAACGCTACGACCCACGATAGCGCAATTCCGCTGCATCAGTATCTTGTCCAACCACACCTCGTATGCTGCAAAATGATCGCCAAT
Organism: Anopheles epiroticus; assembly: GCA_000349105.1. Lineage (NCBI taxonomy): Eukaryota > Metazoa > Arthropoda > Insecta > Diptera > Culicidae > Anopheles > Anopheles epiroticus. The sequence continues at coordinate 498,364 of KB672253.1, read as the reverse complement.
TTCACTAATTAAATGCTCGCGATAGTATCAGGAACTGAAGGAGCGTGCGCTATACTGCTAGATAACATTTTAAATAGTAGACAAACAGTCGTCGACAATTACCATAACGCTAATGAACTGTTTATCGTGTCATTCATTCTCTCTCTTACACTTTCTCTGTGTCTGATTCTTTCTGAGAATCAGCTTCCAAGAAATCAGAACGCTTCAACAGTTTCGCTTTTAATTATAAACACATTTAATCGTAACTAGAATATCAATCACCGTTTACGCGTTGTTCGCCATCGTGCGATAGATTTGGAAGGTTTGTGTAGCGACGGCTTGGATCTCTGTTGCCGGCAGGTCGAACCCATTGCGGCCACCACCAGTCAGCTCGAGCGTGTATGCAAACCGTGCACCGATCACACCGGCCACGTAATCGTCGCTGCAGCCGTTCGCGGTGTACAGAATCTCCGCACTGTTGCCTACCACGTACCGGGGGCCACCAACGGCCGTCACTGCATCGCGTGCCTGCTCACCGAGCGCAATGTGGGCGGCCTGGTTCGCTACCGGTACGAACGGCCACGAATGACCGTACGGGTAAAGGATCATATCACCGTACGTGTGGACCGCAAAGTAGATGGCAATATTGGAACCGTACTGTAGCAGTACACGGTTAAGGGCTTGAGTTTCCAGCTCGGAGAAAGCGGTAGCTCCGGCGTACGAGTCCGAGCAAGCCTGCAAGCAAAAGGGAGACGTCAGAATGAAGAAGTGACCAGAACGATTCTTCCCCAGAAACACCTACATTGCTGGTAAACACCCACAGGTAGTCCCAGTTGCGGTTAAGATCAATACCGGTGCAGAGGATCGTGGCCGGGAAGCGGTTCTTGCGCCACATGCGGTTGTCGGTGTGCGAGAACTCGTAGCCGTCCGGGTTGGCGACGGGAATGATCACCCAGTCCTTGTTCAGCATGTCGGCGTAACTGCTCGAATGTTCTACCAGCTCGTGGATCAGATACAGCACGGACATAACACCGGCCCATTCACTGTAGAGAAGGAACCGGAACCGAGTGTTAGAACGCTTCGAAAGAAAAATATTGCAGAACAGTGACCATACCGTGCATGGATTCCTCCGTCAATGAAGACAACCGGCTTCGATCCGGCCACACCGTTGTTGGTGGAGATAGTGATCGACTTGATCGGACGCCCCAGATGAGTAGTTCCAATCGTTTCCACGCGCACCAGATTGGGGTAAGTCTGGGCCAGCTCGTCCAGGTACGCATTCACCTCAGCGTTGGTCCAGAAGTGCTCGAAATCGACCGTGGCCCGCCCAGAAGCGGCCTTCCGACGACGGTACTCCTGATCGTACTTGCGCTCCGCCTCGATCGTGCTGTTTTCATAGCAGAAGAATGTTTTAGCTACCAGCGTGATCTTTCCTTAACTAAGCAAGCTGTCCTCCAGCAACTTACGCCTCTACATCCTCAATAATACGCTCGTAGCTGAACGCGTTCACGTCCAGGAACCGCTCGAACGCATCCTGCAGGCTCGGATGGATCATCACGCGGTAACCGGCCCGGTCCCAGAAATCGACACCCCTCACATCCTGCCAGCGCTTCAGCACATTATGCTTTTCCACACTGTCCACGTGGATGCTGTAGACTTTGTAGCTAGAACATGATTAAGAATCGCACATTAATTTCCCTTTTCAACAACAACACGGCACCACTAGCAACTCACTCTCGGTAGGACACCTGCTCGGCAAAGGTGCCAAACACTGCCAGAGCCAGCAGCACAACGACGGTAGCGCAGTACTTCATTTTCGGGAGATGAAACCGACTACCGAACAGCGGGGCAATTTATACCTTTTCCGGTTATCGCACTAGACGTTAGCTAATCTCATACCACACATCCGCCACTATGACGTGCGTGAAGAATCCGAAATTTCCAGCCATCTAGCAAGATTGACTTTGATCGCACATGAAATCCTTGTCATGCCGAAATTGCGTCTATTTAGATTGACTCCCGAGTTCGATTAGATAACGTCTGCAGCACTGCGCCAGACCATCGCTCAGTATGTATGGTTCGGTATCGTTTAATACACTAAGCTTAAGATTCAAATCGATCTAGCCGGTATTTGATTACCGTTACACACCGGACCAAACCGGGGACATAGGGTTTCTCGATATTTATTGAGTAATGACATGGTTGCGCGTGCTAATTGATAAGTCAATCATTGAAATGCTGATGTTATCTTGGATAGAATGATATGATCTTCGCAGTGATGTCCGTACAGAAGCATGTGTGAGAGATAGAGAACCCTAATTGATTGAATTAAGATGTTAATTAGAGTTGATTTATCAACCGCTGGAGTTAGTTTTCATATTTCAAATTTTAAACGCCAATCGCAAAGATATCTCAATCTGCCACCCCTTCGCCATATGCTCCAGATAATGCTACACGATTTGTTTTTGTTTATTCCATATCTCATCCGCCTTATTTACTTACCACTCAACTCTTTTCCACCTCATTTGCTCCAATTTCCTAAGTACGCTTATCGCCCTGCCGCCTATCAACAGCTGATTCTATGCATCCTGATAACGAACCAGATGCAGCGGTTGTAGATCGCACCAGCCGAGATAGGGATGTCGCTTGTCATCGATAACAATTACATGTGTGTAAAAAACGAAAACATGGCGAGCGGATGCGTGGATGGCGAGGGTGACGGAAACTAAGCAATATGTGAAAAGCTTTTTGGTGGTTTGGCTCGCGACACGCTGTTGATGGGTGTGGGTTTCTAAGAATTCTTGCTGTTGCGAAGGTTCTGAGAATTCTGAGCACAGAGCTTTTAAAATGATAGTGATAGCATCGTCAATTTGGGGGTAATCATTCTAATGTATTTTAAGTAGAACGAAGATGCAGATATGAGATGAATGTGAACGTACTTGTATTGTGTATTAGATTTATTTATTTATATAGATCAAGTTCGTCGGACCAACGAGGTCTACACGAAGTTCTTAAATTTAACAGCAACCAGGTACATAAATTAGGAACATAAAGCACTAGTCCCGACGAAGACGGAGACGCTCTCTATACACAGACGTGGACAAACCGAAATCAGAAATTTCGATGACCGCATTCAACTGGCGACACATTAGCAGGAATGGGTCGTTCTGTGCATAGGTAGTCCTGGTTCGCATAACACGAATGTGGAAACCGGCACGAAGAGACTTGCTAGGTGCATAAAAGTTGACACCCGCCAGTAGAGAGGGAGAGTCAATTTCGCCATTGAGTAGCTTGAACAGGAACGCACATTGTTGGTCTTGGCGTCTCTTGACCAGGGGCTCCAGACCTAGCAAAAGAAACCGCTGGCTGTATGGAGGCAATTCCTGATTGCTACGCCATGGGAGAAGTCGTACCGCATACCGGGTCAGTTTCCACTGAATGGCCTCGATACGATCGATGAACAGCGCAGACTGTGTGGACCAGACAACGCAACAGTAATCAAGCACAGAACGGACTACAGCACAGTATACAGCTTTTAAACACATCGGGTCGCGGAATTCACGGCAGATCCTCAAGACTAAGCCCAGCATTTGATTAGCTTTAGAGATGATGTACTCGTAGTGCTCACGAAGTATAAGTTTCGAGTCGAGATTTGGGGTTGTTTTGGATACTTGTGATACTTGTGAGGCAAGTCATTCTAACAGTCGTATCCCAGGACTGAACAGCTATCAAGTCCGCAATAAGTCTTTAAAGAATAGTGCACACTTATGCAATTGATACGTTTAGTAGGCTTCTGGTAATGGATACGGATCAGACGATCTCGTTTTGGAGGTAAATATCCAGGATCAGGCACAAGAATATCACAAAAAAAAATTAAGTGTCTTATGGAAAAGCAAGTGTGAAATACATCTAGACAAAAAAACCCCTGGTGGACTATCCAGATCATTTTTCAGATCAGATCAGATAATCATACTATCACTATCAACGCAGGCTTCTTAACAGATCGGTACTATGAAGCTGTGTTTCTTTTATAACACTTCAATCATGAAGTCAAAATCAGCATTCACCTCAACAGTACATTCACCTCAACAGTTGAGTACAACAACTCAGCATTGTTAGATAATTCCAAAATTATTATAAAAAAATCCCCGGACATAATGCTATCTGATGATTCAGAAGACCCGTGAAGATAATATTTATTATTTTTACCATTGTTATCACTTCTTTCATCCACGCTAGATTTACTATACCTGGGCGAAATTATCCACTAACCAAGAAGGTGGTGATAGAATGCATCTACTAATCAATACAAATTACCAATACATCTGCGTCCAGTTCCTCCAGTGATTGCTCCATCCTCGCTAAGCCTTGATAATCTACAGAAGCGTCAGAATGTCTGGCTTTGCTCCTATCTCATCATCTAGCTCGAACAGGTTCAAAGACCCAGTGTTGAAACCATTCCATTTTATGTCCATTAAAAGTAGTTATTGCTTAAGGAACGACTTAATAGAAAAATATAAGTAAACTATAGCCCAATATATTGTTAACTACATCAACTCCACTGCAAACCACTACAAGCTGAACATTTTCCAATTCACCAACTGGATAGAATCTAGATAGAATAGAGCCCGATGCAAACGCTCTTGAGACGCATCTCCATTTTCCAGTAAAAAGAATCGAATGTAAATATAAGAAATCCCAACCACTTGCCACTTGCTCACTTCAACCCTTCAAGTGACTGGTAATCTGGTATCAAAACATTTGCTATTGGCACGTTTACCTCACGTCACGGTACGTGAAGTAAACCCATAAAGCTTATCTTCATCTCACACACCACAACTTACGGGGACTTGGGAGGAATGTAAAGTGGGCACGGTGGCAGACTGATTCTTACAATATAATGCACTTTATTCAGAAGTAGAATTATCGTGATAAGCCTACGTACAAAACATCGAAGTGGAGAGTATAAATAAATAGTCTTATCTTTCGAAAGCTCAGCACGCGTGAGGAAACGGTGGAGATGCATAATATTCCTTCAAAACTGTAATGCTATCGACTTATCGGTTAAAACTGGCTTCTTGCAATGGAACCATTGCGCGTGAGAAAGTAAACCTAGACACATCGAATCAAGGCCTCATTCAGGTGCACTTGAAAAGCGCGGCACGAGGGCAGCACAGCTTGACGTTCCGAAAAGTGTGTTTTCCCTCGGTAAGGCCTCCCGGCATGGGCGGTCGGTTCCCGTTCCCCAACCTGCAAGGGCTCAGTAGCTCGGTAGTATGAAGTAGCACAAAAGTGGCCGCATTGCAAATCGCTTATCGGTAAATACCATCGGCAAACAGTGCTCCCTACCCACCACACCTACTTCATGGGACATAGACTTACCAAGAGGACGGCTCTGGGTCGGCCCCTGTGGGTTCCTCCTTTTTTTAAAGTGGTCCGCTGAATCTATCGAGCCCTTCATTATAAAACGAAGCGTCCGGAACGGACGATCAAGTCAGTGTACGCTCGGTAGTCATTCCGGGCAGGTGTTTCTGCATAATAGTTTTTGGTTTTTGGTAAATCCAGTGCCACAGACAGGATGAGGTGTAAAGGAAGAGTAGGACGGTTGCCACTGCTGGTGACAGTTTTGCTAGCGGTAATTGGATGTACCATTGGTCATCAATCGTATCGTGGGTGAGTTGAGAGTTGAATAATTTATAGATGAACCTTGGAGCTTCGTTCGATCGATCGGTTTGTGCTGGTGTTGTTGTTTGAGGTGTCATTTACCTTTTTCCTGCGCTGTCGAGCCTTGATAACGTCTGTATGATGAAAACTGGACCAGATCGATCGTGCGATAAGGAGCTAACGTAATACGCAAACTGACGATGTTCATGACATCCACAGCTACAAACTATACTCCGTCGAGCAGCACAACCAGCAGCAGGTAGACTTTCTGCGCGAACTCCAACAGAAGGCACAGGATCTTGACTTCTGGCAGCTGGATCGTTTGGTTGGATCGGAGGCACGCGTTCTAGTACCACCGACACAGTTGGATTCGTTCCGACGAACGCTTGCCGCACATAACCTCGCCCACCGGGAGCTTATCCATGACTTTGGGCGGTAGGTTGTCTCTCAGAATCCGTATAAAAATGAGATATTTATCCAAAACCTCTTCTACTCCAGTGTTCAAGATGATCATCTGTATGGCGCAAAGAGCCTATCCTCATCGGAGGGTCTTCCTCTCAACAAGTACCTGCGGTACGATGAAATGATAGACTACATCAACACGCTCGCGCGCAAGTACTCCGGCCGCGTGACCGTGTCCGAGATTGGCAAATCGTACGAAGGACGTGCCATTCCTGCCGTTACCATTCGCTCGCCGACGCTCTATAGCTCGCACTCGAACGTCTCGCATCCCGTAGTCTTCATTGACGCTGGCATTCATGCCCGTGAATGGGCCGCTCCTGCAATGGCAATGTATCTGATTAGCGAGTTGGTAGAGAATGCATCGAAAAATCAGGATCTTCTTACCGGACTTACCTGGACCATCGTGCCGATCGCCAACCCCGATGGATACGAGTACAGTCACGAGCATGAGCGCTTGTGGCGTAAAACGCGACGCCCTGCAGGACGCAACTGCATTGGCGTTGACGGTAACCGTAACTACGACTTCCACTGGGCCGAAGTCGGTGCATCGAATGCACCGTGTGCGGAAACTTACCACGGAGAGACTTCTTTTTCGGAGCCGGAAACACGTGCCATTCGCGATGAGCTATTGCGACTGAAGGGACGTTGCAAGTTCTACCTTTCGCTGCACACGTACGGTGAATACCTGCTGTACCCGTGGGGTTGGACCAATGATTTGCCGGTTGGTTGGGAAAAGATTCACGCCGTTGCAAAGGTTGGTGCACGTGCTATTCAGCAAGCGACCGGGACGGCGTACACGGTGGGCAGCTCAACGAACGTGCTGTACGCTGCGGCAGGTGGAAGTGATGACTACGCATTCGCGGTCGCCGATGTGCCGATCTCGATGACGATGGAGCTGCCTGGTGGCGGATCGGCTGGTTTCAATCCTCCGCCGTCGCGCATCGAGGAGATCGTGAAGGAAACGTTCGTGGGCATTCGAGCGATGGCACTGGAAGTGGCAAGAAAGTATAATTAAAAGACGTTGCACACATGGATGCGATAAGCGGTTGCTATATTATTTATCTGCTGGGATCTGGAGTCGATCGCTGATTCAGATCATTGAGTGCAATAAAATGATTATTTATTAAACTTTGTGTAAGAGTGAGTTGGAGCAGATGGGGACTGAGGCGACACGAAGAGTACTAACCAAACTACTGAATAACGAAAAGAGGTTTCCTTTTTTCCATTCTCAGATGCAGATATTTCCACCCAGTGTTGACCCAGTAGTAGCATTTCAAATCACTTCTTGGTAAACACCGTCGACAAACAATACCCCCTCTACCGACTCTAACATTCATTGGAATATAAAGTTGAGAAATCCGTTAAAAATTCAACCGTTTCGAATCGGTTAGCTCTTTATAATAAAACGAAGTGTCTTAAAGGAACATTTCAGCCAGTGTACAGTCGGTGGTCATACTGAGCAAGTGTTACAGTATAGCGAGAGGTTTTCACGAACCCTTACTAAATCCAAAATGGAGCATACAGGTGGGGCAAAAGCTTTACGCGATTTGCCAGTGCTTGTGACAGTTTTACTAACGATAATTGGATGTACCGCTGGTCGACAGTCGTATAGTGGGTGAGTTTGGATGAATAATTTAAACTCACTTTCGCGTTCCTTTTGATCGATCGGATCGTTTTGTGGTGTGGAGACTTCGTTTACCTTTTTCTTGCACCGTCGATAACATGATAAAAATGGATCGATGCATGGTGCGAAATGGAACGGATCGATCTTGTGATAAGCTACAATAAATTTTTACGCTCTTTAACGCGGCTCTAACGTGTTTCTAGCAATGAAAGTTTTAAAGATTATCGTGATTTTTAAACTTTCCGTGCTGCTAACTGCTTACAAAAAGATATTGAGCCCGGACGCCTAAAAAATCTGAAGTTGTCCGACTTCTTCGTCGCTAGGCAACTCGCTAAGAAACTAACGATGTTCATGAAATCCACAGGTACAAGTTATACTCCGTCGAGCAGCACAACCAGCAGCAGGCGGACTTTCTGCGTGATCTTCAACACATCGCTCACGATCTGGACTTCTGGAAGCTAAACCGCTTGGTTGGTTCAGAGGCACACGTTCTAGTGCCACCGGTAGAGCTGGAGTCGTTCCGCCACGCTCTTTCCAAACAGAACCTGACCCATAGGGAGCTCATTGCCGATTTTGAACGGTTGGTGTCTTGGAATTCACGCTGATTAAAAGCTAACATTAATCCAATGTTCTCGGTTGCAGGCTTCAAGATGATATTGTGTATAGCCGATCTTCATCACAGGATTTTCCATTCACAACGTACCTACGATACAATGAAATGATGGATTACATCAATACACTCGCCCATAAACACCCAGACCTGATGACTGTGTCCGAAATTGGCAAGTCGTACGAAGGACGTGCCATTCCTGCCGTTACCATTTCCTTTTCAACGCTCTACAGATCACATTCAAACGTCTCCAAGCCTGTGATCTTCGTGGATGCCGGCATTCATGCCCGTGAATGGGCCGCTCCAGCAACGGCATTGTATCTCATCAGCGAGTTGGTAGCGAATGCTTCCAAAAATCAGGATCTCCTTACCGGCCTTACGTGGATTATCGTCCCGATCGTCAATCCCGACGGGTACGAGTATAGTCACGAGCATGAGCGCTTGTGGCGCAAAACGCGACGCCCTGTCGGACGCAACTGCTACGGTACTGACGGTAATCGTAACTTTGACTTCCACTGGGGTGAGGCTGGTACTTCAGCGTATCCGTGTGCGGAAACTTACCACGGAGAGCGTCCCTTCTCGGAGCCGGAAACACGTGCCATTCGCGATGAGTTGCTAAGGTTGAGGGGACGTTGCAAGTTCTATCTTACGCTGCACACGTACGGCGAATACCTGCTGTATCCGTGGGGATGGACCAGTAAGTTACCGGTCGGTTGGGAAAGGATCGACGCCATTGCAAAGGTTGGAGCACGTGCTATTCAGAAAGCGACGGGAACGACTTACACGGTAGGCAGCTCGACGAACGTGTTGGCTGTAGGTGCAGGTGGAAGTGATGATTATGCGTTTGCGGTGGCGAAAGTACCGATTTCAATGACGATGGAGCTGTCTCGGGGTGGTTCGGCTGGATTCAATCCACCACCGTCGCGCATCGAGGCGATCGTGAAGGAAACGCTCGTGGGCATTCGAGCAATGGCATTGGAAGTGGCAAGAAACTACGGTTAAATGATTTATATGTTTGCAGCCAACTACTGACTTGTTGGCACAGTTCATTTAGTGCAATAAAATGATTAGCCAGCAAAACCAAGTCCAGTCTTTGGAGTGATATGGGGAGAGCGGGGCATAGAACACGGAGAAGGGATTGTTAAATCAATGTCAACTCGTGTGTCTAACCCCGTTTAAAGGCTAATCTTAATGACTCCGCTCACCAAAACTTTTCCCCAAAGTGGAGCAATAGGGGCCAAACTTTTACTACAACTTTTCCTTCCCGACTCTACCGTTCTTCGAAGGGAAAGTAATCGATTAAATCGATCGTACAAACTGACAGACGGCGAACCCTCCAGCAGGTTTTATCCGTCCTTCCGATTTTGATTACATCGCCAATTGCACACTGGGTTCGTGTCGTCAATGAAACCCTTCACCTCCTTTCTCCGTAATAGAGTAACCCCACAATCAAACGCGTTGGAAAACTAGTCTACCGGGCTTCAAGCCATGGAACCCAATCGATTGACCAGACCAACCAGAGAGGGACAGAGAGAGAGAGAGAGAGTGGTGGAATGCTGAACAAGGGTACGGAAGCAGTTGTGTGTTCACATTTCCATTTTCATTGATAACTAACGCTCTATTTCGCCTGGCTAACGACCTCCCGCACTCCAAAGCATAACCTTCCCCCTAAGGGAAGGGTTCACCCGCGTTCGAAGGTGGAGGTGTTTCGTGCTATTTACTTACTTTATCTGTTTGACAATGCCTTGAGCCACTGCAGCGAATGTTGGTAGCGCTCGCTACATGCTGTTTTTTTTAGGCTGGATCTCACACCCGAAGCACGCTGTTACTACATCCGCAGGCTAGTAACCCGTTACACAGAAGGGGTGGCAGGACATGCACGTAGTAAATATGGACGTACGACGACGGCGACGGTGACGCTACACACGTTTGCTCGTCAAAAGCGGAGCACCGAAATTCGGAACTCCGTGCTGGGTTAGTGGTTGTTTGTTTTCAGCACGAAGAGGACGTGGATTTGGAGTTTGGAGTCTAGAATTGTGAAAGAATTTAGTTCGTTGAGTGAATATGATTAACAAGGTTACTTGAAGTGCTTGTTACCCGTGCCTGAGAGTGACGTCCCAATATCTGGAAGTTGCTATAGGCAACACTCGTAGTAGCCTAGCAGCTCTCGACCAGAGCTTCCGTTTCCAAGATGTCCTATGATTCGACGAAGCTGTTCCAATCCTACCAAAGCCACAAGGACATCAAGCAATATCTGGACAATCTGCTTCAGCAATATTCAAATAAAATTGAAGTCTTTTCCCGTGCGGAATCGTACGAGGGACGTGAAATTCTTACCGTGCGCATCTGCCCCGACGTACAGCAGAAGCGCCCGGTAGCGAACCGTTGGTGCATCCTCATCGACGCCGGCATACATGCCCGGGAATGGATCACCGTCTCGGTGGCACTGTTCATCGTCCGCCAGCTACTCGAAAAGGATGAGATCAGTGCGAAAAGCTTCCGAAGCTTCGAGTGGATCATACTGCCGCTGCTAAACCCGGACGGGTACGAGTACAGCCGGGAACATGTACGTAGGGTGGCTTCACATTCTTTAATTTCATTTCACTTGAAACGTCTTTTTCGGTGTTGATTGTAGAACAAAATGTGGCGCAAAACGAGACGACCGCTGGGGCCGAGAAACCATCGCAGCTGTGTCGGTGTCGACTGTAATCGAAACTTTAACGTGGCGTGGACCATCGGTAGCACGCGGTTCTGCTCGCTGTTGTACCGTGGCGAGCGGCCGTTCTCTGAGCGGGAAACGAAAAACGTGCGTGACCTATTTCGCAAGCTGAGGCCTGCGTGCAAGTTCTACCTTTCGCTGCATTCGTACGCGAAGGCGATACTTTACCCGCGTGCTTACAGCAGGTTCGTGGAGGAGGGTTCTGTATAGGTGAGTTTCATGGATTTATGTTTATGAACTTTGGTTTCGCTTTCGCTTCAGGACACTTCCACGAAATTGGCAGATGCAGCACACGATTGCTGCGGCCGGTGTGGAAGCAATGAAGAAGGCTACCGGTGTGCGGTATCGCTGTGGCAGTGCATCCACGGTACTGAACCGGCCCGTCGGTGGATCAAGCATTGACTATGCACACGATATCGAGAAGGTCCCGGTAGCGCTTGTGATGGAAGTGGCCTCGAAAGGGTTCCATCCGCCGGAAGCGAACATTCAGCGGATCTGCGAGGAAAGCTGGATCGGTATCGGGGCGATGGTGAACTGTCTCGCTTCGAGCTTCCGATCCGCGCTGAAAGGTAGCGGCACTTTACATCTACGCTAATCACTGCCTTAATCTAATGTTCTCAAAATTGAATCGTCCAAAAAGAGCGTAGATTGTAAATTACAGTATTCTTCTATTAAAAAAATAGAGGAAACATTACATTCTTACTGGTTTTCTTTTATTACATTAAGGTTACAGTTAAGTTTCGTCAGGTGTTTTTTTGTTGGGGGACGAATGTTATTCAAAGTTCTTACATGTTCGGTAACGATACGGAACGAAAAGAAAGAAACTTAATCTTATGTACTATTCCTATGCATACGAAAACTTGTGAGAAACCTGCCAAATCTGCAGTTGTGAAGTTAACCTAAGCCGAAAACAAAACCTCACATAAAGTTTAACGGCACCATATATTTAGGGTGATGATTTACAATGTCAAAACGATGGCAATGTGGAATAAGGAAACGACATGTAGGGTTTACCGTCCTTTTTGTTGTCCTTTTCGGTTGTGTTGTGGATGATGATCGTTAAAAGCATTCGTGCCCTGTCCTTTCCATCGTTTTATGAAGAGTTAGAGCCGTGACGCCGTGACAATGCTTCGGGTGAACAGTACGAGGCACGATCGAAAATGAGACAATTCATTCTGATTGTGACGCGTTGCATGAGAAGGTCGGTGATGATGATGGTTCCTATTGTTATTTAAGCCATAAGATTTACACCGTACTTGAGGCGTAACTTTTCGTAATGCTTTTTGTCCTGCAAATAGAAAGCGAATATTATCAAACTGCACCCAACTTTTTTGTTTGCATCCTCTTACCTCAGCATTAACCGAAGGTTTAATGTTCCGGATCGCTTGCGTGAAGTGCTCGAACCGAACCATAAGCGACAGCTCGTCCTCCCGCGTCGGTACTCCCGTGCGTTCTTCCTCACTGCTAGCTACAATCGAGTCTTTAAGCGTTTGCAGCGAAGCTTGCCTAACAAGCCCTGCCAAATCTGCCCCCGTGTAGCCTTCCGTAAGTTCAGCCACCTTCTCGAACGCCACATCATCTGCCAGCTTCGGCTGGGTGCGGTTCTTCGTCAGTGCGCGCAGTATATCGACCCGATCGTCCTTGCCCGGTAACCCAACGTACAGGATTTTGTCCAACCGACCGGGGCGCAGTACCGCTGGGTCAACTATGTCCGGCCGATTGGTTGCCGCCATCAGAAAGACACCCCTTCTCTCCTCAATACCGTCCATCTCGGTAAGCAGCTGGTTGACGACACGCGTCCCCGCACTACCCTCCGCCGTGTCGGAACGCTTTGGACAGAGGGAATCGAACTCGTCGAAGAAGATGACGCACGGAGCCGAGTTGCGAGCCCGCTGGAAACACTGCCGAACGGCACGCTCCGACTCACCGACATACTGTTCAAGGAAAGAAAAGAAAAAAAGGGGTATTTAAGGAATTTGTTGTCTAATTCAACCCCATAAAAGGGTTCAAAAAGCACCGCAAAAACGTACCATATTCAGCAGTTCCGGTCCCTTGACGGAGATAAAGTTTATCCCCGCCTCGTTGGCGACCGCTTTGGCCAGTAGTGTTTTACCGCAGCCGGGCGGACCGCAGAGCAGCACACCGGACGGTGCGGTCAGTCCGAGTATTTTCAGTCGCTGGGGGAACTTGACCGGCGCTAGGATGGCCAGCTTCAGCTCCTCCCGTATGTCGCCCAGCGAACCAATATCGTTCCACGTCACGTCCGGTACGGTAATGAAGCCTTCCCGCTTTGCCGACGGTTGAACGGTTTTCAAAGACTCCAGGAAATCGGCCCGCTCGATACACAATCCCTCGAGGTTGGCCGTCGGCATTGCGTTCTGCTGGTTGAGCAGCAGATCCAGCATCTGCTGAAGGGAAAGTTCATGACGCGGTGATGAAACGGCCGCTTTCGCTGCTACTATGCTACCGTCCGCCTCCATTGGGGTGTCTTCTGCAGGAGGTACGCTGTTGCTTTGCTCCGGCTCTTCTGTTTGATTTACGCTCTTGATGTTCTCTTTTTGAACAGTGGTTTCCTCTTCCACGACTTCCTGTTTATCCTCAGTGCCGTTCTCCTTCTCGATCACCTTCTCACTCGCCTCGGTACTGACTGCGGGTTGTTCAAGATCAACCTCCATTTGTTCTGCATCGTTCGAAGAAACCTTTTTCTGTGTTTCTTCTGAAGAGACGGCTGGGGCCGCTTCCGTTGCTTGTGTCGAATCGGCCACACCCTGTTCGGGTTCATTTTTACTCGCCTCAGTAGAGGAGCTTTCAGTTAGCTTACTTGGACCGGCTTCGCACGTTTCCTCGACGACGGCAACAGTTTCCGCCTCCTTTGGTTCATCCTTGTCATCATCAAGGGTAACCACCTCTTCCGGCTCATCGTCAATCGCCACCACATCCTCGTCCGTGTTAAGATCGGAAAGTTGTTGCAGCATTTTCCATTCCTGCTCTGTAAAAAGACTGCAAGCAAGACACCAATAATGCAGAAAAGAGGTTAACATTTGTGTAAGTTCAATGCTTAATTCCCTTACCGCTTGATAGCATTATTGGCTGCACGTGTCGCCAGTGCCAGCAAATCAGCTCCCACGTATCCGGGTGTCAGCTTTGCCAGTTCTCCATAATCGATCGCATCGCTTATCTTCAGCTTCCGGCAAATGATGCGCAGTATCTGTGTGCGTGCCTCCCGATCCGGAATGCCGAGCGAGATTTCTTGATCAAACCGTCCCACGCGGCGCAAGGCAGGGTCGAGTGCATCGGCACGGTTGGTAGCACCGATCACGATCACTCCTTCACCTCCCTCCTGCTTGCCGAGTGCGTCCATGCTGGTAAGCAGCTGCGCCACGATACGCCTCTCCATGTCCCTCTGTGCGTTGATACGGTTCGACGAGATTGCATCGATTTCGTCGATAAACAGCACGCACGGAGAAAGCGACGCTGCCTGCTCGAATACGTCCCGTATTCTTTCCTCCGATTCACCCGAAACGCCCGCAACCAGCTCGGTGGCAGGGACCTCAATCAAGCGGACGTTCAGTTGCTACAAAAAGGAAGACAGAGTTTTAGTTAAAACTATAAAAATGCATTTTTTGTGCGAACTTACTCCTGCGATGGCGTGAGCGAGTAGTGTTTTCCCTGAACCAGGCGGACCATGCAACAGGAAGCCTCTCGGCGGCGGCAAACCAATATACCGGTAAATCTCCGGATGTATCACATGCAGCAGCAACTCGCACAGATTCTTCAGAATGTGATCCATCCCACCAATGTCGTCGAACGTGATGTCCACCATCTTGGGCATAATTTCCTTGCGGAACTTTCTTGCCCGAGCCCCACCACCGCCGGCTGAGGATGGTGTCGTTGCTGGCTGACTGTGTTGATCAGGTTTGTTGGCTTTGCTTCCACCAGCGAAACGGCTCGCCTGCCCATTTGTGTTGTTCTGCTGTACTGGTCCAGCCGCATTGTTGGCCGCCTCCAAACGGCGACGTTTGCTTTCGTGCCGAAAGTTTTCTCCTGCATTTTTACTACTCTCGATGCTCCCGTTGCTAGTATCATCGTCGCGACCTTTGTTAACACGGACCAGCTTCGTCACCGTCACATGCTTATTGCCTGCTACGAATTCTGTCAATAACGATACGAAACGAAGGGTGTAGGTCAATTTTAAAACAATTTGTTCGTGGAAAGGGAAGAGTCAAATTACTGTACTTTGAACAACTTTATCACCTCCCGCAACTGGTTCGCTAGCATCAGCCGCTTTCTTGGAGCTGCCGCTGCCTCCCTCCTCCTCGTCGCTGCTTATGTCGATGGCATCACCAGCCGCACCACTCCCCGACTGATCCGGTGCCTGTGATGAGGTAGCCGCTCGGTTACGATTGTTCATGTACATGTTTGTGAGCGTGTTGCTCATCTGATTTCGCTGTGTGCCCTCGTCCATCAGCTCCACGTCCGAGCCAGCTTCCTCCTCTACCTCCGACGATGGGTTGCTATCGAGGCCGTAACTGTGCAGCACCGTCCGATACGCTTCCTCCACCATCAACCGGAATGGGTTCGCCTTACGACGGGTGTACTCGCGATAGCGCTGCTGCAACTCCCGCGCCATCACACCCGTATCCACGTACGTTTGATGTATATTTTCCTCCAAATACTACCATCGACGACGGGCGGAAAAACAAGAGAGGAAAATCAATAATCATAGTGCATGGGAGGGGGACACACCGGTATGGATGAAGGGGGCAACCGTGCGCGCACCGACCATACAAAACACATAACCTCGGCGCGGGGAACAAACAAACGCACGCTCGTATGTTTGGAACCATCGCTTCTTACCTGCTTGACGCGCGGTATTATCATTGGATCGTACGGAAAAAGGGACGTCTTTCTGTGCATGATGGACTGTTGATTTCTTACACGGTTATCTGGCAACAATAAATAACACTTTCTCAGCGACACCGCTCACATTTACCGCCTTCACTGCACCGGGACAAGCTGCTGTGTTGAATGCTCACCGTATTTGACACCGACCGATGAACGCGCCTTTTTGACAGCTATGCCGGTGACGGATCAACACATGAATGCACAATGCATATGTGCCCGCCGCCCGTTAAACTGCAATAAAATGGCTTCTGATGTGTGGGCGACATGATTATGCATTCAATTAACGTATTAAATCATACATAAAATACATATATTTTAAAAATCAAAGGATAAACCATCACATATACGTTTAAAGCTGTTTTTATTCCGTTCCAAAACGAAGTTCAAGTCAGCTATGGACTATAAACGCAGCCCGCTGTATTTCTCGGAAAGACGCAGAGCTCTACAACGGTATCTTCTACGTCCAAGAGCTGTCAAGCGGGTAATGTGTTTGTATTCATTTCTCCTTCCATTGCTCATAAACACCCAACTTATCAATTCTGCTTTCCATAGTGCATAGATAACTCTAGAAGCATAAGCCGTAAAGCGCCTAAAGCATCGGAATCCGGTGAGAACATATCGTACCCACCGGTAAGCAGCAAGCACGCCGCCACCAGCGCCCCAGCAATATCATGATTCAGTTGCTGGACCGAGTATTGAGCTTCATTAACTACTGGTGGTTTCGGTACTTGATGATAACGGAGCTATACATGGTGGAAAGCTGGGAAAGGGTCACAATACGTGAGTATATGCCATACCCGAGTACACCGAGTGATTAGGTCATCGTAAATAAACATTCCCGTATTTGCTGTTTAGATGCCTTACTGTTCGTCATATTCCTCGCCCAATGGTACTTCAACTGTAAGGTGATTCTTCCCTTCACCGGGAACATGCTGGGCATTCAACCGGTGGGTCAGCAGATAGTCTCATCGTTACCACGCTCCTAAACTGGTCATGGATAGGGGAGGGGTACATTATGAAGTATTTTACGGACAACAAACCACTGTTAAATCTCATCGACTTTATCCTACTGTACAAGGATCTGATGTTCTTTTCTGTTCTTTTGCCTAAGTGAAAATTCCATTTGTGTTTGCTTTTCTACACTATAGTGTTTATGAGAATGTGTATCGGGTGCGTGTAAGTGAAGTATAAAGCAATGAAATAAAACCAAAACCATAGGCTTTCATTGGTTGGACCCGAACGCCTTTACCGGACATGCGATTGCTAATCAATAACCATTCGAACGTGAAGCTAGCTTCCATTATCACTAGCAATATGCGGTGTCCGTACGAAAGATATCTGTGACATGAGAAATTCGGTTACGTTTTCCCTTATCACTACACGAGGCCGTGCCAGACGGTGGGAAAACTGATAAGAAGATAGCGGGTTGGGCAACGTCACTGAAAATTGTTGCATCCCCCCCCCCCAGAACGTTGGTGGCACCCATTGAGGAATCACGAATTGCTTATCGACGATGGTTCACGTATCCAACAATTGGGACGGATTACCTGCAACGGGAGAGATAAGAAAAAAGCCGATCAACAAGGTTGTCGTGTTAATAAGCTTGATTTTGATTGATGATATTCTCTCGAAATCAGAGTTTCGGGAAGTTCGCATTGGATTAACAGTTGTGATACAATAGATAATAGAACTTGAAGTTGTTATCTACACGTCTGCTGTTAATGATTTTATTGTTTATACTGATGTTGTTCTTAGTAGTCATGTTCCAGCAACGGTAAAAAATAAAGAGTTTCAAAAACAATGAAACACGTGTTGATTTATTAGGTATGTCTCAAAGCACAAATTTTCTGATTTTAGCCGTTTATTAAAAGTCTGGTAAAGTTTTCAGCCATATTCATAAAATAATAAATATCGTTTTTAATAAATATAAATAATGATAAATATCAATCTTTTCTTCGCATTGGATAAAAAATAAGCTGTAAGTGTGTGAGTGTTCTTTCTGTTTCGAACCGTCAACCGAGTTGGTTGTTTACTTTTCTTCCAATAAATTCTCTAAAATATCATAAATAAGATTTGGCCAAACTACGATGATAAGTTTTCCCCATAGTGACAACCACATTTTGCTTGCTAAGCCTTACAACAGCTGCCCTCTCTCTTCGTCCGCAGAGCCTCACAACAGCGACGGCGTTAGATTTTGACAGCAGGGCTGTTTTGTTTTCAATTTGTTCAATTTATTGTACGTAAATAACAAACTCGCTTGTCGCTCGTAACCACCCCACTCAAGAAAGAATTCCGTGCGAACGGCTGTGCTGGTGTGGAAAAGTACCCGTGCAGCAAGCAGCATTACCGAGGCGCTTGTTTTTCCCACCGGGAAAGCGGCAATGGATTCGTCAGCCGATGACCCTGCTGCGCCGAGTGGTGCCAGCATAAACTTCCTCGACCTTCCCGACTGCATGATAGAGCAAGTGCTGGAGTATTTGTCGTACGACGAGATTGCCAAGAAGCGCATTGTGAGTCACTGGATGAAAGCACTCTGCTCCCTGCCGCCGACCCAGCGGCCGTCCCAACCAAAGACGAAGATGACACACAGTTCGGGAGTGACTAATGCTTTATGTGTGTTTTTTCTTTCTTTTCTATGCCCTTTCTCGCTCCCTCCTCCACCCGTGCTAGATATGCCGCAAAATCGATCGCATCTGCCAATCGCTTCTAAACCGCGGATTCATCAAGATGATACGCAAGCACAACATGAACCTGAAAGCCATCAAATCGCAACTGCCCCGGCGTGAATCGGAACGGCGGAACCACCCGCTGTCCAAGCACTCCGACATTCTGACCTGCATCGAGACGCGCATCTCCATGCTCTCCATGACCTACTCTAAGTTTATCGAGAAGGAGCTGTGCTGCTTCATTCCGGGCAAGGTGATCGACGAGGTGCTGAACATACTCGGCCTGATCGAGAACACGTCCCGGCCGCTCCGAGCGCACGAGGTGCTGCAGGAGCTGCGCGACATTTCCTCCATGGCAATCGAGCACTTTGACGAGAACATTGCGCACCGGTTGAAAAAAATCATCGGTGTGCAGCATCACCCGAAGCTGGGCAGCCATCACAATCTGCCGTTCCCGGCGGCAGCCTTCATTCAGCACGAGGTAATGCTACCGTGCGACGTAAACGGGGACAAGTTTGTGATACCGACGCTGACACCCATCTCGCCGAGTGCTCAGAAGACGCACCCATCGGCCACGTCAGCGTCGAGCTCATCGCCTTCGTCATCGACGTCGTCGTCTTCCTCCTCCTCGACAGCCGGTGGCTCGCTCGGTGGCCTGTACTGCCAGAGTTCGTACAATGCGATCTGCGAAAACAATGCGGCGGTCGCGCGGATCAACCACAAGACGCGCAAAATGCGGTACGACATCAACCGGATCGATCACACCATCTGCTCGTTTAAAACGGAAATGCGCAACATGCGCCTGCTGCTCTCACGTTACGGCGCTGAGATGAAGGAGTTGCGCCGCCGCCTCGAAGAGTCCGAAACGAAAAACCTCGAGCTGTTGGCTAACATCAATCAGCTTGGCTTCGGTGCTCCGTCCGTCGGTGAAGCGGAACGAACGGAATCACCCTCGGCAGCAGTGACGGCGGCCACAATCAAACAGTGCAGCATTAAGCCTCGCGGATCTGCCAACATGCTGAAGCGGTTGTACAGCGACACCGAATCTCACTCATCCAGTTCCGCTGTTGTGCCATCATCACCATCATCACCGAAGGAAGCGAACGAAGGGGAAAGCGAGACACAAGAGCTGGAGGAATCGAGAGGAACCAGCTCTGCCAAGAAGGTGAAGCTAAGCGATTCAACTTAAGAGCGATGGTCACAAGCGTGCGTCGCTTTACTCGCTCTCCAATAGAAGCAATAGATCCCATGAGAACGAAAAATCTCCCTATTAGGGTTTACCAGCACAAGGAGAGAGAGAGTGTGCGGCAATACATGTATACTAACACGACCCTATATTTGTAAGGAATCATCTCCACATCCCTTTTCGGACACACACACCACGGGGAAATATCGCCCGCGAGGAAATTACTAAAACACTAGAGAGAACTACATTACCTCGTAAAGCTGCAAACAGCAAACTGGCAACACGCTTGGTGTGTTGGAGAACGGTAGGGATGTGAACGGTTAAACAGATACGATAATTAAGCCTGCACGCAAATCCCGCTCTCCCACACAGTACCACCACCCTCAGTAGGGCAGTAGTATTGAAATGTGCTTATTTGTCGAGTATATACGAGTTTTTTCTTCATAGTTTAGAAGTAAGCCCCTCAATTGCATACTGTACAAGAATTATTAAAGCTCATTTAAACATTTGATTTGCTTTTTTGGCGTATTCGTTTCGGGAATGTACATTGTATCGAAATTCGCCGGTGTGCGAATTGTTAAAAGAATCGTAATAAAAATCATGATTATATGTGCAAATGTGCTTGGAAATGGGTTGCGTTTTTTTTTTCATTTACAAGCATTTTGTTTTGTCCAGTTAAACTGCGAGAAAAAGCAAGCTTCTTTCCAAATGTTCTATAGGAGTACTATTGAAGCCATTCCGCGTGGCTAAAGCAAACATTATGCGAGAAAAATTAACTACATATTTTAAATCTTTTAAATCATGTAAAGTACCTTTTGGATATCTCATCTGGCCCTTTACTGATATCTCGACTGCACATGTTCCATTCCCTTAGTGTCCTTAGTTTAACTTCTTGAAACATGATATTGAAAATGTTGTAGAAATATAAAAAATCATGTAAAACGTTCGCTCTGTCGAATTTTCCAAACAGAAAACAGAAATTCTCGTCTGCCTCAAAATTGGTTGGGATAAGAGGTGCGACTTATCATTATCTTTACCTAGCTACTACTTCTAGCTACTAATTCCCCTCTCGTTGGAACAGTATATTTGAAATATTCTAATGGTAAGACGCTCAACAGGGATTCCACATGCAATTATTTTTGCTGTAAGTATTAAAATTGTCTTTGTTCGAAGATGGAAGACTGTAAACTATGCCTTAATGTACAATTTAAGCATTATTGATGGACGTTGGAATTAGACGTGAATATCAAAAAAAGGTTAAATCATGGATTTTCTTCAGGAAACATTGTATGCTATCTTCTAGACCGCCTAGGTAGAAAGTTTATGGCTCTGGTTCAAATATCTTTAAACAGTATAAGATTTTAGCGGCAAGGATTTCAAATTCTCAGAATTCAAGATGCTCTTCTTGGGCGACGGTATTATGGATTACTTCAAAGATTTAAATAGCTTGCGCTATCAGCGGGAAAGATTAATGTCGTCCCTGCTATATAACGCTGAAGAATCGCCTAAGTCCAGTCACTAACAACGAGCAAGATGATGTTTGTAGCTGTCCTAGTGATTGCGGTCTCAATGTCCGCGCTGTGCGTTCAAGCTCAGCGTATGAATGCATTTGATGGTAAGAAATCTACAAGAATACTAAATGGTCTTGTCCTAAAAGTATCTTTTCTTTGTACAGAAATCAGACATTGCAGACAGTACGATACATACAGTGGCTATAACGACCGTTCGAACTTCATTCCCACTGCGGACTTTGTGAATGTGGTTGAAACAGACAGTGCGACTTACTACAAATTTGCCGTCCTAGGACAGCAAGATGGAGTAGTGCGCTTTGCAGTTGATCCATTCCTGTTCGTTCAAGGTTACACGGAAATTGGTAAGATGTAACACCCTTCCTGTACTTCTAAAGTTTTTATCTAAGTGATCTCTTGATTTTCTAGTGCTTGGAGGATGGGGCAACATGCTCACTACCGCACAGCATCAGTACAGAGGACCTTCGGGCGAATTATGGAATAAGAAGCTAAACGAGGCGAACACACCTGAACTACTGTCTCCGTTTCATCCGGTCATGATGGTTCTGAAGGTGTCCTTCAATGGTCAGGTGGATGTATTGCTTGACGGACAAGCAGATCCTATCCTATCGTTTGTCGACACTCGGCACGTTAACCCCATCCGTTTCATGGCCTTTACAAAGTATGACAAAGATATGATTTTCTTCTACGATTGTCCCATAATTAGCCCAAGGGTTTTGGACAATGAAAAGCAACTGGATAAGAGTGCCGTGTAGTGCATTTGTAAAGAGATCCGCTGATAACTAGCGATTGTACGATAATGGGAATCATACTGATGTAGAATAAACCAGCATACACTAGATTTCACAGACTAAAAAATGTATCGGGAGACGTCTTATAATCGGATATCAGCGAGATGTTTATCTTATCACCAATCAATTCTACGATAGCGTACTTTCTGACTCATGTTTGTGTATATAAAGAGATCCAGAAGCTCATCGATGGTACAGTTTAAAACGGTACGCAGCAGTTGAAATTCAATATGATTCCTGGGGTTGTTGCAGTGACTCTTCTTATAAGTATCCTAATCCGAGCAGAAGCTTTAAACGTCAACTACTTCGATGGTAAGCATGGAAACCGTGGAAATCATATTTGAAAGAACATGTTATGAATTCTTGACGTCTTTAGTCGTTAAAGGCTGCAGACAGTACGGCAATGTGGCAAACTACAATGATCCACTGGTGTACATTCCGACCAAGAGTCTCGTGCATGTGGGACGTACAGAAAAGTCCAAGTTCTTTCGGGTAGCCGTCCAGGGGCGCAGCGATGGCATCATACGTTTCGGTGCTTCTCTTTATCCGTACGACAAGGAAGTGATAGAGATTGGTAAGTTAACACAACCTATCACCACAGACGGATGGTAACCGTTTTCTCACGATTGTTCCACAGTAATTGCAGGGTGGAGCAACACGAAAAGCGCTGGACGAAGACAGCACCGTGCGGCATCGAACCGTGTTACAAACGCGGTACTAGCCGAGATACACACTCCGAACTTGCTGTTCTATGATCGCCCTACAATGTTCCTGGTGGAACTGTTCAACGATGGTACAATTCAGGCAAGGATCGATGGGCAGGATCATCCTTTCCTATCGTTCAAGGATGGGAAGATGATTGCATTTCACTACATCGCGTTCACGAAATACAAGTCGGATGTGGTGTACTTCTACGATTGTCCTTTAAAAGACGATGAAAAGATATGTTACGAAAATGGTAACATGTATGTGGAAAGAAGTGCCGGCGCTCTAAATAATGTTAGATAAACAAAACACTAGAGTCTTAAGAGCTAGTAAGGTAAGATTCTGCAGAGGATTTAAAGCTGTATTGTAAGTCTAGAGAAGTAGAGTTAAATTTTAATTAATAAACCTACAAACCACTTAATCTTCCCGGTCACATTTATTCACAAAAACGCTTTGAAGTATGCTAGGTAAGGAAGATTAAATGCAATAATTATTTCTTCAGAAACTTTTCTATGTAAGATAAATTCTTATTTTATCCGCAATAGCCCTATAGTACGATATCCCAAATTCTAAACCATGCTAGGCTAAGCATTCAAAACCAAGAGCTTATTGCAGTCCTTTGATGGTAAGTAAAGGTACATTAGTACCTTTGAACAAAAAACCTCAAACGATTGATTTCAATGATTGAAGCAGTGCAAGCAGTACGGCAATGCGGCAAACTACAATACTACACTTGTTTAAACTCCAACAACGGATCTTCTACAACTGGGATGTACGGAAAATTCTAAGTTCTTGCGTGTAGCGGTTACGCTTTGGTACATCTTTATACCCGTACAACAAAAAAGTGATAGAGATTGATAAGATATAGTAGGAGGTTCATCACATTAGCTGAACTTAACTCTAGTACCTTGGTTGTATAGAAGTAATTAAAGGATAGAATAATTTAAAAAAAAGGAAAATTTGTGTAGTAGCAGATTTAATCATCGCAATTCTAAAGAGGGTAAGCACAATTAAAGTGTTGTCGAAATCTTGAAATCCTAACCTAGTAGACAAGCAATGAACTTCAATATTGACATGTCCAACATCAAATACAACAAAACGTAAACGATCGTAAACTATCGTGATAGTAATGTGTAGCGTTGTTACTATAAAATACTATCACCGACTTGTTATCTCTTACATGATGCGTCTTGACATAAACTAAGATATCACGTTCCCGGGTACAGTAGAAATCAAGATAGTGTGAAATGCTGATTGTTTAACCGAAAATCCCCATAACGTTTGTCAAAGATAAAACTACGCCAACACTAACTGGTTAAAAGAGCAGTTGCAGCCGGTGCATCACAGCAGTACCACATCACAGGACCCAGCATGAGAACGCTCAAGGTTGCAATCATCTTTGTACTCATCGTTGGAGCATTTGGCTTCAATTCGTTTGATAGTGAGTGATAAAAAGCGAAGTCAAAGTGTTCCTTAGGTTTCTACACAACACTTTTCTTCCAGAAATCAGAGACTGCCAGCAGCACATCAATTTGGTGGACTACAATGGTCCACTGAGATACCTTTCCACGGCCAACCTGCGGCATGTACGCCAGACAAGCAACTCGAAGATTTTCAAGATCGGTGTTCTCGCCCCTAACGATGGTATTATACGGTTTGGAAAGTCTCAGTTTCCCTACGATACTGACGTGATCGAGATTGGTAAGAAAGCAAAGGGATACGTTGCGGTTAGGAGAGAGTAACTCTCTGTTTGCCTTACCTTTCCTTCAGTGCTGGGCGGATGGTCTAACTCGAGGAGTGCTGGAAGGCGACAGCGTCGAACAGCATCAAACCGCAATTCGAACGTTGTGCTCACCGAAATTCAAACTCCAAATCTGTTGTCACCATTTTACCCGACCATGTTTCTGCTGGAAGTGTTCAACGAGGGACGGGTGGAGGTTCGGCTCGAGGGTCATCCACAGCCGTTCCTGTCGTTCCACGATAACAACCGCATTCCTGCGAACTATATGGCGTTTACCAAGTGGGATAAGGATTTAATTTTCTTCTACGACTGTCCGCTGTAGAGTGGTGATGATAGGAGCGTTTCCTGAACCTTGTAGAGTCCTGAAATGATAGAGAACCTTCGATGAGATCTTATCATGATGAAATATAAATACCAGAACAATCCTTCGATCATAGTAAAAATGCTATCTTTACACTATAATTACTACTAAAACTAGACTTAATGTTCGTAAAAATTTAAAGCTTCAGTGCTTCTTTGCACTTTCTCAACCAGCTTGAACCGCTCATGAAAGTCGCAATCGTACCTTAGTAGCTTATCAGCCACCGAAACTCACACTAGCGTTGCAAATGTTATACTTCTACAAAAGCACAATCGCGTGATAACAGTCGGTTCTCTTACTTCGTAGTCTGCACATCGGTTTCACGATGAACCTGCTATTGTCCGTAGTGGCAATTTTCGTTCCACTTACCTTGCTTGATGTAGTGGCCGTGCACCAGAATTCCTTCGACGGTAAGTGCTAACGCATCGCAAGGAAATAATAATTTTAAAACAACTAAGCAAGAGTTTCTCTCCAAGCGATTCGAGGCTGCAAGCAGTATGACAGCTCTGGTGGATACGATCAGCCGGTCCCTTACTTTCCGGTGGCAAATATGCTGCATGTGGGCCATACTGCTAGCTCGCAGTTCTTCAGGGTCGGTATCCTTGGACCGCAGGACGCACACGTACGGTACGGGCGAACGTTATTTCCATACGATCAGGATGTGATAGAGATAGGTAAGATACTGCTGAGTTCTTGCTGACCATGTCCATGAATAACGGATTCTTCTTGCAGTTTTTGGAGGATGGGGCAATACGAGGAGCGTGGGTAGAAGACAGCACCGAACAGCAGCGAATCAAAACGTGAACAATCAGATAGGAGAGGCCCAGACACCAAACCTACTGACGCCCTATCGGCCGGTCATGTTTCGGCTCGAGGTGTTCTATAATGGCACCGCACAAGTTAGCCTGGAAGAGCATGGCCTCCATTCGTCAATTTTAACGTTCCACGATCGTAACCAAACACCCATAAACTATATGGCGTTCGTGAAGTGGGCTAGCTGGTCATTGGTTTACTTCTACGATTGCCCACTTGAGGATACGGATACACGGTACGATTCCGTGCTGTTGAATTGCACTGTTGTTTAAAAAGAAAGTGAAAATGTACATTACATCATCACTGATTTCAATACTTTTCCTGTGACTAGCCGAACACCAAAACATGCTCTTAAATGCTCACAACAATCGTGCGTTGATAGTGTTGGTTCACTAACGTCTCCAAGCGGGCAAGACCAAGCTTGATTCGAAAAAGCCGGTTTTAGGAGGTTCGCATAATCTTGAACCCCATCTCCAAACAGTTCTGGTGCAGCTCCAGCAGTGTAATGATCGCGCTCGCGCTAGCTATTCTGGTGATCGTTGTTCCTGTTCACCCTGATACAGCATCAAACACTTTACACAGCAATCCCTTCGATGGTGAGTAATGTCTTCGCTTTTCGGAGGTTTCCAGTTGTCTGAAGACGATCGTCTTTTACTCCTCTTCCACTCCGAAAGCCGTGAAAGGCTGCATTCAGTACGATGATGTCCCGGGATACAACGATACGCCGCTCTACCTAGCCACCAACACCTTCCGCAACGTGGGCCGCACGAGCAATTCGCGCATCTTCCGGATCGGTATCGTGGGTGCCAACGATGGGCACATTCGGTTCGGCCGTTCGCCCTACCCGTTCGATGAAACCGTCGTCGAGCTGGTGATTAGCGGCTGGAGCAATACGCAGTCCGTCGCACGGCGGCAGACGCGCCGCCGGGATCAATCTTTCGACAATGTGCTGCTGAAGGAGGCTTCCACGCCACGGTTGCTGCACAAGGCGCGACCACTCGTCTTTCGGATGGAGGTGTTCGATAATGGGCACGTGAAGCTGACCAAGGATGGCGAGCTGCGACCGTTCTTCGAGTACAGCGACAGCCAGAATGTGATCCCGCCGGAATATATGGCGTTCGTGAAGTGGGACGTGGATCTGATCTACTTCTACGACTGTCCGCTAATCGAAGAAGCATCGCTGGGTGGTGCAGATTCTGTACTGTTGCGTTGCAGTCTTGCTTAGAGAACGAGAGAGATAGAGACAGAGGAAGGGACCACGATTCACGGGCACAAATTGAGATAACGGCAGGGGAGAAGTAAGAATGAGGAAATAAATATTTAAAAACTTAATTGATTTATAATAGTGTAAGGGTGAATCTGAATCAGATTCATCAATTAACTTAGTTAATTCTTAACTAAGAATAATTGATCCGATCAGATAGTCCGGATCACTGTAATGTATTTACCGGTTCTGAACCGCTCCTGGAAAAGATCCGTTTTCAACATCACTATACAACCCTATTTGATTCGTCCTATCAATCCAGAAACCTCACGGGGGATACGGTTTGGTTTGGGTATTTCCCGCAAACAAACATCGAAACAGCGTGATCATCCTCTTGTGGTGTTTGTGATCAACCGGGGATCAACCGCCACTTCAAACATCGACCACCGGTGATAAACCGGATTTTTCTACGCTTGTGTTTGTTGACCGCCGACCTTCCCGTCCAGCCAGAACAGCTGATTACCAGCGCAGGAACCGGTCGCACACACATACAAAGCTTGTGGGGAATTTTACGCTCATTCGACAATTCCAGCTCTAATCAGGCATCTGTGATCTTCCGTTGTCGTTGTGTGTTAGTCGAGCGTTTGAAGCCATCATGGCCGGTCTTGGGACGGTTAGCGGATGCTTGGTGCTGTTCGTGTCCGTCCTCGCGGTGCGCCACACATCCGCCCAAGAATGTGGAAAGGTACAGGTGTTGAAGCAGGGACTGATATTTGGCGGTACCGCATCCATGCCCGGCATGTGGCCGTGGCACGTCGCCGTATTTCACCGCGAGTCGCCCCGCCGAACGTCCTACAAGTGTGGCGGCACGATCATCAACCGGGACACCATTCTGACGGGTATGACGTCATCAACTACCACACAGGGAACACCGCTTTTCGTAACACGCTTGCTGTGCGTTCGTTGTTTCTTTGGCAGCTTACCACTGTGTGGTAGAAAATCATCGACCCATCGCGGCGGGACGACTGATCACCCGGGCGGGACTGTTCGATCTCGATGTCGGTGGGCGCACGGTGCAGGAAAATCGAGTGTTTGACGTCATCTCGCCGCCCGGGGCAAGTGCGCGTACGTTTAACGACGACATCGCGATACTGAAGATGCAAACACAGTTCATCTACGATGACTACGTGCAGCCCGTCTGCATACGATCGGTGCCGCAGGACATCGGACAGCTGGTGAACACGTTCGGGACGGTGGTAGGATGGGGCTGGACCGAGGAGAACACTACGTCGGCCGAGCTGCGACAGGCGAACGTGCCAGTGGTGAGCGCAGAAGACTGTTTGGCGAGCGATCGGAACCTCTTCAGCCAGGTGCTCACGACGAAGGTGTACTGCGCAGGGAGTCGCAATGGCACGTCCAGCTGCAACGGGGACAGTGGCGGTGGAATGTTCTTCCGCATGGCGGGGTACTGGTTTCTGCGCGGACTGACATCGTTTTCGTCGGTGGACGAGAACCAGAGCGGTCTGTGCAATTCGCACGGCTACGTTGGGTATACCGATGTATCGAAGTATCTCGACTGGGTGCGTGACCAGGGCGTCCGGTTTGAAGATCCGCTGCGGCGGGCAAGCCCCTCGCCTTCGGGGAAGCCAATTCCGAGCGATGGCAGTACGGCCCTGCTACGCCTGACGGTCGATCCCAAGACGAAGAGGTTCTTGCAGCAGCACAAGGGCAATGTGCTGCTGCGCGTCCAGCTGAACGGTAGGAGGGTGGAAAGTTTGTTTCAATAAGACGGAAGAAGCGGTGACCTTGCGGGATGGGCTAACGGCAGCTTGTCCGTACGGGTTGGAACTCTACGATGGAACAGGTTTATCTGGTTTCATAATATCTGAGAACGTGCCGCTTTTAATGTTCGTGCCGCCCACACAGGCGCAGTTCGTGTTTATGCTTGTAGTCGGATAGAAGCATAATGAGCCATTTCTTCCCTCTGGTGTCCTTTCTTCTTCTTTTAACGAACTCTATCAGCGCTTTTCAATTCCGCAATCCATTTGAAGGTATGTCCAAATACAGATTCTGTAATAATTCTTTTCTAATGTTACGTTTATATGTTACTTTTAGCTGTTCAAGGATGTCTACAGTACGACAACGTTCCCGGTTATAATGAAACACTAGAATACTTTGCAACGGACAACTTCCGTCACGTTGGCCATACGCACAACTCTAAGTACATCCGGGTGGGCATGGTGGGACCGACCGACGGCATCATCCGCTTCGGCAAGTCGCGCTTTCCTTACGGCGAGAGTGTGTCCGAAATTTGTGAGTTCTTGAGGAGGTGATCATGATCATATTCAAAGTTGATGATCTCCCATTAACGTGCAGGTCTTTCTGGCTGGACGAATCAAAACTCGGAAGTGAATCGTCACACACGCAGCAGTAACAGTGAGTACGTGAACACGCCGCTCAAGATCCAGCTAACGCCGGACGTGCTGTCCAGAACGCGGCCCATGATGTTCCGGCTGGAGGTGTTCGATAATGGTAACGTGCTGCTGACGAAGGATGGCGAGAAGCGCCCGTTTCTGGAGTTTAACGACAACCACAGCCGGTTGGATTTGGATTACATAGCGTTTACGAAGTGGAATCATGATCTGTTCTATTACTATGACTGCCCGTTGCATACCGATTCGAGCGGTGTGGATGATACGGTACTGCTAAGGTGTAATTTGGCGTAGTGTAATGTGAGAATGGACTTCTGTAGTGTACTTGCTAGAATAATCGCGGCATCGCTTCGAATCGATTACAAATGTATCCCCTTTTTTATGTAGTAACACAACACGTGCAAAGACACAATCCATTGAAATGACCTCCGAAAGCAAAAAAAACGAAAACCCATGCGGACTATTTCTTACATCCTTTAAGTATCCATGCCAGACTACACCATATGAGGTAACACAGAGGTAAAAGAGGATGCCCTTTTTTTGCTGCACGTGATTTGCACGGTAAACTGCATCCAATTGACAAAATGTGTCCAACCGGGGGGCTCTGGTCCCGCATTGTTGAAACGTTTAATTGTCTTTTAATGCGTCTTGTCTCGGGTTTTACCCCCACGGTCCATTATTGAGGCCTTCTTTCTGTCAAGTAAAAAAAAAGAGCAAAAAGAGGGAACAATTGCAACCGAAAGCAGCTCCCGCTTGTAGGGCTTCCTCCCCAAGCCGGGTTTGACGTAAACCTTTTCTGCCTTCGTCTTGGGGGAGAAAAGGTGAAGAAGCTTCGCAAATTGATTCCAGCCGAAGGTTGAAAGCAAAGAAACGCACGGATGCGCCCAACGCCCTTCTTGGCACGGTGCTACCTTGGAACAGTAGTGGCGCAACCTTAGAACTCGAGGGGAGGGTTCTCGGGTTCCTTACCAGCTCTTTGCAAGTGGCTATTTCAAATTGCCTCCCGCCGCATATACGCCCTCACACGTGTGTGTGTGTGTGTGTGTGTGTGTGTGTGTTTGTGTGTGTGTGTGTGTGTGTGTTTGTGCGCGACGAAGCGAATGGATGATTCCGTTTCCAGCGACACACCTGAAAAACAAAACCACCTCGACACCGCCAGCCATCACTATACCTTATGGGCGGGAAAGGTACGGTACGTGGATGGGTTTCGTTCTGGCGGCAAAAACAGTAGGAAAGCATAGATTTATGCTTTTGTGTGTGCGCGCACGCCTGTGCGGTCATTTACTGTGGGCGGTGATTTGCCTGGACCGGCGACGGCCCTTCAGTCGTTCGCTGGTAGCATAGCGATGACGGAGTGATTGTGTGGCGCGTTTGTCATTAAAGAGTGTCCCCAAAAACAGAGACGGAAAGCGAGACTATAGAATTGGAGTGTTCTTCGATTCATTCCACTGAAGCTGGAAAGAAAATTTGAGGAAAGCGGAAATCGTTTAAACATCCATCGTACGATGGCCGGCTTTATGGATCACTTCCTGATCCTGCTGCACACCTGTCACCTCTATTGCCGTGCGGCAATCGACTGGATGAGCGGGCATTGCCGAAAGCTGGCCGAAGGCATCGACGCAGTTTGGCAGCACATTCTCCGCCGGGTAAGTACAGCGCTGTGACTGTGTTCTAGTGTCCGTTCCAGGGTTTTCCACGTGGCGACTTCGCGACTCGTTACGACAGCCGGGTTTCGTTACATCGACACGGATTCGATGGATGAAAATGGAAAGTTTTGCCTGCCGCTTCACGCATTAGAAAGTGAATTTTCAAATCCAATTGCAAAACTAAGCAAAGCCAATGGTCCAAACCCGTCGTTTGCATCGTCGTCGCCGTTATCTGCCTATTTTCCTTACGGCTTTTCCATACACACGACGCGTGAAGCGTGTGCGTCCGGCTGTGTCCGTCTTGGTGGATAAAAAAGCGGCATTGATGATTAATATGTCGATGGTCTTCGCCGCGTCTTGCGCTTTGTGTTTAGCGTATCACGGCGCTCGCCTGAAGCAGCTGGCCACTGCCAAAAGCCGACTGTAGCCGTGAGCGACGTAAGCGACGGTGGGAGGAAATAATGAATTAATGAGGCAATTGATTAACACATTAAAAACTCACGCGAGGGCGCCGAGTGCTCGGTTCGGCTCGCAAAGGAGGATCTTTGACGGTGATGATGCTGTACTTTCTTCCCAATCAAATTCGTGTGTGTGTGTGTGTGTGTGGGGGGGGGGGGGGTTGGAAGTATCTCCCAGATGTGACCAGAACTACCTGCAGGTGTCGTAAGAGGTGTGCAACAGCTTCACCACACGCTTGTCAACGAGTTGTCCGGTGGATAGTGTATGCTGAAATGGAAAACACAGAAAAATCTGTATAAGAGAGAACCCAAGAGACCTCGAAGAAATCCGCTAATAAGAAGTTTTGAGTTTCAAGTCGTAAGTCGATTATTTTACAGTAACGATTATTTAAAGAACAATAACAGTTTAAACCAACTGCAGAATCAATTTCTCTAGCACGAGCCTTACAATTTTACCGCGTTGAGGTTACTCCTATAAGAGCTTTGAGATCCCCAAAATGTTCTATGATAAGAGGACACGAGTGGAATACTCTCTCACATCCAAGCTTCACTGTATTCATGTCTAACGATTCTACCACAATTTCCTCCGAAGCTCGAACGAAAGTGAACGCGCCGTTTTCCTTTCAACATGCCGGGCTGGTGTGTTATGCGTTTCCCGTTGCCCCACTTTCGTTAGTGCCTCTTTCGGCAGCGGGCAACTTTTCATATGCGAACAATAATTAGTTCGATCGCGTATTCGCGAACCGGTGAACGGTTTCGAACAATCGAAGTTACCCGGCACGAGGATGCACTTACGGACTTTTTGGAAGTCTTTTCTTCGCTTAATGCAGCTTTAAAGCATTAGAAGCGTTACATGCCGTATACGTTCAAAGTGGGCAGTAATTGAGCTCTTCGGCAAGTGAAGACGTTTCGAGTGAAAGCAAAAGCAAGTCTTTTCTAGCTTCCACCAAGCAAAGTTTCAAACATCGGGCGACTCTGGCAGAGTTGCAGTAAGAACAATTACCACCACCGGCCGGCCGGTCCAGCTGGGGGAGTAGAGCAACGAACTTTATAATCAAAATCCGTCCGTGATTAGCATATTTAGCGAACTGGCCGGCACGGCCGGTATAATCACTGTCCTTCACCGTGACCGCCGTCGGGTCATATCGGGGTGGTAGGGTTTTTTTTTTAGCATGACGCTTAAGTGGTTTCCGGTGTGGTTTCGGTTCGGTGTCGCATACGCTTAATCCCCGAAACGGGGAGCAGATACACATTTTACTGCGATTTTCGTTACATTTTGCTGTAGATTTTTGTTACATTTTACTGCGCTGGAAGAGACGATTAGTATTTGTATAGTAAATATAATAACAAAAAGAAATTATGCTTTTTAAGTTTGTTAAAGTTTACAGTGAGAACCATTATTTGGAGTTGCAATGGAGGAAAATATATAAAATCGGTTCGAAAGGCTATATCCTCCTATGTTTAATTAATATGAATTTTCATTACAGAATCTTTCGAAACACGAACTGAATCTATAATCTATATCTATAGATATATTAGAATTAACGAATCTTCAAAGATTGATGCATCTCGCTATTCAAGAATTTTCTGAGATTCATGCATCTCAAGATACTTAGATCTTTGTGGAATTATAACGTCCATGGCAATGATATGCACAGGTGAAAATTCTTCTAAGCTCGAGCATATTTCCCGATTAAGCGTGAAGAACTTCGAAGATGCATTAATATATAAATGTGAACATTCAGATTCATTGATTCTTTCAAATTCATTAATCTGACTCAGATTATTGCAACACTAGTCTGGAGCCATTTGTCTTATATTAAAATACTGTTATGCTACGGATGATCAGCACTTTTAACCAGTATATAATAATTTAAAAAATAATCACGATATGCCATATTCCAATTGCTTCTGTGTAATTGTTTTCTGTCAATTGAAACCCATAAATCACGTAAAACACAGAACTCGACACCATTAAGTTCTTTTAAATAAAACGGATATGATGCAGCCCATTTGTTGATACATAACTCACCCACCTCCCCCCATCTCTGGAACTCTCCACCCCTTGGCAAAAACAAAACGGTTACTGATGCCGCTTTTCACCCCGCATGGTGGTCAAACCCGCGGTCGATTATTCTCCCCGGCTCGCACACCCATCCGGTTGGAAGGTTCCCCATCCTCCCTCGCGTACACATTGTTTGGCTGCCGGTCAGAAGCCTGCTCCTCTCCACGGCCGGCAGTGCGCATCCGACCGTCGATCAAAACAGAAAAGCAAAAAGCAAAAAAAATAACCACCCGCCGGGGGGAAAACCTTACCTTTTAATTCGCTTTGCGTGGTGGCTTGCTTGCGGTTCGGCTGTCGTTCGGCTCTGTCGTTTGTGAAAAACCATCGGACCAGGTCGAAGAGAAAAGAAAACAACGAAAATATGGGTGGCGCCTCCCGCATCCCCCGTCCCCCGATTGCTGCCTCCCCGGCCGGGAGTACCGGCACACGCGGACGCGGGCGCGCACGCTCGCTCGCTCGGCCAACTCGGGTTGCCGATTCAGTTGGCGATTTGATGTGCAGCGGGTACGGCTTCTTCTTCGGGCGTGCGTGTACTGCAACAAAACAAGAAAACACACGCAGCGCCAATACCGATCGATTCGGATCGCGCTGGTGCGTCGGTGACTTCGGGACACAAGGTTTGTGCGGGTGAAATAGCAAAAAAGCGCATCCGATCGATTCGACCTAAAACGAAAGAAGCACAAAAAGTGAGGTTAGAAGGGGTGCAGTGCGGCTAAAGAACGAATTAGAAGCACGGCGGCGGTGATACTCCGTGGGCTGAGATCAAACAGCATGCCATGACACCAATTTGTGACATCGTGTGAGGGATGGTTGCGGGTGGTGTGAAGGGCGGGTTGGGGGAGGAAAGAGAGAGAGATGTCATTGTTTTGCTTTTGCAAATTGTCAATCGCTAGTGTTTTTCTTTTAGTTTTTATGTGTGTGTTGTGCAGTGCGAAATGGGTGAAGAATTTAACTTAACTTTTAGAAAACGAAACGCTTCTAATGCGCCAGCTGTAGGCTTCTTGTGGCTCTCGTTAATCGAAAACACAAAAAAGGTGTGCGTGCGCGTTGGAGCGTGCAAGGCTTCTTCCCCCGCGGGAGACGGTTGCTCCGTAGTGATGGGAACGGTGATGTTTTGGCTGGAATCGATTCTGGCCAGCTCCGAAAGTTTGTGGAAACAATCCCGAAGAGTAGGTTTCGGATCATTTTCTGTACTCGACTCTGAAATACGCTCTGGATGTGGATCCGGAATTGGTTCCAGATTCAGCACCGAAATCAGCTCCGGAATGCACTTCTTGGTTCGTCTCCGGAACTAGCACCGGTATCAGCTGCAGAATTGGCACTGGAATTGACTCCAAAATCAGCTCCAGTATTGGTTCCTGATTCTCCGAAGCTCCGGATTCAGCTTCGGAATTGGTTCTAAAATCAGATCCAGAATTGGTACCGGAATTAAATCCAAAGTCGGCACCGGAATTTGCTCCAAAATTAGCTCGGGAACTAGTTCCGGAATCGGATTCGGAATCGGATCCATAATCGGCACCTAAATTGGTCCTTAATTCAGCTTGTGAATTGGTTCCGGAATCGTCTCCAGAATCGATTCCGGAATTGGTTCCGAAATCAATTCCAGCTCCGGAATCTTCGAATATTTCCTTGCAAACGATTCTGGCATCGGCTCCGGATTTGATTTCAGAATCATCTTCGACATCAGCACCAGTATTGGCTCCAGAATCGACTCTGAAATTGATCCCGTAGTTGGTTCCGGATTAAGCCTGAGAATCGGCTCCGGAATCAAAATTGATTATACTAAAGAACCACTGCTCCGCAATCAATACTGCTCCAGAAACGACTCCGGAGCTGATTCCGGTATCCGGAATCGGTACCAGAGTCCGCATCTTTGCCAAGCTTCCACCACTAGCACCCCGCTCAGATGTGCGCGGATCCTGTGGGCCAAACATCAATTAGTCGCCCGGGGGTTTGGGGTGACAACCGTGAGGAGTGCTCGCACGCGCACATACCACACACCGTGGTAAGGTGTCGGGTGAGTTTTCACGGTTGGCGGAATCTATCGTGCCTTGCCTGATGTTGTCGCGCCTGTTCCGGGCATTCGAGACGCACTTGCGGGATTTTACTAATCCAGCCTATTAGTCTCCGTTCGTCTTGTGACAACGCCGGCACGACTGAAGCTAATCATTATCGTGTGAGGGCAGCAGGTAACAGGGAGAGAGATATCCATCGGTTTCGTTCAGTGTGTGTTGTTGTGTTTTGCTCCATTCCTCCCCCGTTGGGATCATATCAAAGTTTCATTTGCTCTCCACAACGCAGCACGGTGCGTTACGACGTGCTCACACACTAATGAATTGACATCGACCCATCGGCAGTGGCGGTTGTGCTGTGCGGGGACGGTTTGACAGTACTGCTACACGCGCTACTGGAGGTGCTGTTCTACTTGGAGCGCCATCTTCCTTCGATCAAAACGCGCCGGTTTAGTGACGGTCCGACCGGATGTGCCGTTCTCGATCGTGCGAATAGTGTTTGTCAATCAATAATGCTGTGAGCTGTGAGAAGCTTGTCGTGACTTGTAATTGTGCTGGCGCAACAGCTTCGGTGAAGTGGTTCAATCAAAGTTGGCACTGTAAAATGGTTTCCTTTCGGTGGCTGGGCAGTGTGTGCGATACGGGCCGGCGGGTACGGATGGGTGCCTAAAATTAATCCATCAATCCGCTAATTATGATTGCCCGCAGTGAAAATATAGGTTATGATAAGTGGCTGTGTGTGTGAGTGTCGATTGTAGTGGCCACAGGCTACAGTGTTGCGCGCACATTAAGCCGTTTGGAAATTTAAACAAAAGCTGCATTGGGAGGGAACGAGAGTAAAGCGGGAAGAGTGTGTGGCCCGTACTGATTTGTGTGCGCGCGCGTGTACGTATTCATAAAAGGAGTTTTTTTTTCTTTCCTTTGCTTGCAAAAGTGTATGTGTGCTCGGTTGAATAGAAATAGTGGTGCAGAGTAGCAGTGTGGCGTGTGGTGATTGATCGATCGATGGTGATTGGTGTGCGAAAGAAAGGGAAAGAAATAGTGCGTCTGCCCGGAGGCAGTAATTATAGCAGGCGCGCGGCCGTTGAGGTGTCGTTATTGGGCAAATTATCGGTGAAAGAGAAACGAGATGTGAATTTTCGTAGTAAACCTAGCGCCTCAACCGTTGAATTTTGCGGCGAGTGATAGCGTTGTGTCGAAAAAAAAAGAGGAACGTGTGTGAGTGATTAGTGCAATTCAGTGTAAAGTACCCGTCCTAAGTACCCGATAAAAGGGCTACTACCCAAAAACGTGGAACGGAAAACGAAGCAGGAAACTAAAGAAGTTCTCGGCTGTAACCCCTTAAAATTTTGTAAAGAGTTTAAAGATAGCTTCAGTAAGGGCTAATAAAGAATGGTAGCCGATGGTTTGCCTCTCGTAGCGTGAAGCAATATCGCATGTAGAAGCTTGCGCAGTGGCAATAATGGCGTACGTCGTTTGGCGCGTGCTTTTGAAGCAATACTCGAAGGTTCGTCTCGGCATTCAGAGAAACCCAGCGGTGGAAGATGAAGTGAGTTTTTTGGTTGGTTGTTTTTTTCTCTAAATTGGTTGCTACGTCTAATTCTGAATGTTTGAACTTGTTGCTTCAACAATTTCGATGGACCATATTGAGTTCTCCATGTCTCGTGTTACGTTTTCTTATTTATGTTATTGTCTGTTGTGTGTTTATAAATTAGTTTTTTCTTTCTGCTTCTCTTTTATTCTTTATTTTCGATTGAAGAAAATGATTAAAATTATTGGCTTTGTTTTTCAAACATTTTTTAACTTTGCAAAAGCTTTGCTTTGCTTTGCTTAACTTTTAACCTTGCTAGTTTACACTTAACGTGCAGAAATTATGTTTGAATTTATTCTCGTTGATTAAGCGACATTAAGGGAAAAATGAACGTATATAATTTATATTATTTTAGCTTTTATTACTTAAACACCAAAAACATTATTTTTTCCATTGTTCTGGGTATGATGCAATACATAATTGTACATTTGATAGTATCTATAATTAAAATGACTTTTTTAGTCTGTTAAATTAAAATGACTTTTTTAGTCTGTTAAATTATCACAACTTTACTGTAAACACTGCAAAAATTCTTTTGTTTTCCTTTCAAAAGTTGTTAAAACTGTTTGATTTGAAATGTTCATGATTTTTTGTTAATTTTTCGGGCATTTGCTATTTATTTTTATATTATTGTTATATAAATCAATCGGAAAATCGATCGAATACAGAATAGATTACGGTACACTATCTGCTTTGTATCACTCAAAGCGCATACACCACCGTGCCAGAAAACGTCGCCTAATCCAACTCGGTAAAGAAAGCTATATAAACACGGCCTTCCTCTCGTGAGCCGTGGAACACAAAACATCTTCAAACGTACTTTAATGATCTTCTAATAGACGACCGGAAATGTTTGTGTGCCATCGACAGCATGCGTCATTCGCCCGCTTAATTGATCAGTCAGTTGATTAGTTCGTCTTGTTTTGCTTTTTCGTATCCCAAAACCCACCGTCCGTAACTATCTCCTATGCTCCTATGGGAGCTCAGTAAACCCAGCCGTCAGTCCTAACTAGCGCATCGCAGGCGACAATTATGGCATACATTTTCTCCTCCGAATTCTCCAAACAGTTGGCGACGGCAAACCTCAATGGGGGGTGCAGGGGCGGGCAGTGTGCAATTAATACGGCGGCCAAAGTTTGCTTCCGAAAACCCATAACCTAATATCCAATTTCACGGCCGTACGGGCAGACACTGTAGGGGAGGGGAAGGCAGCCGCACGCATAAGAGGATTCCTCCCTTTGGGGTAGGTTGGCGGTTTCGCCGCGGTTTGGCGACGTTCATTTCCGCGGTCTCGTGCGCGGTAATGTGTCCCGGGCGAAAGAAAGCGGGACAACAGCATGGTATATGAGCGTACCTGAGGTTGGGCCAATAAAGGGAAAAGATATTAGCGGAAAATGGCCCCGATGGTCAGCGCGGACTTTCGGTGCACAAACAGTGTGGCAAAAGTAAACCACAAAAATTCCACAACACCCCCGAGCGCCAGTGGGCCCGTTTCCGGGAAGGACGGGTGGACGGGTAAATTGTGCACTTTCCCGTCCCGATCGGGCAAAAGTTATGGATTGAAGTTTTAATAAAAATATCCCATCGGAGTTTCAATCCATTGCGGACCAACCCCTGGGTGGTCTTGAAGATGCCGTTTGTATCCTACATCTTCCTGACGTGCCGGTGAGCCCTCTTTAGCGGGCAAAACCATCTTCCGCGCTGGATCAACACACGTCCGTTTGCTATTTGTTTGCTCGTGTCCCCAAAGATGGTACCGAAAGCTTCTTTTACCGTTCAGTTTATGGCCATTTGGCTCCGTGCACGTCACGGGCAATGGGTAATGTGTGTGATGAGAACGTATAAGGGAATGTTGCGCCGGTTTATGATTTCGATTTCGTCCACCGTGGTGTGATTAAAGACGCGCGGGATATTTGTCATTTTGGACATATCCCCCACCGTGTCCGGTGATGATGCGGCTAGTTAGAAAGTGCGGATGTTGGTGCGGTTGCCACCCAGTGTGCGAGTGCATCCGATGCTCAAATGAAGGAAAGGCAATGCACGGTTGGGGTGAAGTGCAGTTTTGGTGGCTGATGATAGCGGAATTAAGATTGATTAGATTTGTGCTTTCGAAATTGGGGATTTACCCCAGCGTGTGGAAGGGTGAAGATTGATTTTTCTGTAGCTTTAATTATCTGTTTACGGATATGGTTTTTAGCGGAGTATTTTATCCACCAAATTGAAGTTTCAAGAGGTTTAAGGGTGTTTGAGGAAGCAACAATATGAAAAGCGAAAACAGCTTGTTGAAAAATAATTGGTATATTTGCTTTACATTTAACACTAGCACTACCAGGCTAGTCCTTTTGACAGGAAATAATAAACTAAATAAACTAAACTTATTTTTTGTCTTTCATGCAAACTACTAGTATAAAATCCAAATTCCAATTCCTATCCAATAACCCTTTCAAATATCATCTTAGCGCCTACAATGCTTGGTAGTTCTAGTGTCCAACAGACAATCTAAAACAAAGTTAAAGTGTCATCTTAACTTTACTGCGAACTTCTAACAAACAAAACTGAACATTCGCTTTTTGCAACGTTTTCTTTACCGAATTTTATCTATTTTAATCAAAACTGCTTTACAAAATCTGGATCAAATTAACAATTGTGAAGTTTGTTAGGATTTTGTCATCCTTCGCAATTTCTAGGTTTTTTTGTTTTCTTATTCTCTCTGTTTTTGCTAAACAAATTATAAATATGAGAAAGATAAAAATAATTTAGGGAAATCGAACCCTCCAAAATAGATATTTTTCGCTGATTCCCCATCCAATGGGCCTCTGTTTATATTTACTTTAACAAAACGTTTTTTTTCTCTCTCTCCTAGCAAACAATCAGGGTGTGACCTCAAAAGTTTGTCGCCAGGTGCAGCTGGGCTTTGATTAAATTAGCATATTATAGCATTGCTTCCATTACACTGATGAGTGCAGGCGATCGAAATAGATCCAAAAAGTAGGGAAAAGAGGGAGAGGGAGAAAGGGGAATAAAAGAGGCGCGGCACACCCCCATCAAAGAGGGGGAAGTAATTCAAGAGCACACGGCACAACATGCAACATGGGCTGGGCAATTGTGATGCAATAAAGTGACGTATGGAAATGTGACAAAGAGAGAGAGAGAGAGAGAGAGAGAGAGAGAGAAAGAGAGAGAAGGCACTAAACTGTGAGGGAAAAACAGTGTGTGTGGGTAGTGCAGGTTGATGGATAAAGCCGGAATCTAGAGTGAATTATTCGATTAGAATAGGGTCTGGCAGCGATACCTGCAGTAGCGCGCAACTCGTTCGCTTCGTCACCCGCTTGGCCTTGAAAGAGAGGGTTCCGTTTTCAATGTTCCAACGATCGATATGCAGATTAGTTGCGTTTGCGTGCAGCTTGCGTGCAGCTTGTAATCCTCGAAGGAAAACGATTCTTCTGGAGGTATAGAAAGGAAAATTAAAGAGTGCTCCTGTGGGACTCGCATGGTAGAAAGAAAACTACTCAAACTACTACCAAGAGTTCCCCCCCCCCATCCCGCCTTCCAAAGCTCTCCCCGAAACCGGACAGTGACGCATTCGTTGCTGCACTGATGGACAGCGCAAATAGAACGGAAAATGCTCCACACCCCTGAAACGACGTCGTCTTGGGTTTCACTGAACCGTGCAGCACGAAGACCTGGGCAGACGAGCTGGTCCGGTCCCGACAAACACTGTTTGAAGCCATTTCCTTTCCTCGCTTACTCGGTACGGCGTTTAGTGGATGGTAGCTTGCTGCATACTTATGCCCTCCGTAACGGGTGAGCCACTCCCGAGAAACGACCGGCCACAGTCGACTAGAGTTAGTCTTGCCTCCCCATCCTCTCACCATTTCACAGCGCAAAACCTTCCCTAATTGAACGTTACCGGGGCGCAGTGTGGGCAATCCTTTCGGCCAGGCCGCGGACACGGATCGGCTTCACGTGGCTTTCTTTTTGCAACAACAACAGGAAAAATTGGAGTAGGAAAAATGGTACCGCGTGTTTTATTTTACCTTTCCACGCAACCCACGAGCGAAGAGGCTCTAATGGGTTTTTTATTTTGTTGTTGTATGTGGAGCAATAGGTGGACGTGTTGCAAAAAGGAGCAGCAGTGAAGAGGAGGGGGGGCC
The DNA here is from genome assembly GCA_000349105.1 of Anopheles epiroticus. Taxonomy (NCBI): domain Eukaryota; kingdom Metazoa; phylum Arthropoda; class Insecta; order Diptera; family Culicidae; genus Anopheles; species Anopheles epiroticus. Next base: position 457,047 of record KB672253.1, on the reverse strand, counting down.
CTGTGTGGTCCGAGAATGTGTGTTAGGGGTTTGTTGTGTTGTGCATTATTGGATCATTGTTTTGGTGTTTCGCACCTTGTTCTAGATTTTTCTCTACAAACTAATCTATGGAATCTATGGACGGTTTAACATTGTGCTCGGAAAGTAGTTTGGTATAAAAATATTCCAAAATAATTGAAAACATATGACAAAAAATGCCTCAAGAATGACTTTAAATTTTTACAGCAGCAATTATACCTACACCCTTGTTATTACGTTACCGTGTCCATTTTCACAGTCCATTATCGTGTCTATTATCATTTCCGATCGTATCAATCATTTTTCCGGTGCACATTCATTTTTTCCCAGACGTGTACACACCTTTGACATCCGGAAGGGGTGGAACGCTTCGTTTTACACGCCAATATCGCAAATCAAATTATTAGTGGGCTGAGGGGGGAAAAGGTAATGAAATGAGTTCGCGGGTTGTATTTTACTATATTGTTGAATAAAAAGGGGCTATTTAGGGAAAATCGCTTAAAAGAAAGATTTATGATTTTTTTTCCATTTATGGAACAATTTCACGATTGTCTTACCGTGTCGAAGGTCAATTTGTTTTATAATTTAAGATAAATAATAAGCATAAATGATAACGTATGAACTAATAAATAATTTGAACCAAAACATGAATAATAAATTAAATAACTTTAATATATAAATAACAAGTAATAAAATAGTATAAATAATCTGTTTTAACCAGTCTTTCAGAGCAATTAGGTAAGCAATGTTATCAAACTGTGTAGCAAACTATGCTGTTTTGCATCGCGTTTACAAAGTCACACAATTTGGTTGATATTTTATCGTTTTTTTTGTACATTAACAGGAAAATGATCTAAAATATGCAATTTGTTTGCGTTAATACAGCTTACTTATTTGATAAATAATGTAATTATTAAATAAAAACTTCATTCAGTTTAATCATTACTTCAATTTTTAGTCGATGTTTGAGGGATTCAAACTTTAGTTTTATTGTTTTTGTTTTATAAACTCCGTCAAATTGTAATTACTTCTTGTGTAACCTATACAAATATGCTAGAGCAAGGGTATATTTTTCTAAAAGACTTGCCGACGATTTGCACGTTTTAAAATTTTGAAACACTCGCTCGGTCTGTTGATCGAACCCGTCCCATAGTGCTTTCTTTTCAAGGGCCAACGGAAGCAACAAAACGTTCCCAGCACCATTTCCATCGCTTGCCACTGGATAGCATTCTTACACCGCGCGCTTCCCTCAATCGCCATTGGAAACTCTCCCGCTTCTCTCACTCGAAAAACGAAAATCACTGTGCAAAGAGCAAAGAAAAGCCGGAGTAGCAACGAAAAAAAAAATGGAAAGTTCCGCCGATATTTTGATAAACGAGAGAAATCATGCTCAAAACGAGCAGTGATCTCATCACGATTTATGATAATGAAGCTATCGATCGATTTTCGCACATCAGCACCCCTCCCGCTCTCCCCGTATGCCTTTGGTTGGCATGCATATCGGCGTGCGAGATCAGACGGTAGCAAGTAGAAAAAAAAGGAAAAGATTCCTCGCCACTTCGCCTCCCCAAACCGAGAGCCAGATAGCGCCACTTGGAAAAATGTATGTCTGGTAGCGGCTGAGTAGCACAATCTTCGCCTTCAGACTTAAATGTAGGTGAGAGTGCGCGCACAACGGTGGCGAAGTGGCGGTCCCAACTTCCTTTAACGGTTGCTTCACGAAGAATCCATGCCCGGCGGGGGCGTTTGTTGGGGGTGAAAATCGTCAGCAGGTCGTGGTAGAATATTCCCAGGTTGGCTGAGTCCCGAAGGGAAGTAATTTAACTGTGGGAGGATGATGTGCTGTTGCTGGTGCGTTTAGACCAGGTTTGGGCATGTTTTTCGTGTTCCTAATGGACCACAGCACACTTGGTAATGGGCGATGTATCAGTATGACGTTATTATGGCATCGAAAAGTTTGGGTTCTTGGCATGGGGTAGTACCATGGATATATTTATGACTAGGTTCTTCCGTTGCAAGAACGATCACTTCGCGAGGGGGTGAGTATGTCTTTTTCGCTATTCTCGTAATGACTCAAGCGGTTCGTTTTAGTGCTACAAGTCTTTCTGAGCTTATGGTCACTCGACACGTAAAGCTGGCTGTTAAGTTTAGGGGAAAGAGACGTCGTACCCATAAATCAATCGCGAGCATATACATTAAGATAATGAACATAAACGGTCGCGGGGAGTTTGCAGAGAGGGCGGCCGACTATGGAATGTGTGTGTGTGTGTGTTTCAACATGCTCCAATCGTTCTTTTTTTCCTACTTTGGAAACTTTAAAGCTGAACCTCAAAATAGCACACGATTATTATATGATTGGGTGGCAGACGGAGGGAAATATTTGTGTGCGACGCGTTTATTGCGAAACAGCCCTTCGAGAGTGTTTCACAGCACCGATTGCTGCCGCGCCTGACCCGCGCAATGATACAAATGTTGCACGCGCCCGTGTACCTTAAATTGTTTCTCTAGCCCCCCGCGGCCCGCTTTTTTTTTTGTTACACCGCTCCCACTCCCCCAGTAAGGATCAATTTAGGGCAATTTTGTATCATCGAGAGCCCATCGGTGGGGGAGGGGGGTTCCAAGGGATTGGTGCTAATTGCGAATTAATACAGCACCCCAACATTGCAGACAGTCAACACACACACACACACAAAAACAAAGAAGGCACAAGGCGGCGAAATTGTTTGCATCGGTGAAAGTATTTGTGTGAAATGGTAACCTAAAATTTCGGAATCAATCTCATACTCACCGCACTTACACCAAATGCAGAAAAGTAAAAGACAAAAATTGACTGAAATTTTGTAAGTAATAAATGGGAGAGGATAGGAAAATGTTAGCCACTAACTCATCGATTTGAATGATAAAACTACTTTTAAAAATAATGAAGCTATCAGTAGGTTAAACGTTTTCATCACAACCACCAACTACCTGTCCATTATAACGTCAATTACGGCTTAGGTTTCTTTCTCGGTGGATTTAAGGCATTTTACATCGAGTTGGTTAACACCCAGTGAAGCGCAATTGTGCTATTGCAGGTAAAATTGCGTTAAGCTTTCTTTGTGTTGAATGAAAAACCCCGTGTGGGGAGGGTGGAATTTACACCTCTCCGAGTAGCACCGTGCAAATGATGTGCAGGGTTGACCTCCATTTTTGTTTCGTTTGCACAGATTACGGATGCAATTACGCTGACGAGGGGGGCAATTACGCTAGGCCAAAGAACTAAGTCATGTTTCGACAGTTGTTTGCTTTATGTCATGGCTTTAGCCGTACAATTGTCAATTGTCGTCTTTTGGAAGGTGTGTGTGTGTGCGTGTGTGTGAAGAAAGGTGAACTTTTTCCCAAATTTAATGACCACCAGACAGGTATGGGAGAAGCGTGAAAAAAGGTACTTTATTTGTTTTCGCCAAGAGAGACAATACTCGCTAGGAGAGGGTTTATTTCTGACCTTGGTTGCTAAGTTTTTGGTTTTTATTTTTGACACGTAACTGTCATTATGGCAGGATTAAGTAGAAGCTGCATACAATAGAGGAAAATGGTATTTATGTGCAATAAATTTAACAGCGCTTTAACGGGTTCATTGCGGGTGGAAGATAAATGATTGCACATTAATCACGCTGCATGGTGTAGCAATCAGCAACGCTTCCAAATGTATTTTAAAAACACCCATTAGAAGCTTACGGGAGCGCCTTCATCTAATACAAATGCCTCCTGCGCATGCAAATCCAAACGTTCTGCCCAGAACCGTACCTAGAAGGGACTGTGCTACTGTCTATTAGGCAATAGTATGCAATTAGTTTTCTCATCTTGCCTTCGTCGCTCCATTTGAGGTTGCGTTACGTACCGTTGTTGACGAGAGAAAAAAAAGCAACAACATAAGCTCACTGAAATATGAAAAGAATATTGAGATGGTTTTGTTTGGGTGTGCAGTGCAGAAAAAAAGGGAATGTCCCTTTCCTGTGGCTACACACAATTGCAAAGCAAAAGGCGTACGTACCCCTCCCCGCTTCGGGAGACGGAAGGGAACGGAAGTACGGGCTATATTCCCAGGCTAAAAATGGGGTTCTGTGTGAGTCATACTGGTGCTGTTACCATACTGATGTAGATCATCTAGCAACGTTATAATGCAGTACCCGCAGCAGAACTGGAGCACTAAAGGGAACCGATCGGAACGGTTGGTTTTTGGGTTTTGTTTTGCGAAACATTTCGCAAGGGCAATAGGGCAATAGACACACGGTAATCGGTGACAGAGCAATGAGCATTAGCTGCTGCTGCGGTTGCCTGCCACTGAGCACCACCCCTAGCCCTAGAATGTATGAACATGCGGTGGCACACCGTTCTTGAACCTAATTAAGCGTTGTTCCGATCAGTCATCGCTTTGGAGCGTTGTTTGTTGTTCAAAGAGGCTTGCAAGTTCAGACCGGTGAATAAGAGCGGAAAGTACAGCCATTCGCATTCCCGTCGTCACCCGCGAAAGGGAAAGGGTGTGGAGTCGTTACGGTGATTTACGGCCACAGCTCTTGTTAATTACAGTGCCAACATTTGCGCTTGCCCGGGTGTCTGGTGTACTGCTTCCGCTCGAGGCGGGGAAGTGCACCAATTCTGATTGAATGAACAGTACCGTGCGCACACGCAGAAGGTGAGGAAGCGGTCTTCACGCCCACGGTAAATCATGCAAAAAATACGTAGTGCATAAATACAAATCGGCGACCATGCAGACGGGGAGCTTCTTAACGATGCAATCAAATCGATATATGGCGTGAGCAAATAGGCGGCATGCGGATCGATATCGCGTGCAGTGAAGTGGAGATGGGAAAGGAAAAGTTTTCGATGGAATAGTTTTCCCTTTCGACGAAAACCCGTTCAACTGCATTATGTGCTAATTTAGAGGGTGAGACGAAATCAATTTAGTTGTTGTTTTCACCGTAAAATCTTAGGTAGGATCATTACTGTATTTGCCAAAACAAATATAACAAACAAACGGCTTTATTTTTTACTGATGAATCAATTTGAATATTAATGGTTTAGTATGAACTGCGTAACACCTTATTGAGCAGAAAAACGAGCAGCGAAACCCTGCCTAGTGCAAAAGAGAGAGTGGAGCAAATGAGCGAGCTAACTATAGAGGCGCATCTTTGAAAGCTTTAAGCTCAAAGAGAAAGAGCTTTCACGTCTGCTTTAGCTTGTACGTGTAGCGGAGCGTGGAGCAAAAGTATTGACGCACGCATGATAAGGCTGCAACTGATGGGAACATATTTATTTTCGGAAGTATTTTAGAAATTAAGGGTTGTTAATCCTTCATTTAAATTGCTTAAGAGACAGGCAAAATGTGTTAAACAGTTCCAATCTGTACTGATGACCTTTGGCACTGCAGTTCTTTATAGAGGACGCTGCCGTAGTGAAAGAGATTTGATGCGCATGGTTTATTTGAAATCACTGTTGAATGTTTAACCGACTTTCTTTCACTTTCCCGTTCCGTTTACTTATAATTATCCATTTATATTCTAAATTACTTCAGCGTTCTCTTACTCGCCTTGTCATTATAATCCAAACTAAAATTATGAAATTATTGAAAATTATTGAAAATTCTGGATAAGATTGAACTGCATGAATAGGAGAAAATTTGTATACTGCAAAGGATCGTCTAGCGGAGCTAAATGTGACATAAATGAAATCTGATTCTTATTTGTTTTTTTTTTGTATTTCTCGTATGTTTTTTTTTATTTCGGCAGTAACGGCCTGGCCATATTGTTAAATTTTTCGTTTGTTTTGAAAACGAAATATAGTATATTAATGTAATTGAATAATTTTAAGAAAATTTTATTGAAATCGAAGAATTTTAATCGTTGTTCTAAAATTTAATAGCTTTATGTAAATATGAAATCCGAACTTCAACAATATTTCTAATGAACTCGTTTGGTGTTCAAATTGTGCAACTTAATTTTATATAATTCGAGTTTTTTTGTTGCTATTATTGTTACGAGACCTTCTAAGCAATATGGCCGGAGCTACAGAATAAGAAAAAAATGTATGACAATTTGAGAATATTATTGAAAACAGCAGATTTTAGGCGTATTGGCAATGCGATTGGAGTGCAAAGGAAATCATTTTTGTTTTTCCGTAGTGACGGCCAGACCGTATTGTGTGACTAAGTGTACGCGTCCATATCAAGATTGTTAATCCTGCGTATGGGGGGTTGTGATTTAGTGTACCCCCATAGCAAGATTGTAAATCCTGCGTATGGGGGGCGGTAGTGGTCTGAATGAGATTCGAACCGGCGACGGGCCTTTTGACAGCCCTACGCCGTTACCACTGAACCACCGAGCCGGCCCCAAAGGAAAGCATTCAAAATAAAACATTATTTTCTCAAAACTGTTATCGTTATACAAATTCTTCCTAATACCTGATCGGTGGATAGCTTCATCATTACTTAATAGCAGATAGGATGTAATCCCTACTTAATTCATTTTTTCCCATACAGTCTTTATCATCCAGGTACCGCAAAGCATGAATTGTCCTTGCCTAAATGCCGCATTACCATTAATTCGCTCAATCGCTTAATGATTTTGTGTAATGAAATTCATACGTTCTTAATGCGAGCAGTTATGATCTCTCAAAAATCGTGAGTAAATCCTATTGTCCTATTGGATAATTTGAATAAAATGGAATATGAATATCAGCCACCTACCGAAAGGCTCACTTCCTGTGGGCACACCAGTATGCTTCACGCCATAAATTATGAGCGACCACCAGCGATCACATAGCTCGGGCCCGGGTTAGGATCAATGATTTGGACAATTATCTGCCCGTCCGTCGCCTCACAATTTGAATGCAACAATGTCGCGGGCGTAAAGGGCATTGGGAGTGCACAAGCCTCCGTCTGTCTGCAGGCTCATAATTGGCAAGCGCCTGGAAGCGCCCTCACACATACCTCGTTTCTCTTTCCCGTTTCTTTGCACGCCGTATTCGCGGCCAAGGCACCCAAGTTCGGGTAGAGAACCAATGTGCTCTTCCTCCCCCTTCCCCCTCCGGGGCCCGGTATGCGCACGCGGTTAGTCATAGGTGGCGGTGTGCCAGTCAATAAATTATGCCATTTTCGATTCCAAAAAGCAAAATCCCAATCCATGGTGGCCGAATCCGTACCGAATGGCGCTGGTGGTGGCCTCGGTGAAAACAAAAAACAAAACAAAAAGTGGATCGCGTAATGTTTCACAATTTTTTCCCAAAACCACCAACCGAGTGCGCGGGTACGGCCAGTGCCAGCGCTTAGACGCCACGATCGATCACGATCACGACGCAGAACGAAAAAAAAAACCAGAGCTAAAGGAGCGAAGCGCGGGAAACTGTCCTGGGCTTTTCGTCACCCCACGGCGCAAGGAGGAGCATTTTGGGCAGCCACGCTTCCTGGTTTATGCCATCGAAGTGTGTGCCCTTTTGCCCGCATGATGGGTGGGTTTTTGGGTTTTGCGCTCGAGTAGGTTCCTTTCGATTGGGACCTCCGGAATGCATACGATTATGCACCTACTGTTGCTGCTCGGTGAAACCCCTTCCAGTTTGCAGGCCCTTCACGGTGTACATCTCACCTTATATTGATGGGCTCGTTCCAATGATGCGCGTACTGCGTATGGTCGCGTTGAGATGATCTTGCTCTGTCACCAGCTCCTTCCCGACAGCCATTGTGTGCTGACGGGCTGGAAGAATGTATCCCACCGACCGATCTTCCGGGTCCGCAGCCGTATGCAAACTGTGTCAGCGCGCGGCAGTCGAAGGTAAACATCATATTTACAGTCGCGCGAATCGGCACGTCCATCGTCCGTGACACATGCTCTCGTGGCGTTTGGCGCACATCTTCATTGCACCTCTCGCGGGCGGCTAACGAGCATCGGAAGACCCGCGGCCGGACACCGGACACCGAATGCCGTGACCGTACACATTTGTCACCGCGTGCAACATTCTCTGTCGGTGCGTGTGTCGCTTCGTTTGTCAATGTGGACACATCTTAACGAATTGGCGCTGCCGTTGGGACGGGGCGGAAAGAATACCTCCGGCAAAGCACGGTAGTCGTCGCGGTCGGAGTTGGTTTCTCGCACCACAGAAATGCAAATTTTCTGCCATAGAAAGATTGCGACAGAAAACGGCACAATCGCTTCTAGCTGGGAGGGGTGGGTGAAAAGTGAAAGCACTGGGCAGATGAGAAAGGGCTTAGAATGGTCACCATGATTGGGTGCGCAATTGAGTTTTGCAGATCGAGTATGATGGCGGGCCAGGAACAGATCGGGAATTGTGTGTCAAGTGATCGGTATTGTATGGCTGTTGGGTTTATGTTTGCTTTGTCCTTATCCCAACACTACTCGTTCGATGAGGGTAATGAAGGGGACTTTTGTTTTCTTTTGTGTTAGATCCTGGCTCGCGCGATTGTCGCGGAAAGACTTACAATAAATTGTAATCGAGGGGTCGTAATAGCTTCATAGCGTTTTTATGGCACAACAATTCATTGTTCACTGTTATTTGAAAGACTTTGTAAGCTGAGTTAAAGGCTTTGAGTAAAGGTATTATTGTAAAATTTGATGTAAAATTTTACTAGGTTATCATTTTAATTTGAACTTTCAAATAACCGCCAATGGACAAAGACAGAACAAAAAAAGTAAAGATGGACAAGCACAAAATGATCGTTTTAATTGTGGTAATGAAACGTTCGAGCATTAAGCATTTTAGAAAGTTAATGACTTGTTTTAGGGTAGGCAATAATTTATTCAACTTCTTTATAAATTGTCAATATCTACTCTCAAACAAATTAATAACTTTTTGAAAGAGGCAACTATATGCACGAAGGTCTTAATGTCTAGATGATAATGTTTATTTTATTTGTATTTATCAGGTGATAAGGACTTCTTTTCTTGTACACGAATGAAAAAGTTTTTTTATGGTAGTCAACAATAGGCGGAAAAACTATTTCACAGTCAGTTATCTCTGTATCTCTTTTATTCACTATTGAATCGTTCGAGTATGTAACTGACTCGTTCAAAAAGTCATATATTTTTTAGATAGTAGAAATGTACAATTTCTATATAAGACGGATGCTGTTTTTAAACTTTCTAAAAAAGAAACAATAAATTCCTGGATGATCGAACGTTACCATATCTCGATATAAATGTTCATTAAATCCTTGACAAAACTTGTATCATAAGCGACAAAATTCACCATTCAGTTTTATTATATTGTATTGCTTCAAAGCTTAAATATGAATTTACAATGGTGACGGCTAGGCCACTTGAAATTTAAATTAAAATTAAAATTACAAAAGATATCTAATAATGTCCTTCGGATACGGTAACATTTGTTTCCAATCAACGTTTTATAAGCAATAAAAATACAAAACTAGGCATCAAAACCTGCAAAGCACCTAATCATTCATGGAAGAGGCCTGTAAGTACGATATGAAATATCGATCGTAAGAAGAAACTGCCATTTAAATCAAATAAACCTCCCGACCATCGTTTTGCGCTTGGCCAGAGAAAGGAAATCCCTTACTTTATGTGTATCATATTTTGCTCGACTTACCGTCTACCGTCTAGGCGGTTTCCAAATGCACTTTTCCCGAGATCCGGTTGCAGCTGCTGTGCGAAACTTTACGAACCGGCGCGCACCACATTGACAGATCCTAATGGATTCGTGTGCGTAAAAGTAGGTTTGAAGGTTATCCTGCAAACTGTTCACCTTCCCGGCTGTCTCACCACCCCATTCCGTTTTTTTTGCTATCGAACCCGGGGGTCATTAAAATGTAGAACAAACTATCGCTTTCCACAGGGGGAGCGCAGAGTGAGCGAACCGTGCGGTTTTGCGTAGCACGCCGCAGCACGACGCCGATGCAGTTTTCGCGCCACGTGAACCCATCATCGAGCGCACTGTGGGGGCACCGGGGGCAATCACTGACCGGATGATGTCCCTGGTTTTCCCCTCCTCCTCCTCCTCCTCCTCCTCCTCCTCCTCCCGGGAAGCTTTCCGCGGTAACTATCGACGGTAATTCACGCGAGCCTGCCAAAGGACAAGGGGGAGCCTTTCCCGTCCGATCAGCGATCATTTATTATCGGCCGTGTGTCGGGGCGAGATAGAGCGCGCAATATCGTCTTGGTGAGATTGGATTTTCAGGGGCTTTTTTCGTGCTAGCGAGAGTCTGCTGGGGTATCCGCTGCTACTGTCACTTTTCAAGCGCTCGTTCTTGCGCCCCGGCAAAGTTTAGTTAGCGCAGACATTCGGCAGCAATTGGCCGCTGCACTCCCGCGGACACATGTTGGTGTGTGAGTTCGGTGGGGTTCGGTAGCTTTTGAATCATTTCTCCCGCGGTGCCAGCTCTAACTGAGTCCCTACCCCCCCGCCGTGTGTCTGGGAACGGTGCTCGGTGGCCGGAACTGGCCATAATTCACTGCTCGCGCGTATCGTTAATGCGTTTTCGCTGCCGCTGTACGATCGCCACCTTTGCCACCGCGCAGGGAGACAGTACACCGGGGCTGAACAAACAAACTGAAGCATAATTCCTGCCCCTCTGGGCGGGGGTGGCGGTGGGCCACAGATGAGAGACAATGAGGCGCGCGCAATAAAGGGCCTAAAAGGATCGTTCGACTCATCGGGCACACTGCTGCACCGGTCTTGGCGCTGTTCGCTCATCGTTCATTCATCATTAGATGGCCTAGATTGGTGCGCAAAGCCTCGACAGGAGGGAGGAAGAAGGGAAGAGCAGGAGAAGGCATTGCGAAGGGCACCTCAATCGATGCTTCGTGTCGATGCGGTGTCGTCGCGGGCGACGTTGACGCTGGGTGCGATTATTTTTATCCCAACTCAAATGTGGCCCCTCGGCGCGCGGTTCATGTGTGGTACAGCACAATGTTTGCCCAGTTGAGACTTAATTCCCTTCGTGGCGTGAGTTGCATGTTGGTAGCCGCAAAACTACATCAAAACAAAAGTGACATTTTTAAATTAAATTTTCTCAGAAAAGTTATAAGTGAAAAGTATTTTTAAATAGTTGTTTTGCTTGACATTTGTGGACAAATGAATTAGGAAATATTTAATTCAGTGGAAAAGTCTTTGAGAACCACAGTGAAAATGAAGAATAAATGGAAGAAGGTGATTTAAATTAGAAGCAAACATTTTTTCAGCTGACAATTGGTCCAAATTTTTGGGTTAAACTCGTCATCAAACTGCCTGATTTACATCAAACCTAACAAACACACTTTTTTTTTTTAATTGTGTTTATAATTTTTTCGAATAAGTTAATTTCTGCCCAATTCACGCTAAAGTACTGTTTTACTCTCTTATCTTTCCGTGTTGTTACTGCTTGTTTATTTTAGTGTATAGATTTAATGTAAACAAAAGTAGAACAAATTTCGCAAACAGAACAATCTTAGCTTGTAATCAGTAAGTCCTGCGTGAGATTTGATTTTAAAATGTAAAATGGTATTTTACAGTGCGAGAAAAGATGTTTTTTTAATTAGGGTAAATGAAACACTTTTTTTGCGGAACATTTCAGTTGGTATAATAACTTTAAACAATTCAGCATATGTTGCTTGAATCGAATCTAGCTTTTCAAGCTTCGGGTAACTCGAAAATCATGAATATACTTTCCAAAAATGTTAATTGGTTTAACACTACAACTATTTCTAATTTATTACTAAAACATTTTAAAGAATAAAACATTTTTTAACATTGGAAGTCGTATCCACTCCACTCAGCTTAATTAAATCGCCATAAAGAAGAATCACCTTAAGCGTCATCACTGTGGGAAGCGATCGTTGAACCGCCATTGAGAGGCAATAAGATGAATCTAAAGATTTGCCCAGATGGTGGTGGTCACGCCTGCCTGCTTGATGGCAGTAAAAGTTCTACCGCCCCCTCCCAAGTTGAGTTTTCCCTTTTTGTGTCAGCCGTGCACTGCGATGGTGGTGGTCATGTATGAAATGGCAGCATCGGCGATACATCGGGACGACGAATGGTGCCCCATTGTGTGATGCCAGCGCAAAATGCGGCGCATTGTCGATCGCCCAGAGCGTGTGCAGCCTCGTTATCATTTTGAAACCATAAAGAGGCATATGGCATCCTTTGGAGGATGAAGTTTTCGCTGAAAAAGCCCCGCCGCGCGTGTGAGGGCAGTGTCAGCAGGCTTTCGATTTTCCACCACACGAACAAAAGGGGAAATCGTGAGAATAGAATTGAAAGTGAAAAATTGGAATGCAGTCTTGCGGCGAACGTTTGCAGCTTGGAGGATCGTTTTAGTTCTCGTTGCACCGAAGGGAAGGTATTTTTGCTGACTTTGGATAATTGCTTTCTTCAACATAATTTATTCTGTAATTCTGAGATGAAAAGCAGGGAAACGATAATTTTGCTATGAAGAAACTAGCACGGGTATCTTTTTCCTTCGTTGCCTTCTGGATAAAGCAAAGCCCCATTTTAATCATACCATAAACGATCACTCCCTGGACCGCGCTTTCCGGCAAAATCATAAGCCGTCGGTTAGCGTGTCAGTCAATTGTCAGAATTAGAAATCTTCGCCATGGACAAGCGAGCGACGCACGCTGTTGTCAGCTCGAGCCCCGGTCCCATGTTCCGTAAGGCGCTTCCGAATGGGAGTTTCCCATCGGGCGGACAACCGATCCAGAACCGCTGCTTGGTCAGCTTCTCGGCCTGTGAACGTGTACCACGACCGCTCGCATTTGCTGACAGAGCAGAGGAAGAGTAAAAACGAAGTAGCGTTACATCTTTAGCGACCCTGCTACTACAGTTGCAGCGCTTTTGTCAAAGCAGAACAATAATTCATGTCATGTGCCTGCTTGCCAGGCATCATGTACATTAACGGAGACACTACGGAGGGAGTTGGGTCAGTCAGCTGGATGACATTGGATTTCGCTTTTGCGCTGGCGATTGGCGAAGGAAACGTGCGGTGAATTTTAAACAGCATCCCAACCGTATGACCTTTCGATGCGCTTGTGAGCAGATTTATCGCTTTAAAATGCTCGACATTAGTTTTTAAAGCATGTTTTTGGTTTAAAATCACACCCTTTTTGAGCAGGATTGCATACTTGAAGGCGTAGCTAGTCGGTAAGAAAACAAAACTGCAATAATTGTATATAAACTGCAATAATTCTTTCTAGATCGCTCCTAATACCGGCAACGTTTTTCCGACACGCTGATATAAATGCATAAATCATTTTGTAGAAGTTTTCCTGCGCCAATCCACCCCGTAGTTACCAACACGCGAAGTAAACAGTTAAAGTTAAAGCAGTAAAAAAAAAAACAGAGACAACCAAAAACGTGCCGATAATTTTGCTTTCGCGACAGTCATCCTGGCACCGGCAAACACATTAACGTAATGGCCGCCCCCGGGGCAAAACAGAACTCTCGGCGGCGTGTGGGGGCGATATCGAGCAAATATAGAACCGAATTATCCTTCCCCATCGAAACGGTGGCCGTCGCTAGGAGGCGGGGGGAATGTTGCCCGGTGGTAGTTCCACTCCGCGTGTAACACACTAACCTTCAAATGTTTTCGGGTTTTCCCGCGGTTAAAGCTCGGAAAAGTTGACACGAAGCTTCTGTCAGGTGCGTGGTGGAAAATGCTCTAAAATTTTCCTCTCTCTCTCAATTACGTCTTTCTCTGTTTACGTAAGCTCATCTTCTAATCAACTAAAAACACCACTCCCAAAACCATTCTGAGGGGATTTCCAGCCGGAGTTAGGTTTAATTAAAAACTTCCCAAATCCTTACTGTGTGTGTCCTGTGCCGTGTGTAACGCGGTGTGTTTCCGTTCAGCAAAACCCCCCCCCCCCCCCACCCTTTACGGTGCGACTGCGCACTTGCCCAGGAGGCGAGCTTTGACGTGCAAAAGCTTTCACCCATCTGTCAGTCATGTTTTCCATCGGTGGGACCGAACGCCAAAACCAGGAACGGGTGTGCGATAGCTGGGAAAAGCGGCTCTTCGCAGTCGCACGACGAGTCAAAGCCACTGTTTAGCCGGCATTTTGTCCCCGCGGTGTTACTGTGTTACCTAACAAGCGTTCGTTTTTAATAACTGGATCCGTTTTTAGAGTTTCAGTTTTGGAGGTGTGTTGAATGCGTAGTAGCTTTTTTAAATATATTTTCTTTGGTTAAGATTTTGTGTCAAACAAGTGTCACCTGTGTGGTGTGAGAGAAGGAGAGTGTTGGGCAAACGAGAGCGAGATACTCGATCGACCTCCAAACGTTATCATCAAAAGTGTGGGAGGGAAAACAGAGGAAGAAGGGGTACCGTATACATTGTGTCCTTAGTTTTTTCGCGCTACTGTTTGTGCGTGGGTTTTGTGCTCCAAAAGTTTCGATAAGGTCACATCAGCGAAGCGCTTAAGAAACGGTTTGCGTGTGCTGTTTACCGGAGTGTTAATGCTCTCAATATAGCCTGTGCACAGTGCGTGTGGGACGAACAAGGTGTGCTGTATGTTTTTCCAGCTCGAAACACAAAAAAAAAGATTTTTGCAAGATTGGGTGAAGAAAATGTTAAAAGATTTTTATTCTATACCGCAGTGTGTATATGGTAATGAAGCCGCTGTATAGTAAAGCGATGCGAAACACAAGGTGTGTTGAAATGCGTTGGGAAGGAAGACTGAACGTGTCCGACACACCTTTTGCCCTCCCGCGGTGGTCGACAGGATTGGAATGATTTCAATTTATTGCGTATTTTGCGTGACGTCGGTAGTGGCGCGCTGGGCTACTTGGGATGGGTTTTTTGCTGCTTCCCGCTACCACCCCGGCCCGGTGTGTGTGTGTGTGCTGGTGAATGGTGGAGAAACTAGTTCATAACAATTACTTCGCTTGTTTGCCTACCAACCGCGGCAGACGACAGGATCCTACGGTAAGGGATCGCCTCCTGGTGAAAGGGTCGCCAACTAGGTTGTTGCGAACAAAGCGCCCAGAGACACGTTTTCCCTTATTTTGGAGTGGTTTTCCATCATCTCTACTGTACAGTGGAAGGAAAATGGCAATTCTTTGGTGTGTGTGTATAGTGAGAGATGTGGCAAGATTGTTTGGTGGCGTTCCAGCACTTTCCAGCATTAATGGTGCTTTTGTATTTTTAACAGTTCAAAAATTTGAAAAGAGCGTTTAATTGTTGTATAGTGTTTTATGTATCGCTCTGTAATGTTAAGTCCTGTTAATAATGGAGTTTATTGCTATTAACGGCCGGGTATATTATATCAAAATCTTCCAAAAAGGGCGTTTGTGCACGAAAAACATAGTGTGTGTTATTGTCGACGTAAATAGTGTTTAATAGGTTAACAAACAAGGTAATCCGAGGATAATAAAAGGTACATATCAGAGTTTAAAGTACACTACAGCTGTATAAGTTTTGGAGATGTTTGTTTTGCGATACTTTAGGCATTCATTCATTTAATCTCTAGCACAGAACTATGAGTGTGCACTCATTTATTTCAGTACAAAGCTTATTAATAATCATTGCCTCAATGACTTTTCTGCTTTAATGTTTTTGATTGCACACTATTTTTAAATTTTTATTTGCTATACTATAACTCTATTTAATTTTTTTTGTAATCTTACGAATTTTTAGATTATTTTCTCATTTTTAGTAAAGTGAATTTGAAGCCTTTTTCTGTATATTGATTTTGTTATAACTTTTGCGTAAAATATAGTATAATTACATCAGAAAAATGAATAGCTTAGAAATAGTGTTTCTGGCGCACATAAGCAGATTGAAGCACTACAACAGGAAAGCTTTAATGCAAACTCTAATACAGAGATGATTGCACAACCGCTTTTGGACATAGTTCACCACCAACGAGAAGGTAAAAAGTTCACCGAAGGAAAACAAAACCACCAGAAGTTTTTAAAGCTTTCCACTTATGCCTTGCCTTACCCCAGCAGCAAGGAGTTCGGATGCGGCGGTGAGGCAAGGTGATGGCAATTTCTGTGTTCCTTCCCCCCCTCCCCCCTGTTTGTTTCCAACAGTGCGGTAAATCGTTCCTACACACGTGAACCATTTTTCACGTTGTTCTTTTTCGCCTCCTCCTTCTGCCTACGCCCTTAAAGTAGTCCTTCCAGCACTTCCCGCCTTCCGTCGGTCGATGCAGGATTCTTCGCGACATGAATACAAAGCACTGGAGCCCCTCCCCAGCAAAAGGTGTATTGTTGTTGAATATTGAATTAAAATGGCTTCTGCTCGTTTGTTTTGCAGGTGGCCGCTCTCGGGCTGCGGATAAGGTTTGCGATGGGTTCGAAGATTTTTGGACACGATGCTGGGTGTCTATTTTTGGGTTTGTGGGCACCAGCGGGAGCTCCATTCAAGAAACAAATGTTTGATTAAAACTCATCATCAAGATTGAAACGATAAAATATGTATTTCCTGTTCGAGTTCAAACGGGAATTCTATTGGAAGTGTTTGGATTTCAATAACCGGTTCCATTAGTGGGCGGACTCTGCTCATCCGAACCGTTATTGTTTTTTTTGCAACACATCTGCTCAATAATAAACGAATGACGCATCATTCGATAGAATGCAACTTAGTTTTAATCGCTGCTATTCATAAGCGAACAAAAGCGTCCATGTAAGGGCAGGAGGGCTGGAGAAAATATTATGACGCAAGCCTGTGTTACAATGCAACAAAAACCTGCATGGATTGTTGCATGTTAAGTGTGTGAGCAAATGGAATGAAAAACCAAGTCCTTGAAATTCCTGGAATACGATTATAATAGTGATTGCATGTGGTTGCAGCGACTTCTCCCTGTGTTTGCTGCAGAATTGTGAGAATGATGATGCGAAGGTTAAATAGAAATGGGTCGCTTGAATGTATGTCACAGCAGACCTAACCATGCCCTTAGTGAAAAAGGACACTATTGTGTAATATGAAAATTTTATCACACAGCATTTTTTCTATTACACAAAAATTGCTTATTACACAGTAATGACGGTGAATGTATTTCCTGCAAAGGAAATGAAAGTCTGTTGCTTCTCGTCCGGTGCCACTTTGCTCACCAACCTCCCTGTTGGTGCATGCACATCGAAAAGAAAAACGTCACCGATTAGGCTGTGTACGCATCGCCTGATGCACCACCACCCGCCACAAGCGCATGTTGCACTCTTCTCTTCTCTGGGTTGCACTCTTCTAATGTGCGAAAAGTATACAGCGTGTACCCTGGCAGGGATTCGCACGCACAAGGTGAGTCGCGTTTGAATATCCAATGTGTGAACACGTGTGTGGGCGCGATTCCGGGCAGTGAAAATCTTTTAATAAACGAGTAGCAAGTAAAAAACAAAGTCTTATTATTATTTCACTCTGAAGTAAAAACACTCCCCTTTGGAGGTATGTCAGCACCCCTCAGTAGCCTGCTAGGGAGGGGACATAAACCAAACGGTCGCGGCGTGGGCTCCTTCACCGGTCCCGTTCTCGAGGGGACCCGAAAGTAATTTAACTGTCTGTCGACGATTGCAATCGGTCCAGAACACCGCCCGTCATCGTCTTCGTTTGCACTGGAATGCGCTCGTAGCCGGTGCACAATATTGCACATCCTGGGGAGCATGCACTGCCCGGGTCTCCAGCGTCTAGACACAGCACCCCGTGGAACACACACACACACAAAATCGATGTACCCCCGGAGTCAACCTGTCTGCGGAAGGGAGGGCTAGCTTGAGGAAGGTTGGGAACGAAGGTGAACGCCTGGTGTAAGGTTTTAATCTTTCCAACGTCCCACGGACCTAACCTACCGCAACATGCACCGGCTTGACCCAGAAGGGGGTCGGTAGGTAAAAGCCACGACACAGCCACGACCGCATTTGCGTCCGACGTTGTCGGGGTAATTCTATTATGTCGTTTAGGGGTTTTTTTTTGCATCACCATTCGTTCACCATGAAGGCCGATGACATTGCTGCTGCAGAACTCTCTCTCTCTCCATCCCTTCGCGCAGAAAACAGGCGTGCTAGAACAAGGACCCCGAGAACAAGGTGTGTCCTACGGGGTGAATGCACCGTCCGGAAAAGCCGTTCAGTATATCACTGTGTCGACAGTTTAAATATGGGCGCTGTTTTCGGGGTAGCTGTTAGTGTTCCGTACGGGCGCTGTGGGACTTGCTTTTTCCGGGTGGAACTTTGCCCAGCGGGATGTGCGTTTTGCGTTTTGCGAGAATAAATCATAGCGCTAACGGAATCCTGGAAGCTTAATTTTACCTTGGTTCGTGTCTGTGTGTTAGTTTTGTGAGCTACTGCATCAGCACCGCCAGGATAGAACTTTTGATTTATGGTGTTTTCAGTAACACTTTTTCGTGAATGGTAGTTGGGTAAATGGGATTAAAAGCCGACGCCGGAGTTCACTCCGGTTTGTAATTATATGAAGCCTTTATGAGAAATGTGTTCTATATTTAATTAAACCCGGAACGTGCTAATGCCCTTTTACTCTGTTGAGTTTGCGTTTTGAGCTTCACTATTCCATTAGCCGTTTTGAAAGTTTTGAAATTGAACAATGAAGCTGCCTCTTATGCTCGCTTTTATTATTTGAGTACAGGTTTTTTTTTTGTCAAAACTGAAAACTCATTTGTAATTCACAATTTTGCTGTTTACTTTACCATTTTATACTTTCTACTATTTATTCCAGGACTTATGTTCCGAAGATCAAATGTCACATGCTCACAATGCTTGGAACACAAAATTACTTATGAGCGCTTCATTCTCTTGGCTTGGCCTACTGTAACAAACTCCGAAACCGCTCACGGTCTCGGGCCGTCGTCTGCCAAAACCGTTATCACGGTCATGATGGTGGACGTCTCTACGCCATCCTCCCACCTCAGTTTGGGCCTCCCACGACTCCTCTGTCCATGCGGATGGCGTAAGAGGACTTTACGGGCTGGGTCGTCCGGGTCCATTCGTATAACATGGCCAGCCCACAACAGTGAGGTCGTTGTACAGCTTGTACAGCTTGTCGTTGTATGGGCTCCTCCATTGTCCCTCCTCACGTATGGGGCCAACAATCCTTCAGAGCATCTTCCTCTTGAACTAAGAGGCTAAGAGGATTTCGTCAGATATGGACAGAGTTCTCCGCTCAGAGTGACTCCTATTTATATGGGTTTTAATTATTCAATCTTTACACAGCACGGTCAGTTTACACATCATATTCTGACTGTTCCACCATAGCATGGACTAAGCTGACCTGAACTGAATGTCCCCACCCAAGTGAACCGATAAATCTTCATCTTCTTCTTCTTAGTTTGCAGAGCAATCCCTGTGTGGTCAAGGCCTAACCAGAGCACTAATGAGCTTTGGCTCTTTCTGTGACTGAGTGTACCCTTCCATATCAAGATTATTAATTCTGGTTATGGGGGGGTGGGGTTGTGATTAGGTGTAACCATAGCAGAATAGTCAATGCTGTGTATGGGGTGTGGCAGCGGTCCGAATGAGATTCGAACCGACGACGGCCCTTTTGACAGGTCTACGCCGTTACCACTCGACCACCGAGCCGACCCCAGCTGATCAATCTAGAATGTTCAAAATGGCCCGATATGACTCAGGAGATCGTTTAGAGCTATTAAGGATCTTTCTTTTGTGCTATAAATGTCATTGTATAAAATTACACTTGCTGTGAAATTAGAGAAAATTGTTTTATTATTCAGGAGTGATCAGTTCATCAACTGAATCATTGAACTTGGGTTTTGGTAATGCTTATTGATTCGTCCTGTTTGTAGTTCATTATACATGCTTTTAATCATATTCTTAATTCATATGTTAATCCGCTTTTATTCTTTGAATAATTTAATATATATGCTCTACTTGAAGTATCGTTCTATTCAACCATAATTCACGTTGAATTCAAATAAATTTTGTAAAAAATATATTTCTTGTTCTGTTGCCTCTTGTTTGCTATAAAAATAACCAAGCTCATCAGAATCTGGTGTATAAAATAAGTAAAACATGGAACACAAACACCTTCATAAAATCTTCATTCATTAGAAATGTGCTCGCTATACTGCGAATAAATTTCTAGCCCAAGAAAACAAAGCAATCAACACTTGAAATAATCCAAGAGCTTCATAATGGCTACTGAGAGATCAAACACGCTTAGATGGGCATAAATACAAAGACGTCCGATTACGATCGAACCGGGCTGGTGATGAAACTCACTTACACGTCCCATCACCATCGTTGGTGGTCTATGATACCCTCCGGTACGAATCCTCTTAAGTCATCGACAGTGAAGCATCCTCATCTAGCGCTACCGTTGCGAACAACCCGGACGAGCTTTTCATCTTCTCGGTAAGCGTCAAACGTAGGAGGGAAAAAACGAACGAACCCAGCAACAAGCTCACCCCTCTCACCCTGGACACCCGTAAACAACCACCAGCACAGCCATTAACATATGTTAATTCGGGTAGTTATTGGCAGTTTTAAAAGCGATGAGCGTTTTCGCCTATTTGTTCCACGGGCATGTAAGGGATCGCTTTTGTTTTGCGACTCTCGGCAGCACGTACAAGGGACTGCACACACCATACCTTTGGAGGGGAGGTGGGATTGGTACGAAGCAAATGGCGGGCAACCTGGTGCGCTCCCGATTAAGGGAAGGATATAAAAGTTTATGAAAATTTCGTGAGTGAATTTTGCACGTCGGCAGCGAACCCGGCGGCGGTGGCGGCGGGCTTGTATCGGAATCATTTCACCCTTGGTCTTGTCTGTGGCCGGCGGCACAAGCCCCCCTCTCAGCCTGCGGTGGACAGTTCGTGCACGATTTCGCAAAGATAGTGGCGAGAGGAAATATGATAGAGTAGTGAATTACCGAAAACGATACGGCAGTGAAGATAAGCTACTGTGTGCTGTTTTTTTGGTTTTGTCATGCGCACGGTTGCACAATAGGAAACATTGGTAAACTGGGATGTTAGGCAAAATTAAATTAAACTCTTAATGACCGCAACGAAAGCGAAAGCTTCATTGTGCCAGCGGAACCATTTTCGGTTCAATAAAGTATCTTAAGTACTGTTGGCACTTGAATGGGGGTTAGAAAACAAGGAACTCTAGCACGTAACGCACAGGACAGTATTATGTTTTCTTCTCCCTCCCTCCCTTGTACATCAGCCAGCTCCCACTGGAACGCGAAAATTAATTAAAAAACATAAAAGTTCAGCCGCCAGATTAACCCACCCGGCGCACCGACATTCGCTACGGTTTTTGCGGCCGTCGGTTTCTATTAAGATTTTCGATACCCATCGCCGCTTATCCTCACACATCTCGCCTAACCCCTGCGACATCCAGTCATAATATTAGAAGGAGCCCACCAACCCGTTTGTACCTGGCGTATGTTATGTTTTCGCTTTGGGTCAGGCGGGTTGTGGCGGCTGCTGATGGGCGGGCAGGGAAGGGCACAAGAGGCAAAAATTATGCCTTAACCTCCGCGGGTCATCGTGCAGCGGAGAAGACTCCCGGATAATGACCGAGCTCATCGTGGCTTATGTTAAGTGTGTCTGTATGGAAGAAAGAGACCTCCGTTTAACCTCTCGGAAGATCTATTCCCCTCATTTCCCAGTTTTGTGCCAGCTTGCGTCTGACATCACCGATGACTTCCAGGCACCCAACAACTCCAATCGCTCCCAAGCAGTCCTGAAGTATTCGCAACAAAATATGGATATGAATGAATGTGCACAAACGCCACATTTTCGTTTGGTTTCACTTTCCTCGGTGCGCCCGAAGGGTGAAACAAAACTCCCCTCCCCCCCCCCCTCTACACCCTTGTGGTGTTGTGGAGGTTATGAGTCCGCGCTACAAAGACCTCTTTAGGCTTTAGGCGCTGGTGGAAGGTAAAATTTCGTCTCCTGCCACACCGCCGACGCCGCCAGCAAATCGTTCTCGATCGATTCAATTTTTGTAAGTGTGTCGATGGTTCGCTGTTGTGTTCCTCCCTGGGAGCATATGTTATCCCACCAAGCCACCAAACTTCCGATCGTCTAATGTGCTTCACGACTTTGCCAACCATCCGTGCGAGGGCTAAAGAGAACGTTTGCAATTGGTACGGTACGTTTTTATCGCGATGTTGTCTTACAGCGGCTTTATGACGATCGATGCCAGAGTGGGCCCGGTGGGTTTGTGTTTTGGTGGGTCCGGGTGGGTGAGTCTAATGCGCAGCTGTACGACCGAACATGGAGGATAGGAGTTGCTTCTGCAAGGGAAGAGGAGGGTGGTGAGGAGGGTTAGCAACCTGCGGCTTTTTGCTCTTTGTCTGTGCCACACTTTGCCCTCTCGGGATCGCTTCCCGCCACACTGGAGATGACTTCCCGGAGAGGTTCCACCGCGGTTCTTCCAATCACTCTCACTGAAAGGTTTTACCAAGGTACCGTGTCTTACCGGAAAAAACCAGAGAGGAAAAAATTATGCGAAAACAAATTAAATTACTTTCCTCCCTCTCGGCACTGTGAGCCGATCCAAGCTGATAGCCGATGTTCTCGATCGAACGTAAAACGTGGGTTTTTGCGCGCAATTTTGGTTCCGACTGGGGTGGTGGGATCGATCGTGTGGAGCGGCCGACAGTGCCACCCGGATGGGTCCGATGGCTTATTATGATTACTGTCATATTATTGTGAAAGATTAGAGCGGCTATTGAAATAAATGACTTCCTTTCGGGAATTGTCCAGGTGGCTTTTTTTTCTCTCAGCAGGATCGCTTCCCTTTCGGTGCGCTTGTTGGCGAGGTTGCCCGGTCGGCGAGAGTGTTCGCCTTTGTGCCGATCCAACTCAATCGGCATAGGGCTTGAATCGGGATTACCAAATTTGGAACATCACAAGGAAGTCGGTCCGGTTTGCCGTGTAAGGCAAATCGTGCGTGTCTTTAGCGTTGACCCAGGGTGGGGAAGGGAATGCGAGTGGAAGAGAGAAAATGGGAATGTGTTTACGGCCGTCTAATCAGATTCATTGTCAATAAGGAAGGGTTCGAAATTGTTACAGATTGGTTAATTTGTATGGTTTTATTTAAAAGACGTGAAACGGCTGCAAGAAGAAACAGATATTGAATAGAAACTGTTGGACATGTTTTGAAAGATATTTTCATAACCCAAATTTTTGGTACAAACAATTTCAAAAATTTTAGTTGATGGTCTTATTTCTTCATACAGTGGTTACCTCTTGATCAAATACTTCACTGGGTAGACTATTGAGGTTTTCTTCAATTATAGTATTGTTTTTGCTGGTTATAATACATCCACAGCGATTTACGACACGTCAGCATGCATAGTACAGTGAATGTCTAGAAAACTTCAACTAGGAACTCTCAAACTATGCAACATGCAAAGCCGCCGCAAAGTGTCTCAATGAAACCTTTAATAAATTTTGTGTTCTCACACATCTTTCGCGTTCTCTACAAACAGGTTCTCGAATCCACATTCTGTTCTTTCAAACCATTCCAAACGAAACCTGCTTCCTTAACGAAACGACCTAACACATTGCAAAAAAATCCCGATCACAATCTCAACTCCTGAAGACACGGAGTACTCGGAACCGCAGGCGTGTGGGAAGACTCCGATCACTTTATCCACCTACCATCAGCCGGCATCGACCCGCTGTACGATGCATTCGGTGCTGTGTCATCGTTCTGGCGATATTTATCGAGTGCGATTAGTAATTAATTAGTTGCGTTTTATGTCATACAAGATTGTGCTGTTAATTGCTGGACAAGTGAGAACAGCGTTTCACGAGGCGAAGAGATACTATATTTGACTCACCTATCTGTATCGATATCGGCAATACCGGTTAAGATTGGATGACAGTAGCGAATTTATGACTTCCCGGCCATTTTGTTTTGCGTGATATATTCCATCTCAATGTGTGGTGGGGCAGGATAGCATTGGAAGAGCGACAAGAAAGGTTAGAAAAACTGATTCTGTCACGATTCTGTGCTTCTCTCAGTTGGTTGTGAATGATGGCTTCGGCAGACGTGACTATCCCGGAAAAGCATTTTATTAGGTCACTGAAAGAAGCACTTATTAGAAGTTCGTTGGTCTCGTATTGATTTTTCTTCTAGCAGGAATTTGAACCATGCGGAACGAGGAGTACATCGTCGTGTTGTAAGCTTTAATTAAAACGTAACGTATTCGATTCCATCAGCAATTATAGCTGTTTGTAATGGCTCTAATTATTAATTGATTGTAATCATATAACTGGAATTATATAACATTCGTACCCGCGCGAGGGTGTGTAATACAATGCCTTCGATCGTTATTCATTTGATACAGGACATTCCATGATTAAGCATCATTTGTTTTCCGCATTGACTAATGATTCGCCTGTTGGCGGCGGCAACCCCTTTCGACCGCCTTCCCTAGCTGCATCTTGCTGGCGAATCTCCTTATCCCGGGTGGATGGCAACCTTTCTTTGCCCACACCAGTTCCACATTTTTACGCCAACGGTCCAAATGTTTGAGCCGGCCGTTGCGACTGGTGGCGAAGCAGCAAAGTGGTGGAAATGCCAGGACTGGTATGAAATAAAATCCGCACAAATTACCCGCTGGTCTCACTGGCCATTGCAGCAACAGCAGCGTCTGGATGGTCAGTGTGTGCGCTACCGCCACACCGGACCACTGATATCTTCTGTGTGCTATGCGTGTTACACCGCTTTAGCACATGTTGTGGTTTTGGGGGCAACGTTTTCCTTCCCAACCTCGGCAGGGCAGAGGGTGTCCGTGTCGTAATATACGCGCGCGCCCGTCCAGCGATGTCCAGTTTTATGAGCTTTTCTCTCGGGTGATAACTCTTGCTGACTCCCCCGCTCGCGACGTAGGAGGACGCCCCCCGACTGGGCGACAGTTTGAATTTGTCATAACTTACATGCGCTTACAACCGTTCTACTTGGTGCGAGCGGGCGCACCTAAGACTCGGGGACGATTCCGCATTCCTAAGGTCGCGAGCTTTTATTAATGTTTGTTTTAATTTCTGGACAGGTTTTGTTTTCAGAACCAGTTGCTGCCATTTTCTCTTGTGCTAGGGATTTTGTAGTACGTCTAACCATGTATCTCCATTATCTGGATTTTTAGAAATGTATCTAGCTAAAATTTTTAATCTAAATAATGTCTCGTGGGAGCGGCTCGGTGGTCTGATGGCCCCCCATACGTAGGATTAATAATCTTGATACGGAACACTCCAAACACTCAGTCACAGATAGAGCCAAAGCACATTAGTGCTCTGGTTAGGCGTTGACCCTACTGGGTTGTTGTGCCACCGAAGAAGAAGAAGAATGTCTCATCTCCAAACATAAAAATATTGACATGCAGGAATCGTGCGAGCTATATATTACTCCAAGATCACGTTTTGTGAAGGCCCAGTTCCTGAAGAATCGCATCCAGAAGATGCAACCCAATATCCGCAAATCGTACGGGAAAAATATTGCTCTATTCTTTTACTGTAGAAGGTGATCATTAGCGCATCCCGTTGGCATTGACATAAGCATCAACGGTCGCTTCACGAACCGCATCCTCAATTAGCGAGCGACTTGTGTCACAACACATCCTTCCAACTCTGCTCAATAAGAATGTCCCGCTTGCTGCTGCAACAAGAACGTTACAGATGACGCTCCTACTTCTGCCCGTTCGCAAGAAGTGCTAAACACTCTCTAGCGTTGCTCGCACACTCCAAACCGCATTAAGACGCTCGTACCCGCTCGTGCTGCGAACGGGATCGTCCCAGGGCCGCGCACTGCCAAGATCATCTAAATTGGACATACCGGCAGCGCACGACGCCCCGTAAACACCCCTACAGCAGCGCGACAAATCGTGATGGAAAAGCAATGAACGATTTGTTTATTTTATTACTGTTTGAATAATAATTAAATTAAATTAAATCAATACACCCATTCACTGCTTTCAGTCGGTGGTGGGTTTTGAATGGACCTTAGCAGCTCGTGCTGCTCGCCCCTCTATCCTTCCGCCGGTTGAGGTTCCATTTCCGCTGTGAGGAATCCGCTTGGCGGGAGTAGGGCCTGGAAGTGGCAGCACGAGACCGTTTCCATTTCCGCCCGTTAAAAATGAGGTGTAAAACAGCTGTTTCTTTTACTTCCACCACACAAACACCTCCTCTGGGTGTGGTAGGGACCGAGCCGAGTGGCTCGGACAACTGATAATTGCTCCCGATTTTGTCAACACCGCCGGGCCGGGCACGATTTTCAATTCTTTAGTTTCACTTTTGAAATTGATCACGAACAAATCGAACGCCCGAGAGTGAAATATACGAGGCGTTTGTTCGAGGTGAGCAAGTTTTCAGCAAGCGTTTGGTAAGTAGTCCAGCTGTGTGGATTCCGGCTCGAAGGGCCATTTTTCCATCACTGTCCTGTGCCACGCGAAGGTAGCAAAAGTTATGGTCGCTTCCGCGCAAAGGAGCCGGGTCCTTTCTTTCCCCGATGCTGCTGTGAGCGGGCAGGCGCAATCAGGGCGCGAGTTCTTGTGTTTCGCCATTCAATTAAACAAGTTCCAGTCAATGCTAAGGTGACCATTTTTGGGGTCTTGTGCTGGGAAAGAACCCGAGAAGGTGGAAGACTTTCGATTTCCGAACTTTTTCGCCACCTTACACCGTGACCCGCTTAACTGCTGAAAAAGTAAAGTTTCGGAAGCGTTTCATGTTTGCTACCGGCACCGATAAAAAATTAGGAAAGCTTTATATTGTGTGCCACAATTGGTACCGGCTGTGCAAAAGTTCCCCGAAACTGCGAGTCCCGGAACGGCACCCTCGGGGGAATTGGAGCCCGCGTCGAGGGCACGTTCCGGGTGTCAGTTTTGGGACAAGTTTTTGGAGGTTTTCAATGACCATGTTGGGCAGTGCCACGGTGTGCCCCGATATGGTTAGGAAGAGATTGTCGTGATTGTACTGCGCTTCCGGAGTTGATGTGCGTGCTGCATTCAGTTGCGTGTGCAATCATGACAAGGAATTAATTGACTCATTAGCATAATGCACTCGATATTCTGACGGTGTCGACAGTACGTGAGCAATGTACTTCTCTGCTATCGACATGCAATATAAAGCACTTCGTCAATGTTTCAATTATGAACTTCTTTATTAGAGTTTTTGTTCTCTGGAATATCATTAGCATATGCTTAGGAATGATTTCGTATGCTGCCTAGAAGTTTTGCAACATTTTACAGATTTCACTCTATA
>KB672253.1:409217-426467 GCA_000349105.1 Anopheles epiroticus | reverse complement strand
CCCGGCATTAAGATGGGTCTAATGAGATTTTATCGTTCCTAAACAAATATTCTTAAACAGGAATTACGTGAGTGAAGTCTGTACAGCGGGTGTTGCACTATAAAAGTTTGAGAACTTGTCCTCTAGACATTCAAGGATCTATTTCAATTTTTGTCCAGATGTTCTGTAACATGTAATTGACTTTTTTCTAAACAAGCCAAACCATTCACCTATATTCCACAGATTTCTCCAACGACCCGTCGCACCAAATCCTTCGACGACCAGACGTGGAAAGTACATGACGAAACGGTGAATCTGTCGGCAAACATTTCCGCCATATCGACAACCGCACTGGCGATCCGTTCGCCCCAGGTGGACTACGACTTAGAGTCGCTGGGCAGCTCCCGGGAGCCTCGCTCAAGATCATCCGCTCTTGATGAAGTGTTGGTGGTGGCGGGCAGTGGTGAAGATTCTACGTGTGATGCTTCCAGTTCTACGCTGAACCGTGGTGAGGTGCGTAAAAGTCGCTCGAAAATGAAGAGCTATCTGAAACGGTGCAAGGACGTGCTGATCAGTGGAGTGGTAGGACATGCGGGAGGTGGTGGTGGCAGTGTTGCAACCGCAAACACAGCCTCCTCGGACGATCATCAGGATGTGGTGGTGTACCATGCGCAGGATGACGACACGCAGCCCAGCAGCGGCACATCCTGCTGGTATTTGGACGATCAGTTGATGGAGCTGCGGCCGGAAGACAATCGCGAGCCGTACTCCTCGCTCGCTTCAACACGCCTGAAGTCGGAGTCGGAGGAGGCACGGATGGCTCGGGAAGCGAAAGCGTTGGAGCAGGCGGAGGTTCCTGCGACGGGTGGAGCCAAAGTTCCAACCGCAACCACGCTGACAACCGTCACAACTACCTCAAGCAGCAGTGTAGCGAGAATTGGTGGAGATACCACAGAAGCAGACGTCGAGTTCCAACAGATAACGGGAAGTTCTTCCAGCGCGATTAAAGCTCCAGCAAGTACTGCAGCAGAAGGCAAGGTAAGTTGGAAGAATGTTTTCCATTTTTCTACACCGCAAGCTACAGGAAATAAATGTCTTCTCCCACATGGCCTCCAGGGTTTAGTGTATCTCACATAGCAAATAATTGCTAATCACGTCCGTTTCTTCTTCTGCGTGTCCGGCCGACAACTTCGTTAGCGAGTTGGGCCGGGGCATAGCTAGCCGTTTCGGTACACACGGTGGGCCCACCAACCATTTCGGGGTTGAAGAGGTTAACAACATCATCACGGAAAGTCGTCCGATAAATAATGGGGCGCCCGAGCGCTTCCCAGTCCCGAGAGTTTTCTGATGGTTCGGCGCTTTCGCGAATTTATCTTCCCGTTTTGAATGTGTGTTTACAGCGCTGTATGTGTGTGTCTGTCAAAGTTGGTGCCCCCCCGTCTCGGGTGATTAAGTGTGTGAAAACTGTGTGCCCAAGCGCGCGGGCTCGCTCTTCCTGGCGGTACAATGTAGTCGATATGTTCTTATTATCGATACACAGTGGGAGGAGATATATACGTATGCGGCAGTGTGTGGAACGCCCGGTTGCCAATTCACCGCTCCCTCCAGGACGGGGGGAAAGGGCTTTTGATTGCACACGGATCGAAGAAGCGGGCGGGCAAGTTTCGCATGTGGCTCTTCCATCGGTTTGCAACTTTCTAACCAAAAACTCGCTCCCTACTACCCCGCAGCATCAGAAGCTGGCATTGCCCAAAGGGTTGATTTCATGGCTGTGAGAGAGTGAGCAAAATCACAGCACGCCAGCACCCGAGCCGTCATGCGGATGCGTTCCCTGCGCGAACGTCTTTAAAACCGTCTGCGAGACGGACGGCACACGAGAAAGGTGCACACAAAACGCAATTCAAATCATTATTACCATATATGATTTGTTAGTCGAAATGGCGCCGCTGCCGCGACTCCACAGCATCTTCTGGTGCTGGCAGGGAGGTAGGATGGAATCTGGCGTGTGTGTGAACCGCTGGGCAAAACGAAACTGAAAGGGATCCGCCGACAATCCAATCAGCGGCGGGCAGCACACGCGCTCTCGCGATGCTGGCGCATCGTTGACGGCACCCTTACTCTCGATCGCGCGTCGATCGATCGAAATCGAAAGTCCTGCAGAATCGGTGCGTGCCTGCGGTGTGCGGCCGGTACCGTCGCGAAAGTGATGGACGATCGTTTGGATGTTCGGGAGTAGCGTTGCTGCCAGCCTTACCGTCACCGAGTCTTTCGCATCACAAATAGGGAGTGATGGAGTGAGAGAGGAATAGGAATCTGTTGACGATGAGGTGTGGAGGTCCGTAGAAGTGGTAAGATTAGCATCATCTCCTATTGATCTGGCAGTAAGGTTTCGCACGGCAGCAGCGGTTGGAATTTTACGTACTGCGGTCGTATCGATCATCCCCTTGCCAGGCGTCTAGCGGCGTAGTGATTGGCGCCCGATCGGTTTCGTGCACCGTGCCCGGTAGGTTAATGTTTGGGAAGCGCATAATTTTCCCTGCCGCTCTCGGTGTAGTTCCATCCACAAAGAGTGTCACTACGCGCTGAATGAAAGTGAAAACAGTCACCGAGGCACCCGCGGTTACTCCTTTGCTTTAGGAGATCGATGTGATGAAGCGGTCCAAGAAATTCAATCAATGCCTCCTTTCCCATTGCGTAGGTCCGTGTCTGTTAATGGCACCTTCTTGGTCGATCATTCGCCGTTGGTCGATAAATTACGCACCGAAACAATCACCGAGCCGATTGTGGAGTGCGCAAGTTGGTGTAATCAGTTCGCTTCTCCCGGGATTGGCGTCAATAGATGTGCCAACCGGTGCACTCGCCCGCACGCCGTACGTATGCAATTATGCTGCGTTTATCACATCGATCGGTGGGTTGACATTGACTTATTTTCCAGTGCGTATTCTCCCATGCGGCGAAAGAACGGGAGATGGATCGCGCGCGCGCTCTGCCTTTGTACGGCGGGCTGTTGAAAAATGAAACAAAATAAATTATGCCACCCCCCGAACGGGGAGCGATGGCAAAAACACGCGGGGAAAAAGTAGGTGAGTGGGCTTGCGTGCAGATGCATCACAGGCGAAAAAGGGATTAAAAGCGAAGGAAATTAAAAAGAAGCAAAAACGGTGAAGATGACCATGATGGAAACCAGTGAAATCAACCAATAAATTCGATTAAAAACACAAGTGCGGATAATTTTAGGGTTTCCCCGTCGTTGGGGTTGCTTTGTGTTTGAATGGTGAAGGAGAGGTGAGAGAAAGGAAAATGAAAAGAAGGCAGAGCAACAGGATGCAGATTGCATTTATTACCATTTTCACCATAAAGTGTGGTTTGCGTTTTTAAAAATTGTAATTGCGTTTTGCAATGTGGAAAAGAAACGTTGCGGTTTGGGAAGGAAACGGAGTGCTATTCCGTGGTTGCAGGTGGCGGCGATAAAAGATGTTCTTTGCTCACCACAAGCTGTTGTCTCACTCATTTTCTGTAAATCAACTCACTCACGAGCGTAATGACTCTTTGATCCTACTCGAGATGAGTTCTAAGTGAGCGAGTGTACCTTGTTGACATGAAGAGTCTACTTAGAGTGCTTTAACTCACAAAAGGGTTATTGAACTCGCGAGTGCGTTTAACCATTTTATAGTCTTCACAACTCTCGAAGAGTGAGTGATAGATTTAACTCATCTATTTCACTCACCAACTCTGAGTTAAATCACGCTGATGAGTGGTTATTCCCGTCACTACGTAATAAAAAGTACTCTTATTGATGTTTGCTAGATGTAACAGGATTAATGTTAGCAAAATTGTGTTAAAAATCCCTCCAAATGACTTCAATCAATGTTCGGTGTTTTGCATAAGCCTAACCATCAGCAGAGAGCCGGAACATCTGCTACAATTACCGGGTGGAAGTGCAGAACACGGTTTATATGACATGTAAATATCGTATTCAATGCTGCCCTCCTGCCGTCCGATGCTCGTCTCCACATCCTGTTACCTGTACTACTTTCACTCCCGCGTTGCAGGTTCGGTTAATGGCAAATACGTGCTATCGTTGCAGTGGCAAGATTTGGCAGCTCGCAGTGATGTAAAGAGCAGCAGCGTTCCCCACATCAACCTTGTTTAATCTCGTTCGATCCAGCGGGGGCAGCAGCAGGTCTCAAAATGCACCCCCGATGCACTCGTGCGCAGCCATTATACACTTGCCGATTGCTCTTGCCTGTCGCGTTTGAAGGTGAAATCATCTAATTACGAAAGTAGCGGCAACCACCACCCGCACAAACACACACACACACACGCCCGTTATGTAAAACGTGACTCATCAAACCGAGGGTCCGGGTGAAAACGGACGTCAGTGCGCGCCGCCTCCGTCGGTGTGTGTACGCGTCCTGCCCGATGCTGATCCTCGCCTCGTTTAGTTGTCCTTAAAGTTTTCTGCCAACTAACGACGTGCCTTGCCTGCAGAATTCTGTGCCGGGGTGTGCAGGAGGGGGTGGTTGGGTGGTTACTTTCAATGTCACGAACCTGATACGTGAGAGCAGCGTGTCAAACGCTGCATTAAGCGCCGTCTCCTCCTCGTATCGTACCGGAACGGGTGACTTTCGGTTTTGAATAGTATTTGGCGAAAAAAAAAGAACGGGCATCCACAGTGTGACATTGCGCTTTAATTCACGTGGTTTTGTTGGCTCACCGTTTACCACCGGCACCTCGTCTTCCGTTTTCGTTGCCTGTGGCAGTGTTTAGATAAAAAGGAAATTGAAAAGGGTTTACAACGCCGGAAGCTGTTGGTGATGTTAACGGGCCGGGGGTGTTTGGATGATGTGGTGTAATTGATATCTTTTAGTCTGTGCTTGCCACATTGTGCAATTTTATACATTTGTTTGAAGCAAAAGAGAAAAAACACTTCTCTGGAATACGTTTTACCAGTTGAAAAATTGTTGCAGAGCAACAGTATAACGATTTTAATCGAAATATTAATTTATGAAGTCATTAGTTTTCATTACAGTCGTCGAACTTTTGGGTTCAATTTTCAAAGTTTTAGAATTTTAATAATTTTGAATCTCATAAAAAAGAGCCATCTAAAAAAATCATAATAATGTCTTACTTCCTACATACCGTTGTGCTCGTAAATCAAGCAAATGATTCACTAATTGAAATTAATTTTACAGTAGCTCTTTGTTTATTGCCTATCCAACGAATAAAAGCAAAACCTGCACTCCTCTCTCTACCACTCAGCGTCTTCAATAGCTAACACTCAAATTATCCACCCTTGGCGATCAGTGTGCAACATAGTAGCACGAGCGCGCGCAGACGTGCGAACTTTAACGCGTGTGCCAGGCGCCCTCGCCACAGCACGCGCCTTCAAAGATCTTGTCGTGGATGCATAAATCAACCACCGCATCCTGTATGGCCGTACCGTCCGAAAGCCCTTGCGTTATCAATGGTGTTTTGGATGGGATCGACAAAACTTGCGTTCGCCGCCTGACTGTGCGTTCAAGTCTTTCTACCACCGCTGCCGTGGAATGGTGCAACAGAACGTTGGGAGGGGGAACGAGCATGAATACCCTTTTTTCCGCAGCAATAGGACCTATCTAAGTACCATTAAAATTCACTTTCAGCACCGCACAGTTGACACTTCACGCCCCTGGTAGATCCTGCCTTCCCGGCGACCAAACCTTCGTGTTGGATTTGTTAATTGAATTTAAATATATTCATATGTGGCCAATAAAATTATCTGATAGCTTAGCCATGGGCGTACCGAGACTGGCCTGGCGGATGCAGCGAACCGTGCAATGACCGTATGCACGGGGGTAGCGATGGTTTATGCTCGCATTTTATTGCTGTTGTTTCAAACAAGGGATGACCAGACGTTCAGAACTGGTCAGTGGATGACGGTTTGCTGATTCATCGTACAGTCATGCTCATTTGTGAGCTAATCTTCTAAAGGAAGACTTCAATACATCATGACGCGTCGTTATTCTTGTAATTAATTATATTATTTAAGAATAGAAGACCTAAAACGAGACTTGGAACCCTTGGAACAAAGCCCACTCGGAAAAGGTTACAAAGGTTTATATTTGGCACCGTAGTTTGTTTAGATTGTGTGTGCGTGTGTGTGTCTCTGTCCAGTCCGAGTTAGCTGTATGGTTTATGTTGCGCTTCGTACAATTAAACAAACCCCCGGAAGGTAACGAACAAACGAAAGACTCGTCGCGCCGGGCAGTAAGCGACGAACCCTTCTAGCGGCCTCCCTGCGAGACGGAGGTCGGATTGGCTGCAACATCGGTTTGGTTCAAGCATATGGTGACCCCGGTTACACGATTTCCATCCGACGGGTTCAACGCTTCATTCAAGGGGTTGGAATGGGATGGTGGTCCATTGGCAGGGCTACATTTGGCTAGCTTGAGGGAGTCCGTTTGTCGTGCATTTGGTGCAAAACCGTGGAGGACGTCCTTTCGCCGTGCAAACGCTTCCTATTACAACCGCCACCGGGCAGCGCTAAACGAGGTGTTTATCTGTCCGTGCAGCATTTTATTTTATTTTTTTTGGGGGCGTATGGCGGGCGTTTCCTTCTAAGTTGGCGATATTCCTGGCCGATGGACCGTTCTGCTGCTGTTGCCGCCGTTGCGGTGGCTGCTGTGCGGAATGCGATACCGGTAATGCCCCCCCCCTGAATGGTAGACACACCGTGTGACTTATTTGATTCTAAGGTTATTGGGTGTCGAAGTACCCGGGCGGATATTTGCGCTCGTGTGGAGCGCGGCTGCCGAGATTTTTTGCCTTCACCCTGTGCGGCGAAACATTTTCGCTATTTACGACGCTGCCGGTGGTGGATGCAGTTTCGGGTAATGGATGCAGTAGCACCGGGACGGATGCCCAACGGGGAAGACTCGCGTACTTGCCGGTGTGTACTCCTGCGGTAGCTTTCGCTTGCAGTGAAAGTGAATCGTGCATAAATGCATAACTGGGCCCAAACTGGGCTACGCGACGACTCTTACGATTGGCAAACCGCGCGGTGGGTTGATAAAGATCAAATCCGAGCCGGAGCAGACGGGGGTGCCCAGGCGATGGGAGGGTGGGGGGGGTGGCGGGGACCTTTTGTTGCGAATGAAAAACGCTTGCGGGGTGAGTTTTCGCTGTTGCACTGCAATTATTTAGGATTTATTCTTCTGATATTGAGTGGAGCGATAGAAACTTTAACGGTCGTTGAAAGATATTTTAGTGTTATTTTATGTTTGTTATGTTTACTCTTAACAACAAAAGCTCGCCGTAGGTTTAAATCACACGAATTAGAATTAGAATCAACACAAATTAACATCCCAATAAAAGAGTGGCCAAATAATGAAGATTCCGTTTGGTTGATTCGGGATCACTACCGTTGTGTAATAAATTAAATTCGAAGGCAGCTCACCTTATTCACATTTAACTCTCCCACCCCGTGTCACCAAATCGCTCTGGTAAGGCAGGAAGAAAACATAAAAATACCGTACAGTAGCGTTGGCACGACCATCAACTTTAAGACTGCGGGTGTGCGTTAGCAACCTGTGTGGCGTCCAGCATCAAATTGGGAATGGAAATTAATGAGATCCCCATCCCCATTTTCCAAGAAAATTGTCCCCAACAACGTGAACGTGGTTAAGGCGCGTAGCTACCGAATCCGAACGTTCGCGAAGCAACGGGATGCGGATGCAAAGGTATGCTAGCTAAATCCATAAAATTCCCCCTGAGCATGCTTTAATCGATCGGATTGGAACGCGATGCACCGGTTGAGATATTGGCCTGCGGCTTGAAGGGAGACCTTCTACCTTATCGATGCATGAGCATTACAGAGCTGTTGGGCTTGTGGTGGATCTTCTGTTTGTTTGTTTTGTTTGGGTAGTTTTATCGTGAAGAATATTTACAAAACCCGCTTTTGCTTCTGCTTCTGAATGTCACGGAAATGGAGTGCAGTGTGCCAGGCATGATGTGGAGAAGATTTGTGCGCTTCTTGGAAATATGCTGGTTAAAAATAGTTCCCACGTGCTTGATCGATTGTTTTCCCCTAATCATTTGGTTCATTACATTTTGTTTAAAATTCTTTCTGAAGTATTAAAATACTTCTTTCGTTTCGGACAATTTTTTCCTTGTTTCGAAAATTCAAAATTTTGAATTACTTTATCTACTATATTTCAATTTTGAAATAAATTAAAAAATGTAATAGGTACGCGTACACGATACGATTCTTTGATGGCGAATCTCACGCATACCATCACAGACAGCTGAATAAATAAGATTCGAGCCGTTTCGTGTTTACACGATACGAATCTTTTTGACAAGCATCAACTGTGCCTTGAAAATTGCTCCATAACAATTCACAAAAAAGATTCGTGTTGTCCACCAAAATCGGGTAATCTTTTCTGCTCGAAAAAGAATCGCGAACTCTGCTCGAATGCATCTATACATTTAAAAAAGAATCGTAGGCAGTGAAAATTTGAGCAGGAATCGTATCGTGTAAACGTACCTAATCTCTTCTTTTGAAAAGGGTTTCTTGTTTAAACTTTGTCTTATTAACAGCCTGATCATGAGACTCGAACGGCAGTCGAATCGAATGAAGGCGACGAATCGAACGGCAGAAAATTTGGTATCATGCAACGTTTTCGAATCGACGAATGTAACATCGATTTTTTTGAGCTTTTTCAGTTGTCAAACCGTGTTCAAAACATAAACAATGCACACAACATGGTTGCAGCTAAGTGCTTGAAAATGTTCATAACGTTGTAAAAGTAAGCAAAATTATCTGCAAATATATGTGAAAGTCCCTGATAGATTTTTAAAGTTAAATGGTAAAGTAATTGTGTTCGAAGTATGTAACCACACTTAGACAAGAATAAACAAGAAATGTGTTGCTCGTTAATCGATAGCTACTGTGATTGCTCGAACGGCAGCTCGAACACAGTTATGATACCAAAGAAGCTTTCAGAGCAAGCTTTCTTGCCGTTTGAGTCTCATGATCAGGCTGTAAAACCCCTATGTTACTGCTTAGCTCCATGTCATAGTAATACATATGATTAAAAGCATTTACTCCTTGCTAGAGCACACGTTTTTGTTTCTAGATGATATTTAGGCATCCCAATGGCGTCCTAACACCATTTTGGGTCCATAATATAACTTTAAAATTTTTGTAAAAAATTGCCCATTTTGGTAATTTTGCCTCCTCCCCCCCTTACGTTTCGGTCAAAAATTTATTTTACACCATATGACTGGAGAAAATTAGTAAAACCGTGGTAAATTACAGGTAAAATGGCATTAGCTATTAGGTATACAGCGTATGGTCGTAACTAACCAAAATTTCTTATTATTTAATTTGTGAATTCATCATACTTACTTTCTAGGATCCTCCACGTGAACAAATTATGAGGGAAATACTAAATCCATAACTCTTTACAGTCTAACCAAACTACTCTAATCTCAATCAGATAGACGAATTCCGTACAGTTATGCCTCGCTAATGCATGCCCAGTAGAACGAGAGCCGAGCAAAATCGTCCATCGCGCGGCAACATGCACCAGCAAACGTGTGGAATCAATTTAACGCTCATAAATAATCACCATTGCAGTGCCAACCGAAGGGCGGCAGGGGGAGGAGAGAGTCAAAATTTAAATGAATATGAATATTTACTTAAACCTGCGCCTTCTATCGCTTCATCAGCTGCAGCTTGCAGGGCAGTCGCAGCAGCAAACGCTTACAAACGGCATAAATCGCCACCGAAGTAGCGGTAGTATCACCCAAGTCGGGTAGCGCACACAGCACGGAAATGCTATAGCGACCCCACTCCTGTCAGCTCTCCTGCGTCCCATCGGCAGCCAGCGGTTGGTAGAGTTTGTTTTTCCTTGCCGAGTTTTATTTCGCTACTGCCCTCGGGAGCAGCAGCAGCAGCGGGACATACACCACCGCCTGTTATGCATCTCATCGGGTGAAGCTGTTTTCTCACCGTTTCCGATGATTGTTTTACCCTTATTTGACATACTTTTATTGTTAGTATTTGCGCCTTCGCCGCTTATTAATCGATTTCGCTAGCCATCTTAAATGCCATCCAACAGCGGGAAAGCAGGGTAGAGTGCACAGGGGGTGGCAGCCGAAATCATAAAACTCTACCCTTCGGGACACGTAGCGGGTAGCAGCTGGTTTAGTTGGCTGTTGTATCTCGGGAATCGAGAACGAAGCGTGAGCTCGGGCCACGGAGAGAGAGAGAGAGGGAAAGCGAAAGATCGGGAGTGGAAAACTGATCCCTGAAGTCGGTAAATCATAGCCGGGTTTTGCCCCCTTTGGCGACACAGTTTTGCTGATTTGCTTTGTGTGATACAGCGGGTGCAAGCGCGGGCGAGTCCGACCCACAGCATCCCTGCTTCGCTGCTGCGTCTGTTCGTCCTGTGATGGGGTTGCTTTCGGTGTAAGTGTTTTTAGTACCGGGAAGCTTATTTTTCGTAGCACAGATTGCTCTTTCTGGCTTTTGTCTCTGTGTGTCGCGATGTCGATCGTTACATTTTCCATCACTGGTACGACGCGGTTGGTTTGGGGCTCCAGAATGGTACAATTATAGTTTCGTTGCGCCACAAAGTGGGTGAAAATTTTGCCTAACGATCCTTCAACTCAAGGTGGAGCTTATTTACAACATGATCCACAGCTAAAAAAAAAATAAATAAACCGTTAAGTACTAGGATTGATGTGTGTAAATCTTAAAATGGTTTTTATTCCTTCCGCTAACCGCCACCAGAGAGCGCTATTGTAGATAACAATCATGCTTCGATGACATTCGTTTTACAATTTGGATGGTCCTGAAAATAAGCACAAATCGTGGTGGTTATCTCTATCCTTTACTCTTAACCTATGTTTTAATTTGTGTGAGCAGAGATCGACGGAGCGTAATGTGGAGTTTAATCTAATGTATGTTAGCGCCTCCTGGCGGTGGCTGGCAGAGCTATGTAACATCCAGGAATCGGTGTCACTAGCTGGAAATATGAAATAAGAAATATCCAAAATATGTTTTTTGACGTTTCTTGTTGTTGGTTTTGGATCAAAAAAACTTTAAATATAAAACTAAAAATTATAAATTTATTATCGATTAAGGGAACCATAAATGTTTTGCCAGTTTTCGCTAACATTCACCAGGGGGCACTTTAGAGGAGAAATCAATTCTGTGCCCACTAAGATACACTAGTAAAATTTTAAAAATATAATCATTACCTTCACACAATTACTGATCACTACTTCTGATTTCCTTTACCCAAAACATCGGAATGGAATGCATCTGTGTGTGCAGATGGAAAAGCATGCTCATACTCGCCACCCAACAAAGTCGAGTCGTGATCGTCGTGAAATAGAAATCCACATTTCGCTAAACCACGGGATCATCAATACGGGATCGTTTGGAGCAGCTAAAAGGCAGGCCCTCATTACGCGCCCCTGCCTTTGTAGAACGCCCGTTTGTCGGCTTCAGTTTTACGTCGCGTTCGAGCGGCTATAGATCATGCGTGTTCCACACGGGTACTTAACTGTCACCTCCGCTCGTCAGCGCACATTCCATTCCAACGTTTTCATCCCATTGATTTTTCGCAAGCCCGGCAACGAGATTGCATCACGCTCCAAGGGATCCCCGGTGGTAGTTAAAGCGTTTGATGGCCAATCAAGCACTGAAAACGGTACGGGTTCTGTTCTCGCTGAAGGCGTTAAGTGGATTTAGGTGTTATAAAAAGCAGTCAACAGCGGGCGCTGCTGCAGCACGATGAGCCGGCGGTGCATGGTGTTTGCAATAATTATGCAATTCCCACTGACACGAACGTAACGATGGCTTCATATTTTCTCATTTATGAGAACATGTTTGTGCA
This sequence comes from Anopheles epiroticus, assembly GCA_000349105.1. NCBI lineage: Eukaryota > Metazoa > Arthropoda > Insecta > Diptera > Culicidae > Anopheles > Anopheles epiroticus. The sequence continues at coordinate 414,597 of KB672253.1, read as the reverse complement.
ATTGGTGCGGCGAATCGAGTGTGCTTCCTTCTCGTTCGGTATCATTTTCGGTGTCCGGTTTCCTACGAGCGTTGGGAAATGAAGCTGTTTGAAGATGACCCTTTCCAAAAGTGACCCTATTTCCGGCCGTTAGAAAAAAATCCCTCTCAATTTTTGACGCTCTCCAGAGCAGCCAAAGCACTCGAGTGGATCGCGCGGTTCGCACTGATTAGCGTGTTGCATTTCTTGTAGTGTCGGACTTTCTCGACACCTTGAACGCGAGTTTTTTATTGACGTGCTGTGTCGGTCTTCGGGGGATCATCCCCCTTACACGGCACCCACTCTGGCTGTGGCAGGAAATGTAAAACCCCGATTCGAGAGTGTCCCGGCCTGTCCAAACATGGAGTCCTCGATTCATCGATTTATTGCTACATGCAGCAGAATGCACTTGAATCTGCGCTGCGCTCGGCGGTTCTTCTCGTGATCTTACTCGCCACTTCAAGATGATGAGCTGAGATCGTTTTGACGAAACGAGGGGCAAAACCCGTGTATCTCCAACACTGCACGCGCATCCCGCTGTGTGGGAAACATCGATCCAGTCGAATCGGAAAGTAAAACTCCAAGCGCGCGCGTGCGCCCTCACACGCCCACCCAAAACAAAATCGAAAATCGGACCCAAAAAGTATTGGCAAGCAAGGCGCAGAGATCGGCGTTTTTGTTGGTTTATTATCGGTTCAATCATTTCACGCGGCCCTGGGTGGTGTCCCTTTCATTTTCTCCATCCCTCGCTCTTTAAGCTCGTTCAATGTCAACGAACCTTTTGGATATCTTGGGTGGAATCTTTCAGACCGAAGTTTTCCTGGTGCGCAAGGGGGGAAAAGACGGAAGGGTGATCGCGTGCAAAACTCGTGACTGGGTCAATGGGTAATCGTGTGCTGGCCCCCGGGTCGGGAACAATGCACCGCTTTTAACACGTTTTGTGTTGGCGCGGAGAGGAAAACAAACACAAATAACGACGGTAACGAAAAAAGTAAAGCAACACACTCTATTCTCCATACGTTTTTCGTGCCACGATGTTCTTATGGACAGTCGAGCGGTGGTGTGGTGGAAAAACATTGCCATTAGTTGGCGGCGATCTTCCTGCTTTTCGTGTGTCCACATTCCGCATCGGTGGAATGGGTTTTCCCACCTAGTGATGGGTGAAGGGCGACAAAGGGGGTTATGTTTCACTTTTCTTCTAGCGACCGCAAAAACGCGGTTGCTTTCCGCTTGCAGGATGGTGAAATTGTTACAGTTCGTGCGGCACGGCTACTCTCTGCGACGGGTGCGATATCACACACCTGTGGAAAGGAAGGGTGCGTTGCACCTTTGCTTCATTCTTCTGCCGATTTGTCGATAATCGAGAGCGATGAAAACGTTAATTCAAATGGATGTCTCCGGTGAGCACCTTTGGGAATGGTTGAATGCGATGGGAAAGTTGTGTTTTTTTGCCAATAGGGAAATATTTGTTGTGGAAAGGAGGAAGGGGATATGCTTAAGTCAGGCGTAAAAGTAAGGAAGATGTTAATGCTTTGTGTATTATTCTTAAGCGTGAGCGTTTTTAAAACCAGCGCCGCCTGTTGACAGCTAGCGGAAGCTGTAAAAACAAAGCACGCTCTCTTACCCTGTGATTGTTTTATTTAGCTCATTTTTCATCATTTTGTGAAGCAAAGTAGGTGAACTATTGAGGGTATAATAAATATTATCTATTTAACGCTTGACCAATTGTAACAAAAACTAATAAAAATGATTTTTAAGAGCGTAATTGATTCGCAATTTCGATTCGGTTCCACTAGGCACGACCAGGTGGCGCAAGTTTTCGGTTTTCATCCAAATGTACCACAAAACGTATTTTCATGAACTAAAGCCGTTTTTTCACATTTTTGATTTTTCAGTCAATATATCAACAGCAAGATAATAAATTCATTCTGCATTGCGTTTTTAAATACTGATCTGCCTTTATCAACACATCTGTCGTAAGAAACAAAAGGGTTATTCGTTTTGTTTTCATCCAATTGAAAATGCAATTTTGCAAAGGCTTGGAATTTCCGCTTAAAATAATTCCTTTTCCAACTCGGTCGCTTGCGTGTACACCCACGGTAAATTCTTTTCCTCTATATTGACATACAATTTATACTCCATCTGAAAGGGCCACCAAGCCCTGCCAACCTGCATTCTAATGCGAAAGAAAACAGGTATCTAATCAAACGTATCAGGCACGGTGTGTATGCCTTTGCACCCACTCAGTTCGGTACTGTCAAAGCTATCATGTACGCGCATGACATGTGCATACCATTATGCTGTCCACTGGCCCACAGGCAACATATGCACATACACAGACACACGCACCGGCCGGTTTTCACCACCTCTCAAAGTAGACGGCAAGACGGGGACCGTATATCATACATTGCACGCAAAGCAACACCGGCCAACAATTGCGAGTTGATCTTGACCCATAATGGTGCACCGGTTGCTTGTGCCTCGCCCACTTGGAGCCCCGCACCCTATATATGGGCACCGGGCCCCCGGTAGCAGTAGCAACCTGCGCCCGCCCGGCTGTCCTTTTTTGGACGTGTGGTTTTGGGTTGGGTCCTGGGGGTTGTGTGTTTTGTTTCGGAAGACCCGGGAAAGACTCAATCGGTCGTGTAATTGATACAGTTCCGCATGTAAATGCTGCCGGTGTCGTCGTGCCGTTCGGCGGTGAAGGTTGTTTGGTTGGGTCCGTCGGGTCCGCGCCTTGGTGGCTTTCTTTCACGTGCCCGTGAAACCGCGACGGATGTTCTCGTCCATCATCTCCCTGGGGCGCGCTGCGTGCTTGATGAACCTGATTTTATAATGACACTCCAGTCCAGGCTGAGTTGCAGCTGGGGCGGCGGTCCTCTTTTCCAAGCAGCCCTTTCCCCTCCGGGAGGAGATTGCAACGAGCAAATCCCTTTTTCGAGCCGCTTCTCTCTCCTGCGCTTGCTTTCGATTTCACTTTGCGCGAACGCAGGCGGGCGTGCCAGGCACAGTTTCGGGGATGGGAATGATTTTTATTGTAATTTAATTGTGGCCACATCGCCTGGTGCGTGTTCTACGTGACCGTCGGTGGGACCGTTAATGAACTTTTGGCGGTTCGGCGTTGTGCTTTACATTTTATATGCACTTTCCGTTTTGTACTCCCAAGGGAGCAGCGTCGTGTGGAAGTTTGGCTGGGGGCTGGGTGTTGATGTACGCGCCGGGTGCTACTTTTAGCATCCTCTACCGGGCGGGTTTTTCGTCTCAGAAAGCCCGGGCATCCGATACACGATACGCACTTCAAGGTGACGAATGGTTAATAGCGAAAGTGTTGAGTCAATTATGGCAGATCCATAATTCTGTTTTGCGTTCCCCGGGCGGTGTGTAACTTTCGAACGAAAGCGAAACCGACCGGAGAACCGCGGAGTCCGTTTGTTGGGTACGGTTCGAAAGATTTGGGCGTTTTGGTTTTGTTCGGTTTTGCAGCGGGAAAAGTGCGTCTTCCCTTTCGGTTGCTGTAGCGTTGCGACCGGTCAACTAATTATAGCAGCACAAGAAGGAAAGCTTCCCTAAACATTCGATACTGCCCATTACCAAGCTAGTTTCTAGGGACAGGTGGAGAGAGGACCAAGAGAAGAGAGGGCTGGGAGCAGGTGTTTGCTACACTTAACTCTCACTCTCGCTTGGCTCGGCGCGTCCAGGTCCAGAGGGATACGGTTTTCTCCCAAAGGAATCGCATCATATAAGCCGTTGCGATTCAAACTCGATGCGAGAGTGTGTGTGTGTGTGTGTGTGTGTGTTGGGGCAATGTTTTACATTTTTGCAACATACATCTGTGCATATGTGCTGGACTGTAGCAGTGCTGTCTCGCATGGATAGCGGGTGAAATATCACTTGATCGCCGATATCGCAACCTGACCGATCGCCACCGATTTCGAGCTCCAGCGGTTGTCGTCGCGTCGCCCGCTGCCCCCAGTGGGGGAGGAACAGTTTTTCTTCGCCAAACTGCCCTTTTCTCCCCACACGCGCACAACCTGCCTGACAGTTTTGCTACAATCTGGCAGACTCTTTTGTCGATCGGTCCAAGATCCAAGAGTACCACCGTCTGTGGCCGTGTGTGGGAGGATTAAATGGTCCCTTTTGCTGACAAGTGGTAGCACTGAATGGGTTGTTGGAGTCTTTTCCCTCACATTTTGACTGCATTGCACCGAGGCTCTCGGTTGCATTCCAGCGGTTTGGGACGGTGTTATGCATGTTGCAAAATCAATTTATCGACATGTTGTGTCGGCAAGGTCTGCGTCAGGTTGCGATGTGGCATGTGCACGCGTATTTTATGCGAACGGCCGGTTTTCTGTGGACTCTGGTGGTCTATGGTGAGGTGCTGTCCAGGTATAAATGAGTTTTGACTCGTGCTAATGTGAGCAAAGAAAATAAATCGTAAAATGGTATAATTTAAAGCTAGACTCGATTTAGAATGTTGTTGTTAGCAATAAATTTTATTGAGTATATTTTATGAATGTGTTACTTTTAATTAAATTTATTATTTATTTTAAATTTCAAATTTAAAACTCCTACGTTGGCAACATATTCAACAGCGAACGACTTAGATTATTGGTAGCAACTTCATTAGAATAGGGTAACTGTACCAGTTTTCGGCAGTGTACCTGATTTCGGCAGATGATCAAATGTACCGTAGTTATGCGAGAATACGAAATGAGATGAAACTATAAACTATTTTAAAATTAAAATATCGATAATAACTCTTCACACACCAAGTTTCATCGCATTTAATTCGATATGTTCTGAAAAATAAATTCATTCCTGAATTTTCGGCCGAACAGCTGTTAGTCGATTGTTCGGCAGTTTTTATGATTAAGGATGATAGAGCACGGATAAATTGGGGATTAAGTTATTTTGATAGAAAAGGGAGTTTAAAATTTTATTCAATCCACTTGGGATTTTTGAAACCTCAAAAAACTATTAAGTGTGCTTTTTAAAAGCTGCCGAAAATAGGTACACGGTAAAAGTGCATTTTTGACAGCTCAATCTGCCGAAAATAGAGACCATAACAAGGTTTGCATTTTGGTGTTTTTTTTCTTATAAAGGTCGCATAAAACGTTGGAATGAGCGTATCGTTGAACGCATCGATAGCTGCTCTACCATTTACAGGGTTTTACAATTGAGTTCAGATTAGCAGCACACATTTTCATGTTTGAAACAAATGATTTCTGACTAGCAGCACATACTTCTTACTGCGTGCAATTGATTTTTAACTAGGAGCCATTGATTTCATCCGGCCGGTTTCTATCAGTCTGCCAGGTGGATGTTTATATCCCAACCGTGAAAGATCGATTTTGAAATTGTT
>KB672253.1:139803-407028 GCA_000349105.1 Anopheles epiroticus | reverse complement strand
GTATTATGTCTTCGTCGCATTGATCCTCAATCCAATCCTATTGGCCTCGCGTTTCAGTCGGGTGTATGCCTCACACACCGCCGCAGATGTCCTTCCGATTATGTCAATGTCATTCGCGAAGCAAAGGAATTTGGAAGACCGGGTGAAAATCGTACCCATGATGTCGAAGTCCGCGCTCCGCATGACACCTTCCAGAGCGATGTTGAACAGCAGACAGGAGAGTCCGTCCCCCTGCCTCAGTCCCCGATGAAATTCGAACGAATCCGACAGCATTTTCGACACTCTCACCTTGCACTGCACACCGTCCATCGTAGCCCTCAACAGCCGTACCAGCTTCGCAGGGAAACCGTCTTTAAAATAATTTATCCTTATTATCAACATCCATTGCAACGATTTCCAATGTGTATCCGCGGTGCCGAAAATAAGAACAAAATCTGCCGAAAATAGGAACAATCTGCCGAAAATAGGAGCAAAACCAACGTTTACATTTTCATTATTATTTCTTTAAATAGCTATTACGTAACGTAATTTAAAAAAACGCTAAAGAAAAGAATAATTTGCAGCATCCTTTTTCCATATGCATTGGTTTTTCCTGCTCGTGCATAATCTTCCAAATTCCTTTCAACTGATCAACTGATGAACTGATGATCAACACTTCCTGTTTGCTAAACCGTAAAATTTATTCGAAAACCGTTACAATCCGTGGGATCATCGAACAGCCGAAAGGAAAGAATGAGAAGCAGACATCTCACGCTGCTATCCGCTGCTGTGTGTACTGTCCGCTGGCATACTCCAAGCACTGGCCAATCACACACTTGTGTCTCTCATGCAAACGGTGCGCTTTGGTGTTTTTGTTTATCATCCCCCATCCCTCCGTTTCTACAGACCCCGCTCTATCTCCGTCGGTAATGAAAGAAAGTGCAAGCCGCCAAAACACGAGCTCGCGCGCGGTTTCATCTCATGAAAAATGCAAATTAAATTAGTAAACGTGAAGCTAATTTTTCCGCTCTGTGTGTCCAAACGGGCGATACTGGCGTTCCAGCATTTTGGGGGGGGGGGGGGGGGGGGGGGGAATGTTGGCAGGGGAAGGCAATCGGATGGAATTAACAGACGAATGTGCCGATTTCGGTGTTGCATAAGATGGGATGAGAATTCGGCGAGTTGCTCAATGGTGGATGGTACGCGACGCGGGTGTATACAGCATAATACTTGCTCGTTGCTGCTGTTGCTCCGATTTTTCCCATCCATCGGCTGGGGCGCCCTTTTGGGCCGCTGTTGCAACGCAGATGCAATGCCGCGTGTGGAGGCAGAAATTGGGCCTCTTGGTCGCGCTGTGGCTGTTGTGTCATACCTGCGAGACGACAAGACAAAATTCAGATTTGTTGTATAAATTTCGCCGCTACATCTGAAGCGCGCTTTCGATACTGCAACGGCAAGGAGGGTGGCCCGAGGGAGAAAGCGCAAGAAATTGCACTTTATTTGACTGGTGCGAAATTTCCGACCGACACACGTTCATTACGAAATCCACGCGCGTATCGTGCGGATTGAATCTGTGTATCGCTCGGGTGTCGTTTTTCGTTTGGACGAGTTTCGGTCCGTTTCCGACCGATTTGCGCCTCGCGGGAGTTTGTGGTGAAAAAAAAAGAGCACAAGAGGGAGCCGACATTTCGAACATCTTTCCTTCATGCTGGGGAGGAGGGGAGGGGTAGGGTGGAAAGGAGATGAGGACTGAAAAATGTTGCGGTTCCCGTAATCTTCCGGTTGGGTGGTTTTATTTTGCAGCCGATTCGTTTCCCGCGCTTTGCCTTCTTGACGCTGTGCAGAATGTGAAAAACCGAACAACAACACCGTTACCACCCATTAAAAACGGAGAGGAAACCCTTTATTTGGTGCCAAAAAGGGCAGTTTTGGGTAGCTCGGAATTTTGCGATTCGAACGCCACGGAACTTATGTGTCGCCTTTTATTGTCTTTTAATGATAAGGCGGTGTTTGTTTTTTGGGTTGTGGCTTTTGGTAGGATTTGTTGGGAAGGTTTTGGCCGTCGTTGTGAGATGGATTGTTTTTATTGTGTCAACGTGCTGAAGGTTGGCCCGGCGCTTGCCTAATGTTTGGGACCGATTTGAGTGAGTGAAAAAAATCACACTTCTTTGTGTAATGATGGCCATCTGTCGGGACGGGTAGGTGAAACGGTGTAGTCGGTGTGTATGATAATTTGGACGATCGAGCGCTTGAGTCTCGAACGATGATGTAATTAGAATGCAATTTTTCGAATGATTCAATAAAGACGCTTAGGTCTTAATTAAGGTGTGGATTATTAGGCTGTTGTTTTTGAAAGGTACGAAAAACAATCAAACAATCGAGATTGGAGAAGGAAAAAAAGTTAATTGGTGTGGAGATAGAAAATGGGGGCAAACTGACCTTTTGATTAAAACGAGAAAGAAGGGTTTATATTTAATTTTAGAGTTTTTCACACGATATTGCAAAACAATAAAAGTAAATTGTAATAATGTGTGATTTACTTTCGATGATTTTGCAAGAAGTTTTACTTTTAGCACTTTAACATTGTGATATCATCACAAAGATACACAAGAGCTTAGTTTTTATGTCATGAATCACTTAATAGCACAAACCCATCTTTGCAGTTTGTGAGAAATTCCTAATATTTTTGCGACATTTGAGTGTGCAAAGAAATATCGATACAAATCAATATAATTTCAACTCATTTTTTTTAGTAAACAGAATTAAGGTTTTATTGAGTTATCAGCGACATGCACTTGATATCACAAAAGTCGATGTACTCAGAATCATTTGAAAATAAATTTTATTTAGCCTGGTGCTCTCAGGACACTTATTTTAAGTCAACTTTAATTTTAATAATAGGATTTTTCTACATTTAATGTGTTAGTGGTATCATAAGGAAACATTTGCGGTATTAACTGAAACCTTTCCCTACTTAGAAATGGACAATAGACAATTCCCAAAATTTACTTTTTTAAATTATCCTGAGGTTTAAACATTGTGATTTATGTGTTTGCACACCCTTAATTTCCTGCAGACCCCGCCGAATATTACCGTAAAATGAACATATTTCCCAACACAATAAAGCGCGAAAAAAGGTAATCTCACTTCCCGTCAAAACAAACATCGAATTAGAGACTGACAGGCATAAATCGTTCGCGCTCGATGGTGCGAAATTATTATCGCTGTATAAAAAAAAACCTCAACGTGTCTTGTACTTCCTTCCCGACCTCCCCGTGGACAGACCGTTTGCGGTCGGTGTCCTAATCAAATAAAAAATTCATCACCCTTCCGTCACAATTCCGGCGCACGTGACCACAGCCGGAGCCTGTTGTTTGCTCTCTTGCCACGGCAAAGAGTTAAGTAACACACCCGCCCGTGAAGTGAGCGTAAAGTTAATCAGTGGGCAGGGGATGTCACCCTAATGTCTGTGCCCACAGAAAGTGCAACGGTCATCACCCCTTTTTTTAAAGGGTGTATCCTTCCCAAACCTGCTGCTGCACTCTCGCACTTTGGTGGTTGTGCAATGAAGCGAACCCCTGTTGCGGTGCCGTACCCAAAAACCTTGCGACTATGATTTTCCTTTCTTTGCACAGTTTTCCCTCGCTTAAAAACGGTTGCATCTTCAGGCGGTGGGATGCGAGATAATGCGCGTGCAAACAGACTGACAACAAAAAAGGACATAAATTATCGTTCTCGGGTCTAGAGAAAAAAAAGGTTCGTTTGCAGTTACAATTCGGGAAGAAGCTCGTGTTGTTTGTAATTGTTTGTTTACACGCTGTGATTGGAGACGATGGCGTGTGTGTGCGCGCGTGTAGCGGTTGCGGAAAATGCCTTCGTTTACTGTCGTTTAGTTGTGTGTGCCACCGTTTTCCGCTGTACGCCTGTTTCGAAATCAAATCACGGGAACGGGAATGTGAACGTGAAGGCAATAAATATTATTTTGTGAGAGGTTAATCGACTGCGTGCACGTGGCTACGTTTTTTCCCCTCCGCTGCTGGGAAGAAGCGGCACTTGCATGGGAAATTTATTGGCACTCGCCCGTGAGTTTGTCTGCCCGCGGTTTTTAACTACTTCAACATGCAACGATGCCGCAACTATGCCGCGAATGCGCTCCGAGCTGATGCGTCTTCTGCTGCTTAGCACTTAGCGGAGGGAAGTCGACCCAGAGACAGGTCAGAACCTTCCCTCCGCACATAAACATAAAACTTGATGGTACTAAAGCACACTCGCCTTATGCACAGGGAAGGACTGTACTGTTGTGGCGTTATTACGTTCCTTGCCAACCAAGCCACTCGCCGCTTCTACGCGCCAGAGCCTCACCAAACGTGTGCAATATTGGTGCAGTGACTGGGAAACGACATAAAACACCACCAGCGGGGACCTCGCGAGAGATGTGATCTTGCGCGCTTGGTTTGGAGTATACTTTTTTTTTGGTATGTACAGTCAACTTCGGCTCGCGGTCTATCACAAAGCAACGATCTTCCAGCCAACTATCGCGAGGCTCTAATCAGAGTCAGAGCCTCCCATAATGTCTTCCCCAGAGTCCTTTGGCAGTCCCTTCTTTGCAAGTGCCGAACCATAAGGTTCTCCGGTGAGAGAGACGCGGAGGAGCCCATGTTGGAACTGGTGGGGAGCGTCATTACGATCGTTGATAAGATGATTTACCGTATGTAAGCGGAGTCTCGTTCGGAATGATGGTGCGCGAAGCGGTGTGTTTTGTGGCTTCTGCTGAGCTTTGTCACTCTTCTTCCAGTGAGGATCGGCCCAGAAGGGATCTCCACTGCTTTATTGCAGCTGTTTTTCTAAGTTTCTCGACTTTATCTACACCCTTTATTTCGGTCGCTCGCGTCGTAAATGATCTATACCAACGGCGTACGTTAAATTGCTTAATTAATTGCAACGGGCATCCCGTCGTCGGCGGGGAAGAGATTTGATTAACGTAAGCGCTCTCGTGTGCGGTGTAGGTTAATTGATGAGCGGTGCATGCACACACATATGCTTGCTTCGTGCAGAGAGAAAAGCATGAATGGGTTGACTGATTTTTCCATCGTCAATCGGGGAGGAAAAGATTGGGTGAAATTAAGACGTACTTAGAATCGTATAATCGTTTCCCACACGGTGCGTTCATTAACGATTTGTTGTTCGGTAATCTTAAGCGTTGAAGAATTGGGATAAGATTGTGATTGGAGCAGGTTGATGAGTTTTGTGGGTAAGATATGTAAATGAGGATGGGAAATTGAGTAAGGTTCTTTGGTTATACTATTTCTTTTTTTTAAGAAATTGGTCTTACATGATGTAAAACTTGTGTTGTTAGGCTTCGTTAATTTTTTTCAAAATTTCAGAAATGGTTTTTTTTGTTAAGTCATACAGCAAGAGCAAATTCTTCTGTACAGAAATTTTGAAAATTTCGTTCAATTACAGTCGAACACAATTTTAACTTCTTTTAGCTTTAATTATGATTTAAAAACATATTTAATTTAATGATATATAAATTGAAATGAAATTCCTTTAAGGCTTTTATCAGATATCCCAATATTTTATTTTTTAATGCTGCTGCCCGTATAGAATAATGGAATAGCAAAGCAAAATTGGGCTTAAGCTTGCTAAGAAATTGTTTTACAAATTTTAAAAAGGTTAATAAAAACCTTTTTTTAAAACCTTTATAAAAACAAAGGATTTTTAATGATTTAATTTTCGTTTCACAGTATTCGTTTTGATGATTGTTTTTTTGTTTCATTCAATTCGAATAAATTTGTTTTGAATTTGGATTCTCTCATATGCCGATTTCACTTCAATCGAAAATAGAATAAATAACTCAGAAGCCTGATCGACATGTGACGGTTGAAAAATGCTCAAAAACTCAAACGAATCCGACATACAGTTGGCATACAGTAATTGACAGTTGGGGCAGTTAGTCCTATTTGTTGATAGTTTACAGATCACTCAAGGAAAAGATCGGCTGACGCACGTGTTGACACACATTTCACCCACACGTACGTTCACTTTTCCGCTGGCGAGAAGGATGTGCAAAGTGAAGGTGGGCCCCACCTTTTCCGCGCATGGTTTCTAGTTCAAGAGCATATTCCCCCGAAGAAAGTGAAATGGGTGGTTTCCCAGCGCATCCTCCTTTTGTGTAATTTTCTCCTGCTTGAATATTGGTTGCTTACTACCTGTTGGGCATTGGCTTACAGCAATTGTTTGTAGATTCGGTTCGCTCTGCTCATAAGGCACATCGAACAAATCATGCTGCTTAATTTGACCAACTTACCCAACTGCTTTGATTCAACCTAATTTGACAGTGCACGCTTTACGGTACGGAGGAGCGCCCACGATCTGGAAATCTGGCTGAAGACCGCCGACGGATGGAGCGGTCAGTTTCGTCGACGGGTCATGCCGTCGGTGCGTGCGGCGTTCAAGGCTAAACATGTCAAATTAGGTACGCTCTCTTCCGGCCCGACCCTCGATCAGCGCAGCGTGTCCGTGTCTTTCCGCAGCCACCCGACCGGCCGGGAATGTCACCGGCATGGCATGAGTGTGGGACTGACCGGACGACCAAACAGGCCCCCCAATTCGTGGGCAGCAAAGCAGAAAGGGATGCGCGCTGATCGTTAAGTGTTTATGGGTGATGCCAAATCAAATCAATACACACATCTCGGGGGGGAGAGAGCGAAAAAAAAATCAATCGGCCCTTATTGCAGGGCCCTTCCTCTCGCGAGCGCGCGCGCAAGCTCATGCACATTTGATGCCTTATGTGGTAGTTGGATGCTTGCCAGCCAATTGAAAGTAAACTTTGAACTATTTGCTGACCCACTTTTCGTCTGCTCAGAGTCCGCTGGAGCGAAAAGGAGAGACAGAGCAGAGAAGCATAAACAAATAGGAAAACGATCGTCTCGCCGCCTGTGTCAGAATGCATTGTTATTGTGCTCCGTTGGTTTGTGGAGCAGGGTTGGCGTACTTTTTTTTCGGGCGGGAACACCGTGTGGCCGTTCGAGCCCTCACGACACATGCCGGCGCCGTCAACGCCGTGCCTCGAATGTGACACAGTGTGGAGCGTACCGAAATCCGTGTGACCCGCGTGCCACTCACTTTCCTGTCTGTCTGCACGGTTCGCTTTGGTTCTTGGCTGGTGGTGATGGGCCAGGGAACCAGGGAGGGCCGTTCTTTCGAAGGGTTTCGCCACCCACATGCTCGCGCGCGCGTTCGAGCCCGGTAATCGAGCAGGCAGCAGTCACTCTCGTCCACGGGTTATAAATCAGTGCAAACAACGGTTAAGGGAGACCGGCGAGTTGGGAAATTTTTGAGGACCATTTTTAGATGAATTGATTGGTTTTGGTTTATGGGCTTTTTGTTAGTTTTTTGGGTGGGATCTGCGAGAGGGTTGCGGGGAAGGAGGGGGGGGGGGGAGGCAGGCTTCACTGTCTCTGGTGAAACAACTGAAGAGTTGGGAAATGCTGTGGTCTATTGGACGTTCTTGTGAGTGCGTTGTTCATGTCACGTCGTTTGCTCCGACCGTTTTTGATTGCGTCTAATTAGGAGAAACGTTGTTGATGGGGAGGTATGCCTTAAATGTTAATACAATTTTTGACAGGTTTCATCGACGATTCTTAGATATGACGAGGGAGTTTGCTTACTGTTTGTCATGTGTTTCATCATACGGTTTAAGCTCATGATTCATAGCTGTTTTAGTCATATTTATTTGAATGCATCAAAGAAATAAAAAAATCCTTTTAAAATAAAAGAAAAACTCTCTCTACGCTAGAGATTGTGGACATAAGTTTAAGTTTAAAATGCCTTGAGTCATAGAAATAATGCAAACGCTCAAGATGCACGAGGTGTTATTCACTTGCGTAATTTTGATCCACACTAGCGCATCCTAGCGGAGACTAGTGGAACTTCATGTTCGTTTTAGCAAAATGTTAAGTGTTGCTTTTTTTTTCTTTTCCACCACTTTCCATTTCCTTTTACATGAATATTTAACAAAGTAAGATATGTTGGAATATTAGCTTTGGAATTGGAATAGAAAACAATTTAATGTTTTCATAGAGTATTGTTTTTTCAAAATATTTTTTGAGGAGGTAGGAGGTTTTCCTCTCAACATGGCTTTATTCATGTTTTGGCCGTTCATAATTGCGTGAAGAAACAAATTAAATTAATGTTTCTGCTTGTTTTCATCTTAACACGTTAACGCGTTTAAGTACAATTCTCTCCACTGTTTTGTTGAGACATTCCCTGTCCAATTCCTATGCCATAGATGACCTCGAATGACAACCACCTCATTTAACGGCACACCGCACTGCGGGTGACCTAATAAATTTTCATTTTTGATACAATTTCTACAACACACACACACACCTTCCCCTGCTGCGAGTAGCTTGTACCCTGGGAAAGGGAGAAAAGCTAGAAAACTCTCAATCGATGCGGGTTTCATTGGTGTCGAAGAATTGTACTAGAGCTACAACAAGCACCCAAAAAAAAAACCATACATGCAACTTTCAATCTCACTCGCCACACACACCGGACCGCTGGACCAATATCTCGATCGGTTTCCAATTTCTTGTCACATAAATTTATTGACACACTTATAAAACTGTCCAACATCAATTAAGCCAAATGGAGTGGTTTTATTGATGTACAACTTTCCGATTTCCCGTGGCGGGCGGTGCATTGAAACCGGTGCTGTTGCGGATATTCGGCACTGGAGAGGGAGAGGGTGGTGCAGTTTTGGTTCGGGTTTCATGATGTGCTTCCTTCCTTCCTTCCTGGCAGGCAGCCCCGAGCCCGGGTGGGTGGCGACACGTGTTTTCTGGGTGCTTCCTAATTCGCCGCAAAAGGGAGAAGGGTGATTTATGAAAAAGCGCGCAACTGGCTGAAGAGTGGCGCGCCCGAAGTGTTGTTAGTGTGTTTGCACCGTGTGTGTGTGTGTGTGTGTGTGTGTGTGTGTGTTTTAATTCATTTTTTTTCAATTAATTCATTTTTCTCTCCCGTCGCGTTTAATTCCTGCCCCGTTCCCGGGTGTATCTGCAGTATTGATGGATGCCGTGCACTATCTTGCGTGGAAATCTTGCAGCTCTCTAAAGCACTGAGTGACTGGGAGAAACAAGAGAAGATAATGAAGTGATTAGCATCGCGAAGGTAATTCATCTTGGGGCGATATGCGACGGGATTGATTGGTTTGTGCTGGTCGGTTGAAAGGGGGGAAAGGGCCGTTTCTTTGGTCGTTAAAAATTAGCGTTGAAAGTTTGCCCGAGAGAGGGTTGATTTTAAAAGTGAAAAGGAAGAAAGAGTGTCATTTTGGTGCATGCTTAAATATTGGTTCATTTGATTGAAGTATGTAGTGGGAAAAGGTATAATGTCACACACATCTTGGATTCACTATTTTACTTTCTTTTTCTTTTTGGTTTTCTTCCCCCTTGAAATAACAATGGTTTTTGCTCTAGACCTGTCCATAATACACCATCACATGGACGGACTATAGTGGGACGGTAAAACGTCCTGCACGTATGAAAAGGTTATGATTCGGACGGGATTCGATGAATGCTGGGGGGGCTCTTTGCTGTAGGAGACTCCTTCTCTTTAACCTCTCGACCACTGGCCTCCTTTCTATAACCCACGTTTAACATGGTAGAGCTTACTCCAATTACATGGATATTTATCCCTAACTGTCTTGTTATCTGCTCAAGAGCAACTTTAGGCGATCATCTTAGTTTTTTTTTATTTCTTCTTCTTCTTCTTCTTCTTGGCCCGCTCATTGCTGAGCACGTCTGCAAGACATGGCCAGGTCGCCAATCCGTTTAAATCGGTAATTTTTTTTGGTGACTTTTCGTTGCAATGATACAGAGGGTAAAACAAGGTCTCTCCTCCCACCTCCAAGGTTGCAAGGTCTCTCCTCCCACCTCCAATCTCGTCGGTGGAACAACGCATCCTAGCTGATTTACGTCCTGTAGGATACCAGGACACATGGAACAGCCGCCCCTAACCTGGGGAACAAACGCTGGTTTGAGCCGCTCCTAACATGGAGAACAGATGCTCGAAGATGAACTGCTAGCGAGTAACAGATCATTCCCCTTCTCAATTCAGCCTTGCCGCCCATCCGCCCAAGGGGGTGGCTTTCCCCGTGTACCCAAGCTTGGATCTAGGCGACAAGTTACCGTTCTGCACGTCGTGGACGTATTGAGTAGGAGTTGAGAAGGGGAGCCTATAGTAGCCTCCTAGGGGCGTCGGATCCATCCCTTTTACAGAACCTTTTTTTTATTTAGAGTCCTAAAATAAAATAAATCTTATAAAACTAGCTATCCATCCGCTACTTCTTCCCTACTGTTCATTTCAACTGCTTCCCGCGTATTACAACACAAAAAAGGAAGGAAACCGAACAGGACTCCTCGCATCCACATGCTGTACTCCATAATTAAACCAATTTGTCTTGAGCGCATGTAAAACCATCCACGGAAATAAACATAACCAAAAGCGCCGATCGGCAGTTGAATCGATACATGGAATCTTAAGGAAACAAAAAATAAAAATGGAGGCTGGTATTGGATCGGTTGCTGGCCAACACGTTTCCCAAAAGTGCAGTTACACTCATGCCAGTAATAATAAAAAAAAGGATCAAATCTCTCATTTGCCGGACACACCAACAGCGAAGGAAGAACTCACTTTTGCCCCCTGGTACTCTCTCGTAACTGCTTTCGATGGCTGCACACTGATTTTTATTACGAAATTACATTCTTTTAATTTCGCGCATCGGGTTTCCACTGCATCTGCAGCTTGTTCCCCCCCGCCGTTCGTTCGGGTGAAAGGTTAAGAAATCACCCCAAATCAGATTAACATTATGTGCTCATGTGCGCGTTCGGGCTCGATTTGCGTTTGCGAAGTGGAAAGCAATCGAACGCACCGCAGGTATAATTTAGTATGTAATCCCATTAATGATGGTGTGCTCGTGTGGTGATTCGAATAAAATTCGCAGTAAATAAGAAATGGGGCAATTTTTTGCGGTTCTTTTTTTGTTGAGTTTCGTAAAATTATGTCTTGACTATATTTTTATATTTTTTTTAGGTAAAAGTTGATCAGGTTACACAGGACTTGGTACACGTGGCTTCACCATCACCTTCTCCAGCTTGGGCAACTGATCCTTCAGAAGAAATTCGTTAAAAATAGGTTACACGGCTGGAGCGGCACCTTATTATGGCACGTACCGATGCTGTCGATCGTTTGACACACGCTGAAGGTCCGGATTTTCGTTCCGTTGAGGGTCGCACGTCATCGGTAATGGGCGATTATTACGTAAAGAACGGCATCCAGCCGTCGAGCAGTGTGCATCGAATCTGTTTTTGAAGGTTCCAACTTTTGTCGAACGGATACGGTCGGACGAAGCTTATCCCCTTTTGCTTCACGTCCAGCGGATCCAAATGTACACGCGACTTCCAAAAGCAACGCGTTCCGAGGCACGCTTAATCTCCCGGCGTAATGAGCGGTTTTCACTTTCGATGCTCAAGGTTTCTCATCGGCGCATTTGTGGCCGCCGGCGGGTAAAAATGGTAAGAATTTTACCGGGCACCGTTGCGTAATGGAGAACACAAACGTCCGCTTTGGTCGACAGCCAGCACCCACCCACTCCCACGGAGGAAGAAGTTCAAGGTGAATGGTGAACCCACGGGGGAAGATGCAGAACTGCAGAACTGGCGCCGATGATTGACAGCAATCGATCTAGTTTCGTTTTGGGAGCGAGATGAAAGTCATCTTGCACGCGCTCGCGCCCATTCCTGTCATCTTCGACTGCTAAAGATCATGACCAAAAGTTAGGTTAGACTCTGGTGCGTGGTAGGAACAGCCACCTCAGCGGCACACTGTACAGTTATGAGTTGCGAAAGATCACCGTTGACCCTGGTTCTTTCGGCAGGCGGCGACGGGGCGCACATAATTGGAAGGTTCGATTTTTCTCGCCCTGCAAAGAGAACGTGAGATTCTTGAGCGGCGTGCGCGTGCGTGCGTGGACGGCGTCCGGCCATATTTGGCGGGCCTTTTTGACACCCGTTTAATTTTGAAGCTCTTTTTTTGTTGTCTTCAGTATAAGATCTCTCGCTAACGGGACTTCTTGGGAAAGGAAACTCATTTCTCAGAACCGTGCGTTCCTAATGATTCTAAAAATGGTATTCTACCTCTGACCACGATCGGGCCCAACTCGCCTTTCCGTGCAGATTTTGTGGTCAATTTCTCACGCGCCCGTCCATACCGTGTGCGTGTGCCGAATCGTATGTTTCGCTAAGAAGGTTATCAACATCGGCGCGGGTTAACCGGCTGCGTCGGTCCCGCACAGCAGGAGGGGAGCTTGGAGACCCTTGGCGTGGCCGGAACGGAAGTGAGACGGAATGCGAAGCCCGAAAATGAAAGACACCGATGGGGTTTTAATTTATGGCCCGCGGTTTGCAATATTGGTGGCTGTCCCGGGAGATAAAGATAAGAGGTGGGATCTGCTTGGGGTGGGGGGAGTTGGGTGGTGCACGTTGGGTCACCGCTTGGGTTCGCATTGGATACAGAACGAGAACGAAAGGGCCCGACCATAAATAGTGGCTTTATCTGTGGCGATTTCGGTTGACAGTTTTCGAGAGCGGCCGCGAGCGAAAGGAAGTGGGCGCAACTATTTTTATTTTTTCGGTGGTTACGATTCGAACGATCCGCTGACCCGCAGAAGATAACCTCTCAACCGTGGTTGCAAATTGGGCGGAAGGTGAAATGTTTGTTTGGTTCGTTCGTATTTGCATGAATGAAGCAATTTTGCGGTTTGAAAATATGATAATTTAGGCGTGTTTATGTAAATAAAAGTGCTACCAGACTTTTTAAATGGTTTCGGTTATTAGCTTTAAACTGATCGGTTTCGAGATAACAGACGAGTTTTGGGATGATACGGGATTTAGTTGATCGATACTATATTTTAGTCATCGATCTAGCAAAAAACTGTTAATTATGTTAAGTCATAAAATCATAAAATGGGAATTAGACTATGACCATCGTCAGCTCTCTCAACCTCCATTCAATCTGTTTTTGACTCTTTCCAATAAGTGTCTCGTGAATAATAACATAAAAAATACACTTGTTCAATGTTGCTTTAGATTGTACCACTTTGCGTGACTCCTGCCATATTTTTTAATTTATATAGATGGATTATTATATTTATTGCCTTGAAAATTTAATAGTTGATGAAAATTATATTAGCAAAGTAACTTCAATGTTTTTTTTCTTTCTTTTACTCAAATAATAGAAACTGAGCATCTTTGTGTTATTTTGGCCGTTGTTTTCTTTGTTTTTTTTTACTGACTTTTGCAAAAATTTAAAAATCGATTAAAATCACATATTTTCTTCCTCTGTACTGGAAAAATTGTTACATTTAAAAATATGAATTTAAATTAATTCTTGCCGAACTTTATGTTCTGGTACAACTCGTGCCATATTTTTTCTTTAATAGTTTGTACAAGCATAGTATTTCTGTGTATTTCGCTTGGACCACATTTAGTTGTGCCTTATTTTCTAATTAACTCACTATTGAATAACATTCCCATTTACGGTTGAAGTCTACCTCTAGATGTAGTCGATACTTTAACAGCATTTGTTTATTGCAATTAAACGAATGAACTGTTGTTGAAAATCATCGTGATGAATTATAGCAACATAATAAGATCTTTTGAAATCCTAAGCTCTTGATTAAAACCCCGAATTGTTTTGATTGAAAAGACTCCTCGTTAAACACCGTTATCAGTATTGTTAGAGCATCAAAGAAACAAGCGGGTCACTTACACGCCAAACCAATCACCAAAGAATGAACTCCTTAAACAGGGGTGTGACTCATCGCCAGGGCGGCGAACGTAAACGACTCGGCGCACAAATTCTTCCCTTACGCATACACGGCCGGCGGTAGTCCAGTGTCCAACCCACCAGCTATCGGGCCACCAACGAAGGTGTGTGGCTGTGAACATATGTGGCGTCGAGTAATATCGGCAATAAAACTGATCCCGTTCAGTGGGAAGGTTTGTTTTCTGCCTCGCTCACGTTCTCGACTGGAGCGCACCATTTTTTTGCAGGGTCGCAGGCGCGCGCCACTCGACATGACATGAAATTGATTTCAGTTCAATTGCCCGTTTTTACTCGCCGGTTTCAACAGGCACCGTGGTCGGGCGGCACACAGCAAGGGTTCGATGACACTTTAATGTATTGATGGTTTCTGTCTCTCTCTCGCATCCCTTCACGCCCGCGAGGATGCTCCGGAACGGAATCCGGAACGTGTGCATAAATTTTAACCCATCCCCATCGCGCGGACCGAGATTCGTCCTGACTCGTGATAAATGATGGCGGTGCACCGTGTTTGCTGCATTTATTTATTATTCCTTTCCTGCTTGCTTCCTACCACCGCTCCTGAGGGCACTTCCTTTCAGCCCATCAACCCGCTTCTTCACGTGTACCGCACACATCTAAAGACGTCTTCTCGTGATCGATATTTCGTTTACAGATGCGGTCGGATGCGCTACCGGACTGCTTGGCCGCACCGGTCGGCGACTGTTTATCATCGGTGCATGGCAGTAGCGGCAGCAGCAGCATCGAGAGCCTGATCGACCATTACCTCGGGCCACTGTATCCGGACTACGCGGACCACACGCGGCCGATGCTGATCCGCCAAGCGCGCGATCTGCTCGTGTGCACATTTCACGGCGATTTGGAGCGCTTCGAGGGCGACTTCCTGCGTCCGGCCACCGATATCGTCCGGGAGCTGCGATGCGCTTATCAACGAGGCAAGGTAAGGAAGCTCACGATGGGTTATTTTTCCCTCACCCGTAGAAAACGCTCCGCAATATGTGGGTTATGTAATTTGCATAATTCCAAACGTGTAGAACGCAGCGCCGGAGGAAGGGGAAAGAAAATAGGCCACATCTCCCGGCCGGCCACTCGGGTGTGGTGTGCCTGGGCTTCTAAAACTAGTTCATAGAGCCGCAGTAAAGTTCCCGTAGTACCCAGCCGCACCCGGCTTGCCAGAAGCACGGCGCTGCCGATGATAGCGAAATCGCCTTTGGGCATGCATGGCTGGGATGGATGGTGAGCGTCTTCTGCCAGCAGAGTCGCGGTGTGACCGTATCGTAAAGTAGCATGAAAAGGAAATGGGTCCGGCTCATTAGCCCCGGACCGAGTGGGGGCAAGAATTTTATGTGAATCCCGGTGTTGAATTGAGCTAATTTCTTTTTGGGACGCATTCCGATCGGTGGTTCATTTTTGAGGCACACAAAATTTTGCCATTTCGAAACGGCTGTGTTTTGTGCTAAAGTGTTGGACGCGGGTTTTGCGTAACGATAAAAATTTGCGTTTGTTTTTGCACTATTAATAAAGCGGCAGGGACACTCGAACTCTGGCATTAATCTTGAAATGCGGAGCATGTGTGATAATTGGTGGTTTTTGGTGGAGAAACGGGGAACCCTTTGCCCGGGCACATTCTCTTTATTCAGGTAGAAAGGCAAAATTTCGTTCTAAGGATTGTGCAAAATTGTGCGTAAAAAATGTTCCTCGTCCGTTAGTAGGTCGCTGGTGGAAGAAAAATTATGAGATAAATGAGGATAAAATGATATTATTTAAGATTTATGCTGCAGTCTTTGCGAGCTAGAGTTATTATAGCACTCTTATGATTGTTATTCAAGTGTTTAATTCACCTATACAGTGTGTTTCACGGTATAACACAACTGCCCAAAGGATTAACACAACCGTTCTCTTCAACGACACATCAGTCCTCCACTTACAGGACAACAGTCCTGTATACAAATCAACCACTCCTGTTCCTTTGATTAACACAATTGTCGTTTTTATTGTGTTTATCATCCGGTCGTTCTGGGACCGGTAGATAAGTGTACAAGTGGTAGACTATTGTGTCGTTCAAGCAAATGATTGTTTTAATCATTCGGACAGTTGTGTAATTCCTTGAAAAGCCCTTTAAATAGAGTTTGGCTTGTCTTTGTGAATTGATATTAGTGTTTTTGCATTTAATTAACGTTTTGTAATTAGGTTAAATTTTTTTTATCAGTTTCATACGTTAGTTGATGTATAAAAAATGTGCAGTAATTATTAGTCAAGCTTTTATCTCCTGTCGTTTATAATGTCACCTCCAAGCGTTACCATGTACTTCTTTACATCGAACACGAAAAAAGATGTCTCTAACTGCACAAATTGTTCAAACTTCAAACGCATGCTAGCTTTGATTATTTTTTTATAAATTTATTTTGCAAAATAATCCCAAACATCCAACAAACGTATCGCTTCTTTTCACTACCATAATTATACACTTTAAATGATATATTTAAGAGTTATCGAAATTGAGGTTTTATTAAATGCATAAATATAAAAAAAAACTTGCTTCTTTGTCCAAATCTGGTTCTGATGTAAAATCTGTTTAATCAAAATGGTTTTTAACCTAATTTTGTGGGCCGCCTGTTGACATATCCGAGGTTTTGTAACAGTCCAGAGTGAACAAGCCCCATCTTTCGGCGGGGAACCGCTGTTTATTCGCTGTAACGAGAAACGTCTCCTTATCACACCGCTCACCGCTGATGCAACTCTGCAGCTCCGTTTCTCGCACGTGCTGCAGAAGTGCGAGGTGGGTCATCGCCTCCAAAACACGATGCTACCAGGTCCGGGGGACCATCATCGCCACGAAGCCACAAAACTCATTTTTCCCTTTCTGCAGACATATTCTTCTGGTGCTGTTGCGTGGCGAGGCGCATATTTTTTAACCGTCATTTGATGCATTATTCTTTAGAGCATTCTTAAAGATGATGACTTTCCTTTTTCACCCTCCTCATTCCGCTTCCCACCTTCCCACCGGGTTACTTATAAAAAGCGATGACACCAAGATAACGTGGCACCAGTCAAGAACAAGAACGATCTACGCGGTTCATCTTCGGACGACGTGTGTGTTTTGTGCGTGTGTGTGAGAGAGAGAGGATCTTTTTCATGAATCTTATTCCTCTCAAAAAGTGGCTGTGAACGCGCCAAGATTAATGAACCTCTGGCAAACGCACCGGGATGGACGTGGCTGGCTGCTCGGTTTGTATTTGCACAGGTCGCTTCGATGGTTGTAAGATAAGCGCGGCGAATCATCAGGCCTCGGTCGGCGTCACTAACATCCTCCGAAAACCACGACCGAGCGATTCATCATCGCTGGGAAAGGGAACAAGGAAGCGAGGGGGTGCATGTGTGTGGCTTTTGTCGCCTGATAACATGCGCGCGATGTTGACTCCGTCCCTGCTCCGTCGCCGTTGCTGCGTTTTATGCAAATAATAGCGCTCGATGTTCTTCGTCAGCTCGCTCCAGAGGAAGTGAAGAAAATTACTCAAGAAGCGTTTTTTCTTTCCCTTAAAGACTGGCATAGGAATTCCCTTTGCTTTGCTGTGGAGTTCAACGATCTGCAGTACTTGATGTTTTTTGCTTCAAAATAATCTTTTTAAAAAAACATCAGCTGAAAAGGTTGGCATTGTTACTAAAACAATCGGTCATCGGGCGGGTCGATCGGGCAAATTACATTCGGCTTGCCATTTGGTGGAAGTTGGCGGCGAGATCCGATCGGTTTGTTGCCTGGCACCGGTCACCTCACAGAAACAATGGTGTCATCATTTATGCGTGTGACCGGAGCTATGCACACGGTGCATGTTTAGGATCCGACACAGGGATATTGTTCTTGAAGAGTGGTGAATGGTGTACAGCCGCCTTCTTGATCCGTTGACAACATGTGGTCTTGATGCACGGGTCGGTGCATCGAGCGGGGCTAATTCTGGGAACGTCGGACCTTTGATCTTTTAGTGGCATTTCGGTGCTGAGCCGTGGTGCAATAACGAATTGGCCACTCTGTCGCGAGCAGTCGATTGTGGTCGATAAAGCTTAACAACTCTGTTGGCATTTGAAGCAGCAGCTTGTATTGTTATTATAAAGCATAAGGACAGAGGAGCCTCATGAAATGGGATTTAGTTAAAAAGTAAGAATTTCAAAATATTTTTTGTCCCTACCCTCGTGTCCAGAGAGATATCGGTACAGGTACGTGAGGGGTTAACATAACACCTCTAAGGTGTTGATTGTGCTGTCCCTAACCTGTCGGAAGACACCGCGGTGTGACTTTGCTTTCGATTAGCCCACTGACTTGTCTGAACTATTTTATTAGCACTAATTCTACACACGGTCCCTATGTAGCGCACCGCTGCCGATGATTTGTCACCGGGCAGAAAAGCCGTGACCGTGACAAATCGGCCTCATACGAGGCTGTGGCAAATTGTGCTTGACCTCGTTCCCTTCGGTTGCGCACGTCGATGCACCGGGAAGGAAAAGCGGAACTGTCTTCGATTTTGTACCGATTTTCACCCGCTTTATCACCTGGCTGTGGCTGGCAGTGGTATGCAACTGCACTAAACTCTGTGCACCTTACATAAAAAAAACATTTGCAGAATCAACAGAGACGGAGCGAGGCGTCTAAGGGAAATAAAATAATTACTATAACTGTTGTTTAATTGAGCCATTTCACACCTGTCGCTTAGATAGTTTGGATTCTTTCGCGGGGCTTTTTTTTCAGCTTCACATCATGGGCTCAGGAGTGGTTTATAGACATTCTATGCGCAAGAGCGGAAACGCGCCGTCGAACGTCGTGTCCCCGAGCTGGAGGATTAGCTGGGAAAGCAAAAAGCAACAGAAATCATTTATGGACAACCGGCTGTGGGCGCTGTGCAGACAGGTGGATAGATACTGCCATCGGCCAAAAACGCATCGGTACAACTGCCGGCTGCGGGTATTTATTTATTGATCGATTGAGCCCAAGCCTCACCGCAGATCGTGAGCGTGTGTCGGGGAGCACCGTGAAGTGATCGTTGCGGAAAATCCGCTAACCATCCAAACGCTCCATAACTCATCCCGCGAACCCGACTCCCTGTGGGACTGAGTGGCATTTTGTCACACATGATGCGAGTACGATAAGAGTGTGGAGTGGTGCGTTAGATAAGCGTCCACACGATCGCTTTAACACCGCGGGGAGGGTTGCAGCGGCCGGCGGGCTTGGGCAGAAAGGTAACTCGATAAATTAATGATAATTATTATTTGCACCAGGCAGCAGTGAAGATATTTATACGTGTTGTGATAGGGATCGTGTAATCCGTTTGCTTTGGGCAGGAGTAGGTGCAGCGAAGAAACCAAGGAGACGGCAACCGACCCTCTTCCTCGAAGATTGACTGCAGTGACTATTTTTTTGCTTTCTCATGTTTTCCACCAAGTCCATGCTTTGGTCCGAGTTAATTTGTTCCTGCAGCGAGTTGGAGGTTTCTCTCTCACACTTCAATCAATTGAAGATTTCCATGAGGTGCGATCGTATGAGCGGCTATTTGTCACTGCGCGATTCAAGCAATGCCGTAAAGAGTGTACAGTGTGCTTCCCGATAGCCGTTTCGAGGATTGGCGAGGGCGCGAGTGTCGTGATGAAGAAATTTATTGCAGCGCGGCGTGGAAACGATGGGTCGCGATGCGTGTTTGATTCGATTAGCACACGGTAGCTTCTGTTGTAGGGGTAGAGAGCATCCTGAGTGTTGCAAAGGATATAAAAATGAAAGGATGTTTTGATGTAATTTCCCTACCGTTTGCTGTGCTGGGAACTTTCCCTCAGGATCGTTCCAGAAAGTGACAAAGTCGTATAGAAAATATGCAATTTAAATTTTATTGCATAAATGGCCCAGGGAATCGAATGCTGACTTTTACAGTTCTACCTTCGAAGTTTAATTGTTCGCATCTCTGCAGTTAGTAGATAAAATGAAAGTGCTGATCGTATGAGACGAAGTGTGAAAGGCTGTCCACTTTTTAAAGAACGTCGAGCTTTCAACAATCTACACAATGGCAACTGAAGATATCTATCCCACGTACCAGAAGACTATCTTATCTTGGAGGAGATGGTAGAATTGGAACCTTAAACTTTTTTTTATCTTGTCACAAACTTTATATGTATTAAACGTCCATCAGGCAGAATTAACCAAGATGACCTAATTTTCTCTTTCTAATTACGGAATGACTGATTAGTACTGACTTAACATACCCAGATGACGTAGACACTGGATCTTTTTGACCCTTATAGAGCGATGAACCTCGGGACGACCCGGTAGTCGAGTGTGAACGGCGTGGGCCAATTATTCACAAATTTGCCCGACGTTGTTTAGAATCTCATTCGGGACTGCTTCATTCTCACAGTCATTTTAAACCGATCTTTACACAGCTATACAATTTTTCTCTGTCTGGTTTACTGTCAGTCTTAGGATCTTTAAACCTTACAACCGACAAATCACGTTCCTACACCAAACCAATCTAATGATCCATTCAAACGAAATAATTTACTGCACGACCAGCGATGATAACTTCCAGCACGAGAAAGATCAATACCGATCAGACAACCAAGCATTACCCAGGAAGATAGAGAATAAATTTTCTCCCTGCCCATACAGATAAACAACAACCTGTGTGTGTTCCATAGACACTGATAGCGCCTCGAGTATCAAAAGCCTGTTACATCCTTCCGGAAGATGGAAGAGGGTTACGACAGCTAAACCAACATAGACACGAGCCTATGTATACCTTTCGATGTCGTAGCCTTAGGCGGAAGAACATTGAAGAGGTCGGTGAAGGAGAGACGTCAAGAACCGCACAGATGGAGTTTGGTTTCAGGAGGTGTAGAGATAGGTGGTAAACCGTGCGGGAAATGTCATACAAGTGAAGATAATTTTAATAACAAGCGTACAGCTTGATCGTCCACACCTCACACATCTTCCTGTTGGAAGTTCGACATCTTGCAGGGTTTGGACGCACCCATAAGTATATAGCTCTGGCAGCGCGCGTGTGTGTGGTCGATTATGGGGTAATTTTCATTAATGATCGTTCTCACCTTTAACGGATCTTTTCTAGCAGTGCGCACGCCGCGGCCGAGACGCTCCTTCCGGGCGTCGGATATTTTTTGGAGTCTAGTCCCGAGCGGTGAGTGTGAAGTGTGCGCCTTCATTCTTCATTCTAGAGACTTCACACTTCCTGTGCCTGTGGTTTGATCCCGCCGGCAGGATTGTTGTTCTAGCCGCTAGGCGCGCGGTAAGCGTTTGATTATGCTGCTCAGAGCATGGTGAGGAAGGGTAGTGTTAAAAACATAGAATTGGGTCATTTTAATAGATGGTCTAGCTCATTAAAGCGTTTGTTCTTTCTTTTGGGAGAAGAAGACGTCCGCTTTTCAAGACCATTCAAACCTTTATAGACCTTCAGCGACGAGGTTCAATCGATGGTGTAGATACAATCTTCTGGTAAAAAGATTGAGCTGTGTGCACCTAAGAGATGGTGAAATCTGACGACGCGCCGTTCGATCGCTACAGCTTCCTGGGAAAGAAGGAGAGGTAGATGGTCCGGTACGGTGTGGTGTCTCCAGTGCTGCAAGTTTCCCTTGCCGCGCTGATTGGCTTTTTATTGAACGATAAATCTTACCACAATTTGATCGCCGTCGGTCGAATTCTGTGACCCACCGGCCCTTTGAAAAGTTTCAGCGAGTATGTGTGCCTGCGCTGCAGCAGGGAAAATGAGCAACAAAAACGGCCCTGCCCCCGGCCCAAGCTCAAGACACTTTAGGAGGCATCTCGGCACAGTTGGGCGACTCCGAAGCAGCGACTTGCGGGTTCTAGTGGCTTCCTCGATTAGGCTACATAAAATCGTGTTCGGTTCGGATTTCGATGTGCTCGTTCGCCTCATTTTCCTCGTTGCGTTTTGGTGCCTTGCATTTGTGGGTCAGAATGAATTTATGAGCCTCCGGGTTTGTGCCCGGTGCGGCTTCGGACGGGTACCGATCGGGCGAAGAAATCTGCCAAACGGAACGGCACGGTCAGCGCAGTGTGGCCAGCACGAGTTTTTGGGCGTAGTTCCCACCGGTGGACATTCCTCACAGTTTCCATCCCACTCTCGCTCTCTCATTCTCCTGCTCGCTGTATCGTATCTCCATCGGACAATCATACCGCCACTTCCGTTTCGGATCGGAGCCGAAGCGATGCGCTTGTAGCAACCCAAAATTACAGGTCTACAAGGTAAATTATGTCAACAATAAGTTAACGAAATTATTCGATCCGTTGTCTTTCGATGTGCTCGGTTTGGCGTCTCTCTTTTTCGCTTTCTCAAATCGGTTGGTTCTTGATTTTATTTTTCCTTTTTTCGTCTGGTTGGAGTAAGTCAAGACTTAGCCTAGAGTGCCTCAATCCCCGATCGCCCGTGCGCACACATCGTTAGCCTGATTGAGGTTGAAGTTGATCGCCCCGGCGCGCGGTCCGTCCCGGGTCAAGCCCAGCACTGGCTGCAAATTGCTAAACAGAGGGAAGAGTGCAGCAGCACTGCAAAAAAAAAAAACTAAAAACAGGTCGCAGGAAATGCGCTGCAGTTAGTAGTACACCCGGTCACGATCGTTTAGCTGTGAACTTCAACCGATAGGGCAAGCGCAGCCAGCCCGCTCGGCCAACAATCGGCCAGTAATGCCTTCGACAAGCGGTTTTGCGCGTAGTTCGCACGCGCTTAAATTACAATAAGTGTATGATTTATGATCATTGTTTCGATCGGTCGGAGCAACCATGATCCCGGCCACGCCACCGGGGTTGATGCGCTACTTTCGGAGCTTTATTTATTGACAAACGTTTAATCGAACAGTGGTCTGTCCCACTCTTGCTGCCTCGCCGACTGTGCTGACCGACAGCGATCAATTTAATGTACTTGTGTGTGTGTTTTTTTTTTGTTTCGCTGTTGGTTGTACTTATTAATTTCCGTTTTCACTGGAAGGCTTCTACACGCGGGCTGGAGGCATTTACGAACTTCATTAAGATCGTATAAAATTGATTGTATTGTGTTTTACATGTTTTGGATTACCCTTTGTAATTGGTTTTGGTAGCAATAAGCTGTTTTTTTGGAAATATTTTATCGTGTATGAAACACAATCTTTCATCTGCATGCTCAAGCTAAAGTACTTTAAAAACAATTTTACCAATAAAATCTAAATCAGAAGATTAAACCGTAATAAATCAATCATACTTCACTTGCTGCAGCATAGCTCCTTTTGTGGTGCAGCAGTGAAAATCTTTTCCAAAAAGCTGATAAGAACTGTGAGCCTTGTGGGGAAATCTTTCATAGCAATCTTTACCTTCTCCTTCCTCCGTTTGCTCAACAACCCGGCGGGCATCTCGGGGCAAAAAAGGTAGCATTAATTTATAGTCTTCAACGCAGGTAATTACACATTGGCGACGAGGTTAAATGCATTCGATGATGAATTGCTTCCCAGATTGATTTGGTGCCCGGAACCGGTCGTCGGTCCAAAGCCCAGCCTGTTTCATGCGTGCACCACGATGTGTTCTGCATAAACGTGCACATGCACTTGCCCCTGACATTGGTCACGCATTGTACAGCGAAAGAAAACGAACGGGTAGTTGTATACTTCTTTTTCTTCAGTCACGCCATGCGATTGCGTTTCGCTCTGTTTTTCAGTGGTAGATTTAGTAACAAAGCAATCAAGCTCCATACCTTTTTTGTTTGTGATTTTAATGATATTAAACATTCTGTTTTGATTTATTCCCTTTACAATTCTTCGTTATCATGCTTCCTTAAAGGTGTGTAGACTCATCAAGCGAGACATAGAACAAAGTCTATTCCATATTAGGTTGGTTGACCACTCATCACGTTCGCTAGATCGCGACCCGCTAGATGCATTCTTTCACCAGCATGATCCCTGATGTTACGTGGCGGCGATGCCTGCAGTTACGCCATCAAACACGGTCTGATCTTGTTCACTTTTATTGTGTGCCGCCGGCCGGCAGAAGCCTTCATTATTAGCGCATTGACAGGGTTTCTTACCATTAATCACGTAAAATGTCAGGGCGCATCGGGGTGAGCGATAGTAATTAGTCAAACTTTCAACCAAGCGAACAATTAACCCCGCCGACAACGCCGAGTGCCGAGAGCTTCCATGGAGCTGTGTTATTCGCCGGGAGAAGCAAAAGGGGTGCTCGCTTGGGGCAGGAAGAGCGGACAAATGCGTCACAACCGCATAATTTGTACAATTTAAATACATCAAAACAGTGCAAGCGTGTGCGGCTCTGTTACCCTTGTTTCCCCGATCCGACGTGTGAAAGATTAACCTGTAACGATAGCGGGTTCGTACCCTCGGCTTAAGGAGAACTTCTTCTGCGTCTTAGAGCAACGGTGGCGTTGAAAAACGATCACATACATAAAGTGAAAGACGCGATCAAAAGCGCTGCACAATGCCAATCAGTTTTGCTGCAATTTCACAGGCAAACAAAAAAATACAGCTTTATCTCGCATCAATTTCATCGTGGTGTCCCATAACCCGGGCCGGTCAAGACGCGCAATGCAGAGGCGGTTGGTGAAATCGTTAAAGAATCAAAATGCAATCAGCGGAAGGGTGAAAGACAATAGCGCTTCGTCAATTAAATTTTGATTAATTGTTGGCCTTTCTTTGCTTTGGCGATGGTCTGATTTCGTGCGCTTGTTTGCGTGTTTACCCCGACAGGCTTAGACGGTCCGATTGCATCAGTAGAAATAAGTGACGCGCCAAAAAGAGCGCAAAGGTTCGCCGCCTTAACGCGCGTTTGAGTCTTTCTCATTTCAATAGCCCAGCAGCAGTCGGGCCGGCCTGTTTTAGGCTCATCTGCATTTGCGAAGCGTTGTTTTGCGTTTCTGCACAAAGCCGTGTCGTGAGTGAAATGGAAAACGATGGGATAAAAGGCTTGAGCTTTCCTTTTCAACCAGACACTACCAAAACGCGGCAAACAGCAACCACCAATTCCACCAATTTGTTATTTCATTTATCACATTAATTAAATTTATTTTACCGTGACCACAATGACGAACCACCGTGAGGCGGTACGCTCCTTGCGTGCAACATGCGCATTCTTCCGTTTTGCCTGTGTGGTTTAGTGACCTCGTCTCTCCGAGAACGAAACACCAATCATTTACGATGGTTTCCTTTCTGTCCCAGTTTTCTTTTGTTTGCGGAAGGACGATAATTATGTATGCGCTAAGGTAGCCTTTAAATTGCACACCGCAAATGGTCGAAATCGATGCGGGAAAAATTATACCCACTGTCAATCAGCTGCAAGCGCACCTTAAAGCCTCAAGGAGTGCAGGTTTTTTCTTTTTTAGTGTGTGTCTGACGACTCCCCACTCCCGTAGGGGACAGACAGACAGAATCGGACAGAATTGGTCCAATTTGAGGGAGTTTCCGAAATTACACTTAGTGTGGTAAGGAGGGAGAGAGATACCAGCACCCGAGGTGCGTTTTGTTGCGGACTACAAAACGACTCGAGAGGACGCTAATTGTCCTGTACGAATGACGCTAATTGGCCACCCTGACCGTCGAGGGACTGGTGGAGTGTGGGTAGCATGTTGCATAGGATAACATTGTGATTAAAATATTGCACTCGGGCAATATTTCCAGCAGGAAGAATAAGACAGGAATCAATTGAGCTCCTCAATTAGGATTTAAGTGAAGAAATGTACTTCTTTAGCAGGTGAAGAGTCTCTTTAGGGGGTCTTAAGAGAATGTGTTTGAGTATGGATAATCTCCTGAAATCAACAACAAGCAAACTAGCAAAATCTTGGAAATTTATAATTATAACATCCCTTCAAATTAATATTAAAAAAAAAATGAATAGCTCACCTGCAGTATTTTTAATCCGCCTTCTAATCTTTTTTCAAGCTTCATACATACATTATTGAATTATTGTATTCTTCAGCCAATTATCCTTTTAGCAACGTTCAAACAGACGTGCTTCCAAAATATATAATTTTGTGCTTGAGTATTGAAATCAGATCGTCTTGCTAACGACGCATGTGGTCTATGCCTATCTTCCTGGTGTATAATTTCCCTTCGCTTTGAATAATCTACTTAGCATCTGCGAGCGACTGCTTCCCTGCAACAAACTGTTTCAAATGCAACCAAAAACCTTTAAACAGACCTATCATTATGCGGACACGCTGATAATACGATTGATCCTTACGCAAAGTGATGCTGCAAAGAAAAATGTCGGAATGGCGGTACCATCGTCGCGACCTAAAGCCCCGGGAAAACAACATTGTTTCGTGTCCTAAAGGGGCAGCAAACACGAGCAGCTTTAGGAGCCAGGGAAAAATGATTAATGTACGCAGCCGTTGGCAGTTGGCAGCTCCAAAACACCGCCAAGACTTTGCTTTTGTGTTTTTCCTACCGGCAGATTTGTTGCTGCACGCTTCCTTTTTTGTAACATTTTGCAGTTGCGCGACGTTTAAATAATGCCATCCTTTACCGCCGTACCTTCCCGGGCGGCAGACGTGAAAGAAAAGCCATTCGCCCATCGTATCAATCGGCGGGGGCTTGTTGATATAAATGAAGAAATTAGCACCCGTTGACAGTGAAACGAATGTTGTACAGAAAGAGAGAGGGAGAGAGTGAGAGAGAGAGCAGGATGGTTTTGGTTGCAACGTGCAACGTGGGATAAACTGCACTCGATTGCTCGTTTTCCCATGGGGTGGGCAACATTGTCGAGCTGAAAGGCGCGTGTGTAGGCTGGGACTGCTGCTGCTGCTGCTGCTGCTGCTGCTGCTGCTGCTGCTGCTGCTGCTGCCAAGGTTTAAGCGGCCCGGATGCGAGGCGGATAGGAGTGCAGTAGTGATTAGATTATTGCGTGTTGACTCCCGTTTTGTTTTGCCTTAGGAAAGCATCCGAGTTAACTGGGGGCTGCTGGTCAGCCAGGGATGCTTTGGCCTTTGGAGCAGGGTTCGTCCCATGTTGCATGTTCAATCGAATGCCGCCGGTGGTGACAGTGTCGCGGGTACGACAAATCGCCTATTTGTTTGACATTAGTTTAGATTAACTGTCAGGGCCATGTACACAGCTTAGTTAGTAGCGTAACACCGGGAACAGGATGTTCGGAGAAGCTAGTAATATACAGCTTCATGGGTGATCCTTTCCATCAGACTCATGCACCGTTAATTGGTTTCATTTAATAGAACCAGTTTTAAGTTGCGATAGTTCTCATGAGTAGTAACAAATACTTTTTTGATAATTTGGATTTTTATTCGTCAAAACTTTAATTTTTTTGTTAAAGTTCTTTTCTAAATAATAAATTCAGCAAAAAAATGTATAATTTATTTGTACGTCAGATGATACCACAAAATGCACAATTTTATTACAATCATCAAACATTTTCTCACAGCAATAATGAAGTGGAATAGAAATGTTTAATTTGAGAGGAGATTATTTATATCAAGTGCCTTATTGTAAAGCATATCAAGATAACGTTTGTGATATCATCTGGTTCAATTTTATTATAATCTGGTTCAATTGTGATATCCTCTGATTACAACGTATCTTTTTGAAGGTTTTGATGGAAACTGTGCATGACCCAATCAGATCTTACCGCTGTGAAACAATACGAAACCTTTTTAGAAAACATATTATTTGGGACATCCTCTACTATACTTGATTTAAATCAACGAAATATTTATCAAGTGATCCCCTTTTACAAGGTGATGGCTTGTATGCTCAACTATGTGATATGATGCGACCTAAGATACCTTTGCTAGGAAATTTTATGTACAATTCGGCTTAAATTTTGTTTAGTTTTCTTACATACTATAAATTTTGACTTTGCAATTTCAAGTACAAAACAAAAATTGTGGTACGACTTAGTAAATTGAGTAATTTGACAAGCTTAAATAGCTCGATAATCACCCATACTACTGTGATGTCTCACATTACAATACCCCTGCGAACAGACCCGCTTCCTCAAATCACTCTACCAGTAAGTTGTCTCTATACTTTCTCCCTAAATCACCTTAATACATTACACTTATTGGCCACGAATTATGTGCTAATTCAGCGATGTGCCACCAACGACGACGATGGCGCTCCTCGCCAAAGTTATGCCACAGGTGCGTGCCAAGAGGTTCTTCCCGTGGTCCCGGCTGCCCGTACACAAACTTTGTGTACTCTTCTTCTTCCACACGGTATTTGTGCATGACTTAGGGAGTGCATTTTTCTTCACCCAAACCGGCTCACAATAATGAGCCAATCAAACTGCCATCAACGTAGTCGTTGTAGTGGCTGGTAAAGCGATTCGAGGGCGGAACAGTCAGCCACGGTACGGTTCCTGTTCCAGCAGGACACACACACACACACATACACCACAAGTGGACGATCATGTTACACACACACACACACACATACACCACAAGTGGACGATCATGTTAAGCCTTCCGGCTTGCAAAGAGAGCGATGCAGAGAAAATTCGCCACCAACCAGCATGGCACGCTCAGTATGGCTGCATTATGGATTGCACACAATTATTTTGATTAGATCATTTTACCGCACAGGCGAGTGCAAAGGGGTGCCCGATGTAAGCGATGTTTTGTTTATGCTAAAAATATACATCCCATGCTCATGAGGATGATGATGATGATGACGATGGGTTCCCGTGTTCCGGACGTGCTGTTGCGTGCGGGCGCAAATAACGACGGGATGTATCGGCAACAATTGGCAACACAGGCACTTTCGGTCGGCTGATGATGGTTAAACGGCTGCCTACTGGGTGTCTTGTTTCGGGTGACGCTAGTAGAAGGAAGGACCGAATTTAAAGGCCGGCTGTTTTGTTTTATTGCGAAAGCGGATCCTCACAGCATGCGGGACAGTTTGTCGCAGTGGGTCTTCTCGATCGAATGCTGCCCAGCACTGCCCCGCTGAAGCGTGATGTATTGTAGTGCTTAAAATAAAACAAATAAACACATCGCAACCGATCATCACGTCTAATTTGTTTGCTTCTGCATGCTGGTAGCACAATCTATAGAGCGCACAAAAAAATTGAAAATATTCACAGTGCGACAAGGCGGCCCGCAAGACGGATGAGAGTTGCAGAATTTAATTTGGTCAATGATGAGCACGGTAAAACCATAATTCATCACGAGATCAGCACCAGATCGGAACACGATACTTTAGCAGCTTACGAGTTGATCGATCATCGCAGAAACCGAAGGGAAGAAGGAATCCAAGGGAAAGAGATTGCTTCATTTGCCCACCGAGCCGCAGGGTTCGTCGCTCACAAATTATCGACATTTGATTGGCAATCAACGGGATACGCGCAGAAAAAATGTTGTCTTCCGCCACCAGCAGCAGGTGTTACGGTGAGCGCGTGAATATCGTTAGCCAAAGCTTCAGGCACCCTCGGTTCAAATGGTGTAGGTCAAACCCGTCGTCGTAATGGAATGTATGTTTTTATACCCCTTTGCGATCGATTTATTAGTACTCCCGCTATGATTTACCACTCCGAAGCGAGGGAAGGGGAAGGCTGCAGTAATCGTTGCTGCACGCCGATGCAGTGCCATTTCTTCTTCCCCTTTGGGCGCGTGAAACAAATTGACATCGAGTTTATTATGCGACAAGTGGCCCTCTGCGACGTAATTCTCGCGTCTTTTCTTCGCTTTCGGGTTTTTTGTTGTTGTTGTTGCGTAGGGAAATTCCTGCCGTGTGGTGTCTAGAGTCCTGAATACGCTCGGCGTAATGATTATTGGCGATTGGTGGTGTGTTATGTGATAGCGAACATTTGCACACAAGATAATTGAAAACGTGTTTTTCGTGTGCGTGCGCTTGTTAGGTTTGTTCTCTTTCTGCGTCCCGTGCAGTGCACTAGAAGTGCATTGGCATTATCGTCGATTTAGCAAGTGAAGAACTGTTTTACGAGAGACGCAATGCACGCTGGTGCAAGAACTGTACCCCATTTTAAAGCAATCACTGCGTGAGATGAGTAATTGGGTGCCGGTGTTGATGGTTGGAACGTGTTTTCCTGCGCGCGTCATAAACCGAGGGGCCGCATACGTGTGGGTGAAAAATGATCCTTACCCAACCCCCTGAAAAAGCAATGCATTCGGTCACATATGAATCTCATCTCATCACTGATGATGCCTTGCCTCACATAACAATTTAAAGTTTTTTTTTTTCTCCTGTCCTGTCTCGCACATTCTTGCGCCCTCGTTTAATGAGAACAGGTGGATTAATTTCTTGCTGAACGGTGGTTGAAAAACGGCACTCGCACGGGCACCAGTAGAACAACTTTTGCTCCAAGTGCCTTCTCCCCCTTTACCTACATCGAACATGATAAAGATAAATGTTGCGACGTCCTCGCCGGTGCTGTCGTATCGGAGATAATCAATTTGGCGATGGCGCAACAGACCGGGTGCGCGCACGAGCGCATCCACATTTCCTCTCTGCTGCGCTGTGTGAGCACTGAGCGGCACTTTGCACGTTTTCTAACAAGATGTAATTTATTGACGAACATTTGTCACACCGCCGTTAGCTGGCTGCTGCTGCCGGTTATGCCGGTTGTGGGCTACATCCGTTTCTGTGGAGTAGGAGAAGGAGTGTTTGAGCGGGGGCAAACGGGCGGGACACTGTTGCGTTGGGTGGCTTTTATGCAAACACTCCTGTCAAGCCAATTAATTTTGCATAAACAACGGAATTGGCATTCTTTATCGTTTTTCCTTTTCAAGCTTTTGTCGATACCATTTCTTGAATTCTAGAATCAGATTAATTGTTGTGATTTAGTGATTTAAAAATTAATTTTTTTTATGATATTTTTATGTGATGTTATGAGATCTTTAAACTGGGCTTTATTGAAGTAGTTTACCAGTTAATCATGAAAGATGAGTCGTAATTATCTTCCCCGTATATCTATAAAACAGTTATTAGCGAAAAGTCATGTAGCAACCACCCAGAGAGCCTTGACGAGTAACCTTTAACAAGCGTCTCTTAGTAAATAAAAACACGCCCACAAAAGAAACGATGGCCTTATGAAATTGTAATACATCATCTCGAAGTAATGCGCGACGCATCTTTCACTGCCTTATACGAGCACGGTTGCACTTTTATTATGGTGTTGCTCGCTTTTGTCTGCACCATCCCGTGTATTATCCTGTGCATCGTCTTCATTAGCAGACTTTCGATTTCATTCTCAGCCCTATTACCCACGAGAGAGGCCGGGGTCATACCCTTACCGGTGTACCGTCGGCGGTACACATTCTTTAGCAAACTCATATTTCTCCTCTTGAACATCCGGCCGAGAGGTGTTGGAATGCTGTGCCCTCCATCGCTCATAAAAACTCTGCGTCTGGCGGCCACCTTCATATGGCAAACTAATTGCTTTCGAAAGTGCAACTCCCTGATTTACGACGGGGGTTTTTCGTCGTACAAAGATTACCTGCCCAAGAAGAAGCAAATAAACAATATTTTCGCCTTGTTTTACTAGCACCGTGGGTTACGGCTGGATCAGAGCTTTACTCTCGCCCCAACGAGACGGGCGGAACGATCCCAAAAATATAAAACCATCATCCACGGCCGCACCGTAAATTGCAGCTTCCAAAAGTCATTGCTCTATTCCGGGGGTGAGCGAGAGAGCCCTAAAGCCGGGAGGGCTCATCCGCCCCGCAGCCCAAATGACAATGGTTTGTTTACGGTTTTACGGTACTTTCTCACCTTCCCCGGCCAGTGTGTTTGTGTTTGGGACTTTCTTCCCTCTTCCGGAGCTTCTGACGAGACACGGTCACGCTGAAGGAGACACAGGCTGGTGCAATGTCATCCGCACGATGGGACAGCAGTTGTCAACGCGCAGCACGCGCTTGTTGAATGCCGCAAAGTGTAGATGTACAGCCTCCCAGAACATTACCGATCGTTGTGGGCTTGTCTTGATCTTTGTGTTAGTAATTAGACAACAACAACCACAAAAATGTTCGCGCACAGTTGACCATCCACTTATCTGGGCGTGTTGAGTGCGAAGGGAAAGGAGCTGACCGAGCCCTTGTTTTCGCTGCAAGGGGTGGCATTAGGGTGGTTGGGACCGTTTTGTTACGGGGCGGGAGATGTATGGGTCGAAAATTGCCGGAAGGGATAGTGAAAGTGCAACGGCGGTGGATTGGGTTCTGGTGGCAGGGGGTGGGAGAAAGGTACTTCGAAGGGCAAACATTGTTCGAAATGTAATGGTTGAAAGTGCAAGTTATGGACTGCGATTGGACGATGGGCAGATGGGCTTGGGAATGTGCTGATGGGTGATGGTGAAGCTGGATGGCTTTATGGTGCAAATTTGTAATACATTCCTGTGCCATTGTTTCATTGCTTGAATGTTGCTTTTAGAAGTTGATTGTTGATCCGACTCGAAGGACCAGCATTGTTCCGACTTGAAGGACCAATATTAAAGAACCCATAAAATTATTTGATTAGTTAATAGTTTTTCAAAGAGTTTCCGAACAGGTTCATTAAATTAGTATGCACGCATTGTATTAAAAATTCAGTAAAGATTTTTGTTTTATTTTTTCATTCCCTAATTGTTAAAAAAAAAATGTTGATCCGGTTTGAAGGACCAATTATAATGAACCAAGCAAATTATTTGAATTGTTGTTTGTTGCAAGGAGTTTCAAGTAGACTCAATTAGTATATAGACATACAATTGAAAATTCAGTAAACATTATTGTGTTAGCTTTCCATTCCTGAAACAATATTTTTTCTAAGTTAAGATACTGATCCGGTTCGAAGGACCTATTTAAACGAACCTAGTATTTTCGAAGATTTTTTCGATTTCCTAGAAGAGGTTCGATTCAATTTTACTAAAATTATTATAATGTTATACCAGTATTAAAGTTAGTTTTTTCCCCTCAGTAAAAATGAAAGATGTCATCCAATCCATCAGACGCAGTATTCAACATAAACCATCATCGAAAAACCTTCCCGTCATCTCCTCTGACTTGCTTGAAGCATGATTCATCTTCTTATGGCGTTTGTTGATGCAGCTCATTGAATGAGGCATTAAGGTGCCTTTTGTTTGAAAACGGTCAAGCCAAGTCGCGACCATCTTTGCCCACCTCCATCCCCTAACCGGGAAGCCAATGTAACTTACTCCTGGCGCTTCTGTTGCGTTTCTTCGCTTTTTGTTTCGGTCCATTTCGGCGTTCGTCGAGTGCGTGCGTGCGTTGAAGCTTTGGCCCCAGTGTGACCCCGGCACAAAGGCACGTCAGTCCAAAATGTGCAACACGGTGGATGAGAAGTCATCCTATAGCGCTCCTGTCCGTTTTGGTCAGTTGTATAACTTGCCTCAGTGATCAAAGATGACCACCGGTGTAGCATCGGTGGCAACCGCAGAAGGTTACGTTTTTTGGTTTTCCTACTCCCTGTAAGTGCCTTCGGTTACTTTGTGTGACAACTCTGTGAAATACACACACACCTACCGCTCTCTGTGTGCAAAGATGCCACACTTAATCAATCATGCGACGAGGTCCCGCTGGAGCGAGTTGACACTTGAGGTGCGAGAGACTGCACCTATATGGGAAGGGAGGGTGCTGCTTTGCGTTATTATGAAACAGGTATCCCGTTGGCAGTGGATGAAGGATAGGAGGACGCGCAATGGATGACCGATTAACCGCGAAACCATGTCCGATCTCTGGTTGAGGGTAGAATCGTTTGAAGAGCTAGCAACGTGTAACTTAGTAACAAAAGGTACATTACGTAGAGGGCACTACCGGATTTGGAATCGTATTCTGGAATGATGGAGCTTATAGTTCTCACAGTGGCTACTGCTGTTGCTGCCGGTTACCGCACCCAGCACTAGATCCATCAATCCGTTTGAAGTAATAGAAATAGACAGACAGGTAGATCTTGGATAATACTTAGGGATGAAGTCAGCGAGAACAATTCAATTACAATTAATCAACGAAGTGCACAGTGTTACGTTATGTGGGACTTCCAGCTCCTGCTTGCACTATTATTCCATTGTTTTTGTCCTTGTAAGAAAGGAAATTGTAAGGAGCTAGTTTCAAGAAATTATATTTCCTCCTTATTCATTCATTAGACAACTTAAATTGTTTATAAAAATTAAAATTAAAGTGTTTATCCTGAAACAAATAGGCTTAATGCTTGTTTCTAATAGCTTTGGTAGTCCTCCGGGGGGCAATTTTGTGGCCAACCTACCGAAGCGATTATGAGGCAGGCAGTTAAATGAAAACAAATATTAGTTTAAGCAAATCTTTCATTAGCTCCAGGCCGTACACCGTCGATCGGTCACTACTGTGGCTTGCTTCCGGGCAGGCACAGCCGCCGTGTCTCTCTGCTGCCTTCACCTCGTGTGAAACGTGATCTCTGTGCTACGGTGACAAACGTACGATGCATTGCCGATGCAGTGAGTGTCACCGGGTACGTTTCTAGCAGCTAGAGGCGGCGGCGCTAGAAATAGCAAATTAATTTTAATAACCGCAAACCGCAACACCGCCACGGACCCGTTCTCAACCGCCGCCGTAGTTAAGTGGTGCAGAAAAATGCATCGAATCCTGACCAGGGTTTGGATCGGTATCGGCTTAAAGACAGGCGGGTGTTTCGGAGTCGTCCAAGGCACCCAGTTCTGCACGGTTTTTTTTTTGGCGCGTGGGATGAAGAAATCACCTTCGGCAAATGTCGTAAATTGTCATGTTTTTCGAACCGCGACCGTGTCACACAGCGGCCTGGTTGACGTTTCAAGTAGCGGTGCAAGAATGGCCGGGCAGGCCTCCAGAACAGAGCTTGGCGTTTGCTCCGAGGGTTGGGTTGCCGGTTAGGGTGCAACAATAGGTTTTGCGAATGTTCTGAAATGTCATCAGAATCGTGGCTTTGGTGCGGGTGTTGCGCTGAAACGGTGCGCAAGGAACCGATTCATTCGTCTGATTAATTATCTGTCATACGTCATACGTCGTTGCGGATATGTTTATTGTAGCATGTGTGTCTCCTTTGCTAAAGATCCGGCTTCGAAAGAGTTCTATACCGAGGTTTCATGACCATGAAATACACCTAGAAGTACCCCGTTTCCTTGAGCGAAATGTGTTTTGTTGCAAATCAAGGGTCGCATGTAGGACGAAGAGTTTGTATCGGACTGCAACTTCTGTTCCCACCGTACTGTGGACGGTTAGTGGAAGAATTCTACGTCCGTTGCAAGGTGCGAAGAATTAGATCAAGTCCAAGTGCTACTCCAATATTATCTTATCGGTAAAAAGACCTCCAGGATAGAGCAATTGCTATAATAAATGTGTTTGAGTCGTGATCATGTCCATTCCAAGTTCCAACACGGGTGTACCAACTGCAGTGAGCTAATCTTTCAAAATGCCTGTCCTTAATAGTTTTCTTATCTCGTTACTTATCTAGGGCAATGCACATTTAAATTATTACCAAGTAAAACGACTTCACAAACAAAAGCTTACCTTCAACCGGAGCTGATCACTGTTCATTAAGTATTGCTCAACCAAGAAATTCAAATTATGAATCGCTTCCCACCAGGGCGAGAAAACCTTTCTACGGTCTCCAAACTTTTCCCAAGAAAGCAACCACTAAGCGTTGCAACAATTTGCTCTCGAAAAAGTATCCCACACCGCCCAACAATAGCAGCAGCTCGGCCCATTAGCTGTCCGAGAGCTGTCTGTGGGGGCATAAGTGCGCCGCTTGCACCAGGCGACCTGACCGATCGATCGGTCGTCCTGTAACGCTCCGTAACGCCCTTTTCTCTTTGACCAACACCGATTAACACGTTGTCAATAGGGGCACGGGAAAAGAAATGGTACCCTTTGGAAGGGTGAAGTGAGCATTCCAAACCGAAGCACAAGACTTACTTGCATTCCTCTTACCTTGGTTTCGGTTGCGTTGATTATGTCATTTCTGAACTTCGACATCGGGGGGATATCGTTCCCTGCGAGCGGTCGAAACCCGCAGCGAACTGTTGTCACCCGGGCGCCAGCACGGTTGTGGAGCTGTTGTAAAATGTTTATTTTAATTTAATTTTGATTTGTTTATGTGTATGGCATGATATCGCGATCGCGACTTGTCGCTCGGTTCCCTTGTGGCCGACTGACCGAAATCGATCGCACCAGTTCGATACGCGCCCCGGGAGGTATTGAGCTTGGACCGTCTCGGGGGTGCCGCTGGAACACGGCGTTCAAAGACTGTCGATTAGTCAAAATTGCTCGCGATAAATTTGTATCTATAATTGCTAGGGACACCAGGCGCTTGTGCTTGGACTTGAGGTTGAGCCGATACGAAGTTCCTCGGTGCGTTGGCTGTTACTGCTCTCGATACCGAAAGGACCAGTATAAGTTGCTGTACCGGAGCAAAGGATGATGAGCGCGAGCGTGTCGAAAGGCCATTAGAAGGCGTAAGATCTTGTGCAAGCCTGCTCACTGAGCAACCCGTGGTCGGTGGTGGGTTTTTGTTTTGTAGTCTTGCGAGAATTTCCCCACCTTCGAATCCTGTGCACAAACCAGTGTTTGTGTTGACCTACTGAGATCGCGTTTATTACGACAAAGGGGTGACTAATCAGTGGAGTTCGCGGCATCACGTGACCGAACCCGATACTGCCCAGGACTTTGCGACCCAAGTGTACCGTGCGTTGTTCTACGGACGGATATGTCTATGACTGCAGGACCTGAGCGGTGCGATGACGAGCGATGATTTATTTGGCGGGAACAGGCCCAGATCGCTGAGAAGCATGAGTCGGAAATGAGTATAGAATGGTGCGGCGGGGCCATTGATTTACGAACATGAACCTTCCTTGGTAACCAATAATGTAATCTCTCGCCCATGGCTCTATTATGGCCATTTACGGGCAAGCCTGATGGTGCGCAGGCCAGCCAGGCCAGCCAGCCGGCCAGAGATCGTCCACCGTTTGGCGGTTGCGCAATCGGTTTGACCCGTTCGAACACCTTCTCCAAGGGTTTGTCGATGGCGATCGATCGGTGAGGGCGTTTGGCGGTGGAGATTTGGTTTTGGCATCGTATGGTCTGCTGTCGGTGACGATAAAACATGGCATTACATGTGTTGAGGTTGGTTGATTAGACTGTAACATGTTCTGTGGTATTTGGAGCATGTTTTGAGAAGCATTTCGGGTTTTGGTGGATGACAAACTACCGAAATCGACGATTTTGAAGGGTTTATAAGACAAAAGGAATGTTTATTGGATTATCAGGTTGAAGAAATGTCTTCTGGAGAGCACCTGGTGACGACTTCCATGTCTTTGATTAGTCGGTAGCGATCTTGTCCCTTTGTTTGGTTGCATCTCGTGATGTACTTCCAGCGTAATCAAAGATATAGAAGAAACAGAAGCAGCGAAGGAAGGAAATTCTATGCAAGTAAACAAGTCTAAAGATCTAGCGAGATTAGCGTCAGGCAAATAAAAATTTGTTTTCCATGAGTACTACTGGAGAAATGCATCATCAAGAAAAGCACTGCCTCGTTTGTTGGAAGATCCCGTATGTGCATAATGAGCATACCTGCTGCTGCTGCTGCTACTGCTCGTTGCTGATGTAGGCTTTGATCCAGATCCGGTGATGCGGTATGCTAGCATCTCCCGGGCGCGGCGCCACCTTGATTAGCCGTGGGAGAGAAAGTCGCTGTTGCTGCTGCTGCGAATCGTCCTAATTTGATGGAGTTTGATAGTGCACCGATAAATCATGGCCGCCGTGTCGTGGCGGTAAAACGGCCGGCCGACCAACCGGCCGCGTTCTACTAAAGAAGGTTGAAATGACACATTTTATCTGTCCGGAGAGCTTGTTTACTAGATTGATTTGATTATACGTGCCCGGTGCGTGATTCCGTTGATTAGTTCTCTGTTTGTTGTTTGTTGTCCGGAGTAGTTT
The DNA here is from genome assembly GCA_000349105.1 of Anopheles epiroticus. NCBI lineage: Eukaryota > Metazoa > Arthropoda > Insecta > Diptera > Culicidae > Anopheles > Anopheles epiroticus. The sequence goes on along the minus strand of KB672253.1, from coordinate 369,283 downwards.
TTAATATTGAGAGCATTAATTTTTTATTTATAAAGATTTTTCTTCTGTAGTTTGCATATTGAACCCTTAAAGTATTTGATATGAGGGTTCCAAAGTACATGAAAAATAATTTAAAACCGGTTTTAAATAGGCACATAAGGATAACAAACTGTTATTTTTGATCGTGAAAATTCACACGCCGCGGAATCATTGGTGATTGCATTTACACTTGTTTATTCCTTGTTGAGAACCTGTAGAGCAACACGCTCCTGCATGTACAGTGCACCTTAAAAAACCTGCCCACAGTCCTCGAACACGTCCTTTCAATTTGGTTGGCAGTCTTTTTTGCCCTTTTCTGTGCACCCAAAATGAAAACGTCAACTTGTGCAATGCGCGCGCTGTCTGGTCGGATTGCGATGAAAGTACGATTGATTTTTGTGACAAATTGTCGACGACTCGGGTGGTTGGTAAGAGAGGGAAAAGGCAGATACAATTAAATGTAACTGCTACTACACACACCCCTTGCTCGTTGCAGCCAAATTTAGTGAACGACTTTATTTTAAATGAATGAAACGAAGTGACGGAAGTAAAGCAGCAACCGGCCGCGGTTGTTCGCGGTACCAGCATGGGTGCATAGCAAAACCAAAAAACAAAAAGTACAGCAACAGCACTGTGAAACTGTTCAACATTCGGGTGCGCATACACCGCATAAAACATATTGATAGGGACGATAAAACGTAGCCAGGATGGAATAAAACAACAGGAAAAGCCGTTGGGTTTCGGGGTGGTTTGTTTTATTCGCCGCTGCTGAAGTAAAAGAACGAACGAGAAAAAAAAATGTGTGCAGGCGCTCCCCGTTTGCTGTACACCCGCGCGCGAGATTGATGATGATTGATATTCCGTACAGCACGCGGGGAATCGTTCCGCGAGGAAAATAAACTAAAAAAAAAGGCCCCCGAATCGGGTTTACACAGTTGCTGGCTGCGCTCTGTTTGTTGTTCGACTGCTGGAACAGTTCTTTCGGCGTGTGTTTTCCCTGCTTTTACGTTTACACTTATTGAGTAGTTCGTGCTTGAAGGTTTTGTTTTATCCCAAACTTTACATTGCTGTAAGTCACACGAACGGGTGGAAAATGTGCTGCAAGCAAAGTCACTCCGTATCAAAAAAAAGGGCGCTCCACGGCAGTGCGTACCGGCTTAATGGACACCCGTCAGTGTCGGTGCGGCAGACCTGTGAATTCGAACAAGTGTTCTCGTCTGAGCTGTCGTCAAGCTTGCGGCTGCCGACCGACGTTAACATGCGTTGCGAATGAATGCTTAAGTGACAAATATTAATGGAGATTGCGTGGCCGTTTTGGTTAGGCTTGCACGGTCTTTTAATAGTGCGCGGAGTTGATGGAACTGTCATGGGTGGGAATAAATTTTCGGTCAACCAATTTGCGTTAACAAGATGCGTGATCGCTGGTCTCATTTGTGTTAAAGAAACGAGTTGCCTAGAGGTTGGCGTTTTCATTGTATCTTTGTTTGTAAAATGGAGTGTAAAGGAGTTGGTGTTTATGTAGGATATGTTGATTTTTTGTTTCATTGTTTTTAAATGCATATGTTTATTCAAGAAAACTTATAGATATTGTTAATTTATATTGGGTAGATTAACGGATGATTCACAATTTATAACATGTTGATCTTGAATACAACTTGTTCATTAATGCTCTTGAAGAAGTAGTAACATGACTGTTATCTTTTAGTTCCTTAGAGGCGAATGTTAGCCTGACGACCAAAGCCTCTATAAAAATGAATAAATAAAAAAAATCTTTTAGTTCCAGTGGCATCAAAGACTAGCTCAAAAAATCTATCACATTATCTTTTAGTCTGTAAATAATTAAGCATATGTCGAGGGAGGAGACATTATTGAGCTACAGCCTTAGAATGATAGATCACACAGGTAGATAAAAAAATCCAGCCTATTGTAAGAGAAAGTAAAGTTTTTTAACTTAATTTAACATCAGCTCCATACCAGATCTTTGCTTCTATAATCCCTCACAGTTGGAGAGATCTGAAGATTTGATCATATCATCATAATTGATACAGAACAACCTGCATAGTGAAGATCGTCTAAGCAGGCAAAAAATCACACGTAATGTAAATGAGTGGTATAATTTCCTCTAAACCTCTTGTCTGATGCTGATGAAACTCTTTCTCACGCCTTTAGAAGTGACCAGAAGAGAGGAAGGGACATACACAGACGCACACTCTCTTTTTCTTCTCTTAATTTTGAAGTGATCTGCGAATTGAACTCATGCACTCATTATCACTAACTTCAGATATTACCATCAGGCTGTGACTTGAACACGACCGTAGTCTGGCAAAAATCGATACAGTTTCTTCACCTCGTGATTACTGATAACAAATTCTACCACGAGACGAATGCTTGAAGCAGTTATGATCTGTTTGTTTTATGTACCTATATATTATCTGCTGTTAAATTGTGTGTCATTTAAAGCTTCTAAAATGGTCATCCGTCAAAAGGTTGAAGGTGAAGCCTGAAACGGTAAAACAGTATTCCTCCTTCAAAGTTTACATTTTATTACAGCAAAGACATTCTTGTCACTCTGATAATCTTTGCCAACTTAAGAACGAAGAAATGTGGCGACAATGTGTTTTTTTATGTTGCAAATGGGTAACAATAATTTACTCGTTATTGCAAAGACTAAATGCATTTCAAATACCAAAACAATCGATGAACTCAACCAGTCAGAACACGTTCAATATCCTTTAATCACATGTAAGGAAACGTGTAGCAAAACCTAATTCTAAAGATAATATCTCATTCGAATTCGTTGTACTCGTTGTTGCCATAGAAATTCACTTTCGTTCACTACCTCAGCAAACGTGCCAGAAGTATCCCGAAGAAGTGATGATGCAATCGCGATCGATTTTTAACGCCTTGCTCTGGGTGCTGCTGCAACACACACTTCTCGACCCGGATTGGCTTTCCAGTTGCACACGACCTCCGACCCCTTCGGAACTGTTGCTGCTGATGGTGCTGATTAATTTTTTTCCTTCCACCGTGTCCCGATGGTGCGGAAGCAGAAGGAAAATCTCTCCAACCGCTCCAACACCAAACATGCTCCCTAGATCCTTATCGCAATCGGGAAGGTGTTTTGGCGCGGTTGAAATGTGCCTCCCCTTTCATAGGGGGATGCTTGGTGAGTGCGCAAACATGACAGGACAACATACAGCACAAAAGGCACACATTTGCTTGCACACATAGCATACGTGCGGGGCGATCGCGTTAAGCCGTACCTGCCCGCGTGTGTGATCGCGTAAAGAATCGCAAAAGTGCAAAAAAAAAAAGGCAGAAGGAAGGGAAATGAGGGTCAAATCAATGCCCCCTTCACTCTTCCGTGTCCCTTCTCGCCTTCTCGATGTTGGCGAAAACTGTCGGAAGCAAGCGATTTGGTCGCGAAATCGAAAGTGATCGTGATTCGCGGGCGAGTTGTTGCCCGTTGCTGTGTGCCGTTTTGAGCCGTCCCTTGCCGTCTTCGCCCGATTGTGGTAGATCAGTTTCGCGACTCTCCCCGTCCACATCCGATGGCGCTTCATTACCGGTCTCAAGCTGGCTATCGATGCGTTACCATCAACCATTTTCGTGTGAATCAGTGACACCACGTCCCCCCCCCCCTCGGATGATTTCGGACAAATCGAAAACATCGCCCGTATAGTAGCCCTTCGTACCAGTCTCAGGATCTTCCGTGCGCAAAAAAAGCGTCAAATACGTGCGCGCGGGTGACATGATGATGGTGCCGTGTGTCGTCCCTGTTCGCAGATCTCCGGGAACATGGGATTGTGTCTATGTTTTTGTTGTTTGGACACTCACGGAAAAAAAGTGTGGGAAATGTATTTCATCAGCTGAACTGTTGGCAAACTGTTGGAGATTTTTTGTTTTGCGCAAAAAGGCGTAGATAATCTGTCCCTCGTGGTGGATGGAAGTTATTTGCTGGTGCCGGTAAGCTGCTGTCTTCTCAACATATTTCACATTTCTACCATCGAATCGTTGTTGAACAGAGCGGGATGCTCAGCCCCGGAGCATGGCGCTTCCGTTTTTCTTCTGGTGTTTTTTTTTTGTCTTGTGGCATCGCTTAACCTCGTCACGAAGCATCCTAACCTCTTCCCCCTTAAACACTCAGATTGTCGACAACCATTTCGACAACCACTGTGCGCCGACGTTGCTTTTTTCCCGCTTGCCATCCTCCGCGAAGAGGAGCGGCGAGCTAGCGAGTTTCATCGTTCAGATGAGCTGGATCAGATTGGCTTTGGCTACACTATTGTATGGTTATTTTATGCCTTTTTTCCCCCCTACCCGTTCCCACCCGCCCTCTGGTGTGCACGCTTTTCCTACCGGGTGGTTGAAAACTATTCGCACCGCGTGTCTGAGGGCGTTAATTTGTCTGCCTTTCAGTGCACTGCGGCGGTGAGGGTGGTTGATGACGTTTCGCTTGGAAGTTTACTTCCAAATCGTTTTGAACCTTCTTGGCCAGCGCCAGCTGATCGCGGCTTAAATCCAGACAAAATCCCAGCACAATAAGTTACGTTCATTAAAGCCGCCTGAATAGAGCGGGGAAGGAGTAGGGGGAGTGGTGGTCCATATTAATTGTGGAATTAACGGGTCGCCGTCATAATAAGCGATAAAGTTGGTTGTTTTATATTTTTGTGTGTATGTTTTAACTAGTGCTTTCCCTGTCGGTTCGTGCTTAAGGTGCAGATCACGGGGCTGCTGCTGCTGCAGGTCGGTTTCTGGGTCACCTGTTAACGATTGAGTAATTATCCCGGGTGGCTGCTGGGTAAACGAGTGCGTGGGGGGAAAGGGGGGAGGGGGAGGTTGGGGATTAGTATCGCTATGTGGCGCTATTTTTCCTTGCAAATTGAGCATTTTCCGGCAGATTAATGAAGCCACGACGTTTGGTGCAGCGAACGTTTTATGAGCGCCGGCCAGTCTCCAGCAGAGACGAGAGGTTGAGATTTACCGCTGGTAAATGAAGTTTCCACCGCTAACTAGATGGCGCTGTTTGACAGGAGCTTTCGATTGAGCGTTAAAGGTGATTTCTTGCTTTAAGCGTGGCGTGAAGGTGGCTCACCTGCGCTTCGCCGGACGATAACGACAAGGGTATATGGATCGAATTTCTTTTTCAGTGGATTAATTTAAGGGAATTGGAAGAAAGACATTTTTTAAAATTTCGTTTTCATGCTAAGTAAAGTAATGTCAATTGAAAATCAATTTATTTTTATTGTGTTTTCTCTCCTCTCTTATGCCCAACCGGTCTTATAACACACTCACAATAAGGTCGATAAGGATTCCATCATAGTCACAGTTCACGTCTGAAGAGCCCTTTGTCTATCCTTTCCCTTGCTTTTCTACGCATTTGATTGCGTAGAACAAAATCACCCTAAATGTTTAAAACAAACCTCTGACAGCAACCGCAACAACATCTTTCATCAGCCAGCAGCTCTAAACGAGCACTGTCGAGCTCGGGTATATATTACATGCTGTGCGCGCACATTGCACGTGATTGCCATTCTTGCTCGGCACATTAACCCTTCGCCAGGCTTTTCTCAAGCAGCGACGAAAAGCAAACACGAACCGGAAGTTCCTTTTGTGAGGGGCGTGTTGAATGTTATTAGCAGCAGCACGGCATCTGAAGGTCCTTGAGCTGGCTGCTGTGTAACTTGAGAGTTCTATCGAAAGGGAATACGTATTTTCGGAGGGAGCAATAATTCTTTTCTTACCACAAACGGGGGCCTCACGCAGTGCCACCGTGTGCGATACGTGCGTGTGCGGGTTCATTGAACATTACGAACGGTTGGTTTTGATGAAGATAGAGTTGATGGTAAAACTGCGACTTAAATTTTGGTTGCTGAACTAAAACTGTAGCGATGGAGAAACTATATAATTTTGTTTTCTTTTTATTTACAGGTACGCACCTTTATGAAATACTCTCTTTCTCTCTATCTCTCCCTCATCCTCATTGTGTTTGCTCTGGTGAGTTTGTCAATTTTACCTCTTGATGATGTGATTGAAAACTATCTCCTTTGAACCGTTTTTCCTTATCTCTTCCACCTTCTTGTTTTCTCGTAGCTTGGCACAACAATTTCATTAAAAAAAAACTAACACTTGCCTGCTTGCCCTTGCCCAACGAGCGCGCGTCCCTAGCTACACAATGTTCCCATCTGTGTCGCTCTATCTCACCCGTCACCAGTACCACCAAATCGCGGGCTAACCCAATGTGTCGAATGTTTGTCTTTGCCCGCTCACCCCCACCTCCCGCTCTAGTGACCGTTAAAAGCCACCCAAATTCAATTAGAAAGAATGATGTTGCTGTTTGGTGGCCGACAAACTTTTACTTTCCGGCATACCACGCAGCGGAAAAGCTTTGGTGACTCTCCCTCTCGTGTGTATGGTTTTCGGCGTTGTCTTGTCACTTACCCGCTGAACTTGCACGCTGATCAACCACAGTATCAGAGGGTGAGCATCTGTAAAATTCACTTTCTTTTCCAGCAAACACTGCCATCGGTCACGCACAAGGTCTCAATTGTTGTCCCGAGTCATTTGGGTCTGGACGCCGGTTGTTTGGGACGAACACTCCGGTACTTTGGCAGGTTTTTGGCCCGCTGATCGCGAATTTCGATGCCCCCAAATGGGGTCGGATCTGGAGGGTGCCCAATCCTTGTTGTTTTTTGTGCGTTTGAAGTGACTTCAAAAGTAAATGTGCACACCCGATCGGTGCAATCAACCCGGCCGATCCAACATCCGGGCCGGCACACTTCTTGGGTGGTCGGGGGCAGCCCTTAAGCAGCCATGCCGAACGAAGGTGTACACTCCTAAAATGACAACTGAAACTTTTTTTCCCCTCCCCCCCGGGAATTCATTCCGCTGACGGCCTACCTCTGCCTCTACCTTTTCGTGCGTGTGTGTGTGTGCCTACTCGTGCGCTGTTAAATATTGTTACGGTTGTGTTGTCTAGTGACCCGCTTGCGATCAGATGTTTTTTTCTGGACGCACGGTTGACGGTTGAACGCACGAAAACATGAGTCGCAGAGCTTGTCCGATGCCCTTTCCGGGGGTGCGTCCGATTGTCTATCGGGTTTGATCTTTTGAATTGAACAAGGATGATTTTGTGGCTAGGCATGAACTAGGAGATAGGGAAAATTCCGGGTGATATATTGTTTTCGTACTTTGTTGTGCTGAAAATATGAATTGAATGTTTGAAATTTAAATGTACGGACACCTGGAAATGAGACACTGTTATATAGGCGAAAACTTGAGAAGCTATACTTTGAAGGAGGAACCATATTAGAAAGGCGTAAAAATTTTAAACACTGGATTTTCGAATTCAAGATTCATTTTATATTCGTTTGTTAAAAATTTTAATTTTCAACACCAATTAAATATTGTTTGATTATTTTTAATCATTGCTCATCAACATTTGTGCTATCAAATAAAATATTAAAGAATTATTAGAAGCAAACAACATCGTGCGAAGACATGTGGGATTGATACTAAAATTTTAACTATGCTTTTATCTAAATGCCAAAAAAGTTTTATAACAACTCTCGCTGAACAGGAGGCTTGAACGTGTTGCTTTGTTTTTAATAGCAAAAAAAATCCAAATAATTACACAACAGCATCAGCCAATCTTTCTCACTGATCAAACATCAAATTTGCATTCGACCATCACGAGATCACTTTCCAGTTACCACAGCACACACAAGTGTTGTACTGTCACGTTCATGCAGAACTTTGTTCTTTTCACCCCGACCTGACCTGGACTAATTCAAATCGATCGCCAACCCTGACCAGACACGCTTAAGGGACCCAGTGTGTGTAAGTGTATCGATGCAAAAAGCCCTCTTCTGCGAGCTCACTCTTCCAGTTTGGGGCTTCGGTTGCATAAGTTATGCTTACTACTCCGCGGCCATACACTCCATCGCGATCGCGATGTTACGCTTTTTTGACGTTCGGTAGGGCGCCCGGTCGAGCGGTGAGTCGCTCGCCCTAACGATCGCCCTTTGCATGCGTTTGGCCCGTAGTCTGGTGTAGATGTTTGTCTTTTTTTCTTCTTTAAATGCGTTGTTTTGTTTCATTATTTCACCTTTTTCCTCGGTCTCGGAAGTTGGTTTTACATTTGTGTGGCCTCGCACGGTGCACCCGTTCGGCTCATCAGCGCGTTTTGTAATGTAGGGCGCTATAAAAACAGAAATTAATCTTAGATAAATTAATCACACTCACACGTTTTAGCTAGCGGTCCAATCTTTAACCGCTCCGAAAGAAAACAAATTTCCTTCATTTGCTAGCCCCCGCAGTAGAGGGTTTGTTTCTTTTCTTTTGGGAGGTGAAGCACCAGCCTAAGCGGAAAGCACGTGAATTGCGTGCATGCGGTGAAGGTCCGAAAAAGCCCTTGATATCGCCATGTGTGTGTGTGTGCGTTACGTTAGCAAAAGGGTTTGGTGGACGAACCGCCCGTCAATGGGAGGCGAGAGTTTCTTTCGCTTTTGCCAAATGTCAGCCCATCAAATCGGGTCGCTTTTCCGACGTAACTGGCCAACTTCCTACTGCGGTCACTGGAAGGCCACGCGAGGCGGTCTGTTTGCTGGTTTGCCATCGATGAAATAATCCTCCAAAAACTCTCCCAAAACAAACCCCCCCCCAAAAAAAAAAACGCCACGGAAATTCGACCCCGTGTTGAGAGGCTGCTTTTGAAAATCATTTATTTCTCTTCCCGCGTCGGTGTGGAAGCAACTTGATATCCACCCCATAAGCGGTGCGCAGGCGCTCGCTCACTGGTCAGTCAGAGCTTAGGGCTCGGTAGATTAATTTTTAGCCACCTCTTTAGCTGGCTAACCCTTTTTCCCTGTGGCACCCTTGCGCAATCGATCGTTGCAGTTTATCGGCGTTGTTTTATGTGCGGGGTTCGGTGTGTTCATTTGAACCCTTTTGCGATTGTATCGCGGGAAACACACCGCATATGCCAACTGTGTACACTACGCCTCGGGAGGACTTGCGAGTAAACACTGCGAGTGCCGCGGTGCCTGTTGCGTCTTTCGAGTGGAGTCCATCAATTCCGTGCATGTGGGGTAAAAATCGATTCAAAAGTAGTTTAGATTTAAAACATACGACCCGTTCGATTGGTTTTTATGAGTGGTGTCACCTGGTGATGCTTTAACGACATTCAACCTTTCCCTTTCATTTTGATCTTTTAAATTTCATTTTCCGACACAAAACACAAGTTTTTTGCTTGTCGAATAGGCATCCCGGAGAGTAATTTTGCACTTTTGTTTTTCGGGAAACCATTTTAATAATAAATTTTAAACAACTCCGCTCCGAGTAACTTGTGGCAAAACGGTGATTGGGCAAACGGCGAGAAAGATGCGTCTCGTTCGTTTTCGGGGAGGGATAATTTAGGGTGCGAGCGAAACGATCGGTGCGACAGTATTAATAGTTGCTAATGGGAGTTGTTTTATGGTGGCTAATGATGGGGTCGCGAAGGGATGCATCCTCCCGAACAAAACCACGCGCCCTCCGCTTGACGAAGGTCGTTCGCGCACGGTGGAAGCATAATTTTTCCACCTAATTGTACGCTCGTCTAGTTTTGTTTTCGGGCTGCGAAGGTTTTGCAGAAATCGGTACGGTTTTGGCGGGCAAGGTTGCATAAGCCTTTTCGGGGAGGGAAGTCGTTTTAATAGAGACATTTTCATTAACTGTTGTTTATTGTTATGAAGGCATTATGTTGGATCGGTTTCGGGCAAAGAAAATGTGCCTTTCCATTCATCCTCTAAACACATCATTGACGCGACCTCTCTTGTTTAAAAAAAATAAATATTTAAATGACTTGCCACATCGTAGCCTTCGCAAGTTTTTGTTTCCCCGTCCAGTCAAGAATATAAGCCCACTCTCTCGTATCGGATTGCCCTCACGGTCAAGCTTCTTCCACCTGTTTCCTGTGTGACCACAGCTTTACTGCCCCGTTGGCACCATTTTATCGGATCCGAGTAGCCATCTGATCCGCATGACATTTGACTTTTACTGGACCTCTAAAAGTTGAACCGAAAACAAAGTGTTCTATGCTAATGAAGCGGCCAGTTTCGTCCCACGCGCCACTCTGTCAAAGTTAATCGAATCACTTCCCATCAATCGAAGGGAAACTGGATCACACAAATGCAGCGTTTGCCCTGGTAATCGTTCTGTTACGAGGTGAGACGTGATTATCATTCCTGTTTGCTCTCTGTCCCGCATCACGCTCGTAGTGAAAGTTGGACTCGTTTTCTATTTAGAACATTTGCTAGAGCTCCAGTGGGTTCCGGTTTTTTTTGTTGTTTCCCTGCCTTGCATTTGTGGTGTTGATGGCGAAAGCCTGTGGGGACGAAACAGCGAACAAGCGTTTTACAGTGACCATCACTAATTAGTAAAACAAAGTCCTGGGAGCCATCATAGGAGGGCCGGAGAATGTTGCTGGAGGTGAAAATGATCATCATCGTTGGCTCATAATTTTCTCCGCACACCGTAACGCGTGCTGTTGCATTTCTTTTACCTTTTTCCTGTACATGGCGACGACGGCGATGACCGGTCGATGAAAGCAGCACAAGAGAATCTCGCTAGAACGGACGCACGGTGACCGTGATTCTTACATTTACCTTCATTCTCTTTAGAGAGCTGCCGTTCGCACCGGTTCCAGCACAGGGCGATGGCGTTAAGGCGAGAAGATTGTTTTCCACCTTTCGGTGTGGTGTACGTTGATTAATTGTCTCGCGGTCTTGTGACGCCGACGGGAACAACGATGAGGTTGTTAGGCATCATCGCCCCACCACCATCTTCAACCATGGCTCCAAACGTTGTGGTATAAGCTTCGTCATGGTCGTCGCATCGTGGAAGGATGAAACTAGAAGCCATCGTCCCAGCTCCCTTTGTCGGTGGGCGTGTGTTATAACGTTTACAAGCGCTTGCCGGTTGTAAGCCTGCTCCATATCGGGCCGCTGATCGAAAAGTGACGATCGTTCGACAGATTTAGCCTCAGATGTTTGCCCTGAGAATCAAAACACTCCTGTCGGAGCCTCACGAAACGGGTCGGGACGTGCAACGATGTTGATGAGCGAAAAGCAAAGCATCAAAACCAATAAGAAAATGATTAGCGCACAACGCCACGTATTCCCTGATTGATGAGGAGTGGTGGAGTCTCGTGGAACGCATGATTGATTCTTGGTTGGGTCCGGAATGCACCTGCACTGGGGAAGCTGAATCGACGAGAGTAGAATTCAAATTTTTCGACCAACCTTGCCCTCAGGGCGTGAAGATCAATTTTGGGACCTTCGCTCGGCTAGGGCGATTGATTGCTTCTGGAAGCGCAGGCAGAATCGAAGTTGAGAACTGGGAGCATGTCAGTGATCGGAGAAAAAATGAGCCTTGCATCAATCAACTCTTTAAAACCATATTTGGTAACGTTAGCAATACAAACAGGGGCGCCTAAGATGCATATAATCAACTTGGAGCTTTGTTTCTGATTGTGATTTGTTAAAAAAAGTATTCAACTTGCCTTCTGTAAAAATTATGTAAAAGAAGTCTTTTTCAAATTATTATTTGTTTAATGCATTTTCCTTGCTCAAAATAAACAAACAATACTTCATTTTCCCACCGTGGTACATTTAAGTCAAGAAATACCGCGTCACATAGCTCGCGAGTAAAACGTTACACCACCAAGAAGCGAGGAATTCATTGATGAAATTGTGAGCATTCCGCCTGCAGTTGGTGGTGTAATGCCACAGTCTACACCACACCGTTCGAGCAGATCATTGTACCGATTCGAGCAGTTTCTAGACCGAAGCGAAACGAGAGAAAATCCATCTCAGAGCATGTTGGCGGATCGGCTGTTTTGTTTGAGAAGCAATTATGGGACGCTCTCTCGCCACTATGGGATGAGATGCACAGCTAGGAGGGACAAAATTCATTTACGTTAAGTTGTAGTTTCGAGGACTATTAAAAGATAGTTTTAATTTCTTTCTTCATAAAAAATATGCGGTGGCATATTGAAAGCAATATCTTATTTTAGAATAAGTATGATTCCAGAGATGGTAGGAAGGAGAATAAATGTAAAACTAACATTGCAAACCATCATTAGAGAAAGAGAACAAACTGCAATCCCCTATCGGCCCTTCTCAATAACACGATCTGCGTAAAGTATGAATCATATGATGCAGAAGCGGGGTTTTCTCTGTACTTCCGTAGCATAACGCTCCCGCCAATGTGTTGCACCGCTCGAACCGCTCCGAGAGTTCGGCCCAGACCAGAGAGCAAAGAGCGAAGAGCGCCAAACGTCGAAAAATGCACCCCGAGCGGAGTGCGAACTCGACCGAGCGGCAACACTTTCGAAACGTCGTTCGTGCGGGTTAGATGTGAAGAATTTCCATTGCTCCGGCGTCGTGTCGCGGTAACCGTGTGGAAACCGTCGTTTTCACCACGCTCTTACAGTGCCGATATTTTGGAGGATAGTGAATGTGTGAAGAAGAACAAGTTGATGTTATAGAAGAAAACAGCTAAAAAGACCACAAAAAGAAAACAGTGAGTGAAACTGAATATTGAGAATTGTGGAGGAAAGTCTAGTGAATTTGAAGTGGATGTTACCAAGTGCAGTGCTGTTCTTTAACAATTTATGCAGCAACCGAAAGTGTGTGTGATACAACTTTGTGCTCAAATCATACCAGTGTGCCTTGTGTGTTTTCTAGATGTCTTGTCCGTTTTGTCGAAGTTGAAAGTAGTTTTTCTTTAGTTTTTCAAATCCCTGAAACAATCCAAAACTGCCCTTTTTGCTAGTTGTGCTCTCTCGCGATTTTTTCCCCTGTTCCCTGCTCTCGAAAGCTCACCTGCCGTAAAAGATGTGCCTTCTGGTGCGGGCCAACGTTCGCCGCCTCCGTGTGCCTCCGTTTGAAAATGTTGTCCAAAGCGACCCGCGACCATCGGCCACAGCCAGCGTGCTGGGAAGTGGAATGAAAATGTTTTAAATTAAGTCCAAACCTTAAACAGCATTGCCAGATCGCGCTTGCACACGACAAAGCGTATTATTATTAACCTTCCGCGTTAAAAGGGTCTCGGGCGGGGAGAGCCAGTGTTGTTGTGTGGAAGAAAATAATGTAATGCCTGCGCGATATGCCGGCACACTGTTCCGCGTGCGGAGCGCATTAAGTGAAGTGTTTGGAGGAGGCACCCTTCCCTGTGACTACCGAAAGTGAAAATAGAAACAGAGCGTAGGAGAGGAGAAAGGGAATAGTAGAAGTTGGAATCTTTCCCGAGGGACGACAGGCAAGTGTGGTCCAGTTCCAGACCATACACCAGCATCAAACGGGCATCACTCGCGTCTCCCGACATCTTCTAAGGACGGTCTTAAAACGGCCGTAAATTTTGATAACGAACGTCGGGGCTTCAGACCACAGAGTTGTTGTCTCTAATCAGTTAGTGGGGTGATACGCTTGCAGTGCATCCCATCTTTTGAAGTGCTCTTTGTTTGTGTGAGTGCGTGTGTGTGTCTGTCTCATCAGACAGTGTGGTGCGTGGATGCCGACATTCTAGAGGCCCTTGGCGGAAGAGAAGGACCCGATTGGTACGATAATTGTGTAGATCGGCGGTGATCTGCATCGTCTGTTGCCTCCGATGCACAAGTGTTGGGTGCTGGGGTGCGCGTGTGCCTACCCTAATAGAGAGCGAAGGGTCTATTTGTTCTCCCTTCGATCGTTCGAAGAAAGTGATTAAAAGCGTCTCCCTTATCTGCTTGCGGTGAAGATCCTCTGGTGTGAGGGCGAAATTAAGGGCGTTTGTCAGAAGCCCGGAACATACAGAAAGCGAGTGGGGAAGAGCGTTCTGGACCACTTGAGTGTGTGTTTGTGTGTGGAAGCTGCCAGCTGGGGTATTTGAAAGCAATTTACCGGAGGAATCGAACCGCTTCAAGTGATCGCGGTCGGGGTTTTGGAAGAACAAAACAAAAAAAAGGTGAGTCTTCGACTTCATTTCCACTCTCAAGTGGATGGCTCTCGGTCGTCGGTGGTGAAGAAGGACTGTTCGTTCTCTAAACGGTGCGTCAAGAGTGGTCCAGAAGACCTCTCCGGTACTCCTGCTGCCATAGACACCCGCTCGGAAGGTCTACCGGTGGTCGGGGTCCGGGGTGATTCATCACTACTTCGCTCTCGGGGCGGCGGAAAACTGGAAAGTGTTAAAAATAAACATTGTGTAAATGAACTCTCCGCTTCCAACCGGGGGGCTGAGTGAGGTGCAAGGGTATATCCATTGCAGTGAAGTGCAGCGCATATTTTCATTCAACAAGCGCACGGTGTGCCGATTACCTTCTCGAGCGCTGGATGCAGACCTCCAAGGTGCCTTCAAGTCAAAGTCAGCTGCCTGTGAAGGGGAAAACGGCGATAGAGACGAAGGAAGAAAAAACGACATCTCGGGACGGCGCGCAATGTCGGTGTGTGGGGTCTCTTCCATTTTTATACCACCAACAACAACAACAACAACACAGCAACAAGCACTAACTCGACGAACACACACAGCTGGGATCTCGTTTGCATAGATCCGACTGTGTGTGAGGGTGGACTTTTTTTGTGTTGTTGCTGCCGGACCGAAGTGCTTTTCTCCAGACGCCCTTTTACGGGGCTGTGTGTGCGAGCGCACGGCGCTGTTCGTGATCTATGCGCTTTTGGAAATGCAGCTCGGACTGCACCGCGCCAAGCACAATGGTCGGGTTTGAAGTGGACGGTTTCGGAACCGAAGATGGCACTGGAGTCGTGCGATAACGTATCCAGTTCTTGGCGCGCGCATTCCGGACAGCTGTTAAATGGTTGGATTGGCTTTGGGGAATCGCTCCTTCGTGTGCTGCCCAGGGGTGTTTGTGTTTCGATTGATGGTAATAATCTTAACGCCGTCATGCTTCGGATCGATTCGGAGCTGGTGAGACAGATGGGCTCGAATGGAAACCCAACTCATGGTGCTCTGCGAGAGTACTTGAATCACAACCTTCTGCGCCGAGTCCACAGGGTGAATGGTTGGAAGCAATAATACGTGGAAGTGTTTTCAATGAATCCGATCCCACAGGGTGGTGTAGGAAGGAGGGATGGTAAGTGGTGGTGTGTGATGTTGATTCAGCGTTGGATTCCCTACACCACGGTGGGATCCTGCATTTTTGTATCGATTTGTTTGTTCCGCTTTAATGGTTTCAATTACAGTACGGCATGGGAGAACCCATAATGCTGTTTCTGAAGTGATGATTGCGCGTTTATGTGTGACTCGTTCATTAGGCGAGGGAATTCTTGTATGAACACTGGATATGACGAATGTTTCCATGTTCTATTATGTATTGAGCTTTAAAATTATGTAATATATTAGTTTTTAAGTAGAGAAATTCTAATAAATTTAGTAGAAATGAATAATTGGTTTGATTTGGAGTTGAAGTGTTTCTAACTGAATGTCAGATTTTCTAAAATCATTTTCATAAGTGACCTTTGGAAAACCTTTAAGGAAAAAAATGTATTACTGTTTTATTGTAACGCGTTTACATTCATTGACTATTTGAATTAACACTTTTTATTTTTTAACACATCTTAAAGTTTTTTGATGCATTTCATAAGCAATAATCATAGACGTTTAAGGCTTGTGTCAAAGTCCAAATGGTCCTAAGGTCCCTTTTTGTGCCCTGATGTACTCATAGCGGTTTAATCACTGTTCAATGCCTTCAATGTCTTTTAACGATTAATTTATTTTATTTTCAATTAAAGCTCAACACATATTTTAACAAGCAACATTGAGCTGATCATTTAATATGCAAATTGTTTAGTTCTTAATCAATGACATGCAATAGTGGCTCAATGAGTGAATTGTATTTATTTTAATTATATCAAATTAATTTAAAGATTTGTTACTACTCTTGAAGTTTTCATCAGTCTCGAAAGTTATGATGAACCAAATCGTGGCCAACTCATTAACAACTTTTTCAAATATTTAAAATAATAAGATGTTTAAACAGCTGTTGAGCATAACTCATGTTATGCTAAGTTTCTTATTATCTTTTATTTTTCCTAAGTGTTATACTACTCGAGCATGCTTGAATTAAATATTGAGAGAAATTTAATAACAATGTTAACTGTTTGCCGAATTCCCATGAAAAGGAAATTGGTTTATATTCCACCGTATTATCGAGAGTGAAACAAAGCGGTAACAGTGTGCCTGGACGAAACCCTTCAGGTGGTGTCCTTTCCAACGAAAGTGAATACTTTCGCGATGAGTGAAAATTAGGCCACCGCTCGTCAAAGCTATCGGCATCAGATCGGCGAACCCTTCCATATTCTCCCCTTTTCCAAGTCCGGTCAAAGTCAAAGTCTCGCAACGACATGCAGCAGCACAGATTTGATAGAGCCGCCCGACTCCACCTTGAGCTTCACGGTAGGCCGGTCTAGTTCATGGTCAAAGTGAACCTTCGTCATCATCCACCACCACCGCTGGCAGCTCCAAATGCCAACCAGCATTTGCACAAATTATCCCGCCCTCCAACGCTTTCCCTTGGCCCCAAACCTCTGTGGTGGATTTCTGCACCGTCGTCAGGTCACTGCCCGGGGAATTTCTTGGCAGACTCTCCGTCACGGATCGTCCACTACTTGTTACACATGGCGCTGTACGCACCACGTGTCTACCTGTGATGGACGCCGCCGCCTAGGTATGTTGTCCGTCCTGCTCCGGCTTTAATTGGATTTACGCCAAAAAAAAAGGAAAACAATCCAGCCGAGCCAGGGTCCCCATTAACATCTTCTTACCGCGTGCGGCTCATCAGAAAATCACGAAATTTTTTTTTGGAGAAGAAACATTTGCCCTTCCCTCCGTCGGAATTTGAGCCCGTCTCCAGAGCCCCGAACGCGATGATTGTTTCGAATCAAACTATCGTATCGGCTTATTATTAAATTGAATTACAAACGCACCCCATATACGAATGAACGGCTCAACCAGCAACGGGACCGGTTCGGAGGCGGGAGAAGACCACGCAGAAAGCATTGATCGCTTGCCAAATGCGCACCAACTTCTCTTCGCAAAAAAATATGGCTTGAATGGACTAGGCAAAATTTGACATGGGCGCGACCGAGAACTTGATCGACGGTGCCTGCCTTTTGCCTATCCGATGTTGCTGCTTCCACCGATTTGATGACCTGCCGATCGCGCTGTCAGGTCCGGCTGCTTTCCTTCTTTTCTTTCTGCGCACCCAGGCGTGTTCAATTATCGACCAAGCGCGGCGGTAAGGGAGACCGAGGTCTACCGCTCTGCTTTTTTTTCGTTTGTTGTTGATCAACAAGAGGACATTGTGGGCGCGTTTCAGGAGGGCTTAGCAACCCAATCGGCACAGGCTGAGACAACAGATGGGCGAAAGCGAAAAGACGGTTTCGCGGATTCCTCCTTTTGACAGACGGTCAATGTTGGTGGTGATGGGTTTAGGCTTCAGCATTTTTTTTTGGGCTTTCCTTTAATGCTGGCTTGTGTAGAAAAGAAAGCAAAAAGCAATAGTGAGTGGGACTTGTTATTTTTTTTTTTTGTTGCTGTTTGCGTCTATGCATCAGTATGGTTTGAGCGGGCAGTCAGAACCGGGAGGGTTGTGGTGGAGTGCGCTGTCTTCCCGATTGTTCGCGTATCAAACGATGGCTGGATCTGTTTTGGCGTAAACCTTTCCACACCCAGCTATCATCGTATCGCGATCGGTCCATCACATCCCTCACGTCTAAGCGCAAGGGCTTAGCGGACGGTTTGTGTGGATGCAACGCAGAAAGCATAGTTGAACGGAAGATTGATGGAAATCGATCCATCCGGATCCCGTTGTCAGGTGTGGATTTAGGATGTCTGTTAGGATACAGAAAAAATGTGTCGGGACATTAATGCAATTATCATGTTTAAATGATCAGCGAGTAGGATAGGTTTTTTTTTCGCTAAGGAATTGGTTTAGTTTTTTGCTATCAAAGTTTTGTGTTAAATCAAATGATTATTTTAGTGGGAAGATTTGGCTTAAAGGATGCCTAGAACTAAGGCCAAATAATTATAAAACTTAAAGAAGGTTTTAGACGGCTCTGATGACAAACTAAAAAAGCATTATTCATGCGCATTGCCAATAACAAATTATGCTTAAAATAATAAAATTATCTAGATCATGATCATCAAAATCAAGAACACTGCCCTATCGAGTCATTGCCGGATCAGATCATATAATGCCTCATACTTATGTCCTAGACAGTAAGGTATTTCCAAGCTTTGAAGAAGAGAAACTAAGATCGATCATTTTATTCTATTTACAATTGTTTGGTACTTTCATTCGCTTTTGATGATTTAAACAAAACTCTCCTGAAGCTATCGTTTGCCAAACTTGTATGCCACTTTCACTCTCAAACAAGAGAACTCTCAAATAATTTTGATTTTATTATTGAGAGCATGCGTATTTCAAAGTCCTTCAATATTATTTTAAACAAACCTATTTACCTTAACCAACTTATATTCTTAATCCAAGCCATTGTTGTAAAAATAAAAAATGACCTCAAATATGCCAAATCATAAATTTCCTTATGATGAGTTTACCTTTTTTTTTAGTAGAAGTTATGTTTTTTTAACAATGAAAGCTTTTTATTCGTCTTATTTGGCTCATCAAACATTTTTGGTAAAAGACCTACTATAGTCTCTTATATGCTTACTTTCTTGACAATTGGATAGATTCTGCTAATGGGATTCGATCTACTTCAGGCCATGTTAGATGTCTTATTTATTATCAGTTTGCTACACAACCGTTCACTACACAAACCAGGACTGGTGATTTTCTTGCGATTTTTTTTACAGGAATGTCGTCGTTAATTAGATCTTATACTGAATTAATTGCCTTTTTTCTACTGAAGTCTTCATGACTATAACCGAACCTGAACACAGATCTCATTAATTCCATGATGTCTGTTAACAATGCTTCAATATGATTTTCAATTCAATTTCATAATATTCTGTATCAAGCTGTAAGATTTTGCTGGCGTAGGTCGCGATTGGAGTAATGCAAAACTTCTGCAATATTTTGTACATACATCACGCAAATGTTGAATTGAGTTCGTTATAAATTTGGTGAATAAAATTCCCTACTCCCCAAGCATGAAATCATCATTCCGTTTACAGTACCCCCGGTTTTCCCGGTAGTGTTGCAGCCCTTTCCCTTCCTTAAGAGGCTCAACGTCCCCAAAACAGCACACCGCGTTTGTTGCGTATTTTCAGCACCCGAGCATTTGTGACAAACAGACCACGCTTTGACGATTCGGTGGGTAAAAGTTACCTTCCGGCAGGGGTAACCCCACCCTCCGGCGGTAGCTCCAACAACGCTGCAATAAAGGTACCCTCGGGAAAGGGGCAGGGCATCACTGAACCGTGGCACAGCAAAAGAGGGTGTGCGGCTGAACAGAGTCATCTGTGACGAGTGCCCTACCTCGACCGAGGGCCGCCTGTTTATTCAGTTCACGATCAATGGGTGCGAGAGTTCATGGACCAGGTGGACCGCGACACAACACCCCGCCAGAGTTTGCGAATGATGTCCACTGGAGTGATCGCTTCCTTTTCGAAGCACCGTGTGCGCGCAGATTTCGTTGATTTTGCACGCATCGTACGGACACTCTTAATCCGCGTGTGCTCTGTGCTCTTATTTCTGTTGTTCCCTTCGGTGTGCTTCTCTTTGCACTCGGTACCCACCGGTCACCGGGCCGCCCGGCCTGCAAATGGACTTGATCTTGATCTTAATCACCCGTGACGACGTGCCGAAGCTCTTCATCTTCAGTTCGCAGCTCGGTGCGGTTGATGGGCCCGGGGTGCCCGTACGGAAGTAAGAGGACATACGCTTCGGCGAACATACAAG
This sequence comes from Anopheles epiroticus, assembly GCA_000349105.1. Taxonomy (NCBI): domain Eukaryota; kingdom Metazoa; phylum Arthropoda; class Insecta; order Diptera; family Culicidae; genus Anopheles; species Anopheles epiroticus. Next base: position 349,368 of record KB672253.1, on the reverse strand, counting down.
AGGGAGCCGACTTACGAGCACGAGCCTGAAGTTTAATGGACGAGCCGCGACAAGAAGATTAATACAGCTTTTCCTTGTTATGTCCCCGGCTTACGAATTCCAAGGATCTGGTGGGATTAACGAACGTGAACGAAAAGAGTCGGGTTCGGCCAGGGTTGGTGCGATTTCCGTGCCGAGGCGTGAAAAACAATCCGCCAGGTACGGCCTACTGCGCGAACAGGTCCCTTCTCGGAGATTGTGTCGCGTACACGGTCCGCGTGCCAAATTTATCTTAATATTCATTCATTCGGCACAATCCGCCTTTTAAAGAAGGCAGCGCGCGAAACCATGAATTGACAGCGATCACACTTTTGCGCGCACGGCCCAGCCGTCCGGACAAGATATAGGCCAACTGATTGTGCTGGGGCGTTTTGGGCAGGTTTTTATGCAGGGATAGCTAGCTGTACAGTTCGCTTCAGTCCGTCGGACAAACCTCACAACATACTCGGGTTTTGACCGATCGAACGCGTCAGCGTCACACACCTCAAGCCGCTCCGTACCGGGGAAGACTAATGGTTATGATCAATTGATGGAATTGACCACCATTATTCATCGCCTAATCAGATTTGGCAGATTTGCCGTTTTCAGCCACTTCCTGCTTTTGGGGGTGCGAACCGCGGGTGAGAAGCGTTGAGCCGAGGGGTTTTCTCCCAGCAAAAACTGCTATAATGTATGCAAACACAAGAAGCGTGTTTGTCGTAAAAGTTGCCCATTCTTATCAGGCTCACTTTCATCAAGTTTCGCCTCGAATGGTGTAGCGGGTAGCCCGGGTGTGTTGAGGAATCATAATTGTCATAGGCACGAACAGCAGTCGATGGTGGCGGGGAGGTACAGGAATAGACACCAGCAGCAGCACCACGGTTTCCAGGAAGGCTAGATTGAAGCTAAACGTGAAGTCAAAATATGTTCAAGATTAATGGAGATTGCTGTCAGCGTAATTGTGGTTGAGATTTGTTTGTTTGCTCAATGAAATCATATCGATGAACTTCTTTAAACGTTCAGGAAAGCAATCGTAGGACGTATAAAAATGCTTAAAAAGTGTTAAGATTTAGAATTGATAGCATTTCATTTAGAATTTAATTCTTAAAATTTGTACAAAAAGGCTTAAATCTTCTGAATTTATTGAAAACAAAATTAAGAAAACTTAAAAAAAAAACATAATGCAATTGCAGTAGCAGCAATTGCTTATAACGAGAGTTCTTCATCACGATTAGAGATTACACATACGTCCCCCCCCCCGTATTAATTGCTTTTTCCTCTCCCTTCAGTATGAACTTGATTACTCGTCTAAGGTTTTTTTAAAACTCAAGATTCTCACCCATTAGCTGTTGTGTTGAGTATCAAACGCTAAGCCTCTCCCCTATGGTACAAGTGTACGACAAGAATGCAAAAAGAGTCTTTTGTTTGATGCGTACAAGATGCGGACAAGAAGAGATTAAGCCGTAGACTGCCGTTGTAAAAACTTCTATGTTTTGATTTTTCTTATTTTATTTAAATCCAGGTTGAAATTTAAAGGTTTAAATTGGTTTTATGTTGAAATTGATAAATAAAAATATATGTTGGTAGATAGAATTAAAAAGATATTGAAACTCTTTATTATTGAGATGAAAGTTATGTTATCTCAATCGAATGGTGTTGATTAACAAATCTCTCTTTAAATGCGCAAGAGAATTTTGAAGTCTCTGCTCTTTTGTTATTTATTTTTTATTCTTAAGCTTTCTAAATACAAAATTTTGTTATTAGTGATTAGCATACGTAAGCAAATTTAAGTTTAACGATTTCTTGTGCTCTTAGAATTCCACACAATATCACAGTTATTAAAAATCTGTCACAAATGTATAATGCATGTTCCTAATGCCGTGACGAGAAAAATATCTCGTCATTCGGGAGCAGACTGTGGCTCAGAATATCTTGTTAAAAAGCATTGAAACAATCAATTGCCTGCCATTCGTTTGCAAAACCTGCTCACAAACCAATTAAACCAGTTTTCGGGCAACGATCGTTATCAGTGTAACACAATCTTGCACATTTTAGTGCACGCTGTCGATATAATCCACCGCTAGTGGCTTGCATAATCTAGCCTCACGGGAGCGTTTAACAACTTTGGCTTAGTGGCCCAGATAGACGCAGGAGTAGTCAACGGTTTGCAACACTCGGGTTGATATCGTGAAAACACGGTTGTTTAAAGACTTGAGCGAAGTTAGTTAGAGAATGCAGAGAAGGAGGAAGAGGTGGGGCAGTGTTGAACGCAAGACAGCTCAAACTGTCCTTTGCACTTCATCAAGCTTACCTCCAAAGAACGCAGCCGGTTTGCGGCGGTAGGCAGTTACGCATGTTCGTTTCTGTGGGGCCGAACCTCATCAACGCAAAACATCCAGCGCCAGTTGCATGGCGAAACGGGAAAAGCGATCGGTTACGACGAATGGGGCGGGGACCGGCCCAGAAGAACATCCCAGAAGTTGCGGTAGCGCGCTACTGGATGCAAATTAAACGCGCGCCACGGCATCGAAGAGACATCGCCTCCGGGCGGCGCGATGCGCTTTCCGTGTCGTCCCGGGTGCTTTGGTGTGGGCAGAGTGGAACGGGCCGCGGAACGGATCTCATGTTTAGCGAACATTTAACCACCGGGTGACGATTTCATACATATTTTGCGCGCTTTCCCGTCGGTGTTGTGACCCGAAAGCGGTACGCCCGGTTCTATCCGCTGGCCCGTTCTACGTCTACGTTTCTCCCGGAGGGCCGGATGATGATGATGACGGTGTTGTTTTGTCGCTTTTCGTCGTGTGATGAGGCGGCCGTGTGCCGGCACACCGTCATCTCGCGTATGTGGCACGTATGTTAATCATATAATTACCCAGCTTGATACCTTGCCAGCGATGCAGCAACGGGGCGATAGGTGCGCTCGTGGAAAACCTCATTTTCAGTCTCGAGGGTGCGTGTGTGTGTTGCTGGCGTCAACCGTCGTATTTGGGGGTGCCCAGGAGGAGGACATATTTTGTAAGCTGAAGGTGTGGATAGCGGTAGGGGATATGCGTATCGTGCTGTGCCGGTAGCTGACTTGCGCCGGACTGACTTTTATGCACATCGCAAGGGGCACCGCTTCATGGACTTGAAATGCTCGAAAGACAGCATCACTTTGGCGTGTACTCCCTTGGACCAAGCAGAAGCCGCTGGTGACGGTCGGGGTTTTGCAGGAATTTATCATATAAAGTCCCGTTAAATGGTTTCGGGTTTGGGTGGTGGTTTTGTTGTTCTTCTTGTCTCGTTTGCGGGACCTCGAGGAAGCCGGCACGAGAACCGGGGCAATGGGTAAAACGCGCCCGGGCCTGTGTACGACCATGCCCCGAGCGATTGGCCGATTCTTGAACTGTGGCGCGCCGTTTGGTTTTAATTTTCGCACCGTTTGGCAATTCACGATTCTGTAGGGTGTCTGCCAGGTACGGCTCGACGAGGTGATCCAGTGTCTGGAGAAAGAGTGTCGGGACGACGTGGCTATCTAATGCTACTTAACAACGGCGAGCTTCACGCTTGCGGTTGATGAGATACGCATTGTTTTGGGATGATACTTCAAAAATTCCACTATTATCGCCTCTTGCTTGGATGGATTGGAGTGGTAGGAGGGGTAAGATAGGATAAAGAGAGCTTTTTATTTCGTAACAATCGTTTAAAGGCTTTAAGCGGCAACCTATTTTTCACGGACTGTGGAGGTTGAGCTGGTTGTGTGCCCGTTTTGGGGAACCTATTTATAGAACAGAAGGATTGACCAGATGATGAATGGCGTGACAGAGTTGGAGAACCTTTTGAATACTAACAGTATTTAGTAAAGGGACAAAGAGTTTTTGATTGAAATTAATTCTCATTAAGAAGGGGTTCAATAAAATCAAGATTTATAGGAAATTTAGAAAACAACATGCGAGCCATTGCAGCTCATCTTAGTGTCCTGGAATTATACACTTCTCTTCTGTTTCAGTTCTGTTCCTGGAATTCTATACTTCTATATAGTCTACACTTCTATTCATCGAGCTTCTTCGTTTCTGTACGGTTCAACGTCTGTAGTCCAATGTATTATGAAATTACCACAAAAACATGGGTACATAGTGCGTTTAACAAGATCCAATCCCTTCAAATTTTGATATTACATTGGGATAAGGGTATCTGACAGATCCTGAGCAGAGGTGAGCAAGGTATCTAGGCAAATTAGGGTGCATTAAATTTCAATACCTTTGTCTCAATTTGCAGGCTACTTAGTTCTTGAATGCCCGATAAACATGCCCTAGGGTTGGTGCATTGTGCCATAATGCTAAAATTAAATTATGCGATGAACCTTAAGTTAGTTTTAGATAATGCTTACAGCAATGTCGAATAAGGCCTTGCAACACTGTAAAGGAGCTTGTCCTCGTAAAACGAACTTCAATCGTATGTGTTTTCAACGTATTATATCATTTAATAAATATCAAGATGATTTTCCATGAAACGCATGATGCTAATAAGATCTCTTTATTTTATTTCCAGGTAAGACACGCCGCCGGCCGCATCAAGGTCTGGACGTAGATCAATTTCCACCTTTGAACCGATTATCGTCTACATCAGGTGTGACTAGCCAGGTTCAGTAGGTATTCACAAATGTCACAGAAAGTGTTATGAATCTTTCTCTTTTTTGACTGTATGACGATTACCTTAGTCTTGCCGTTCATTTCGGGCAATCAGACTTATTAATTAATTGATAATCACGTATTAGGAAAATCAAGTACTTGCGCTACAGGGGAACGGACCGGATGGGATTTGCACCCCGATCCTGTGGTATAAAGACCAGCGCCGTAGTCGTCTCCTCCGCCAGACTACTCCTTCATTCGAATCTTATTTCCTAATTAGGTTCGGAAAAGACCTAGCTAAAGATTTTTTTTTTTACCCAAGAGAACACACTTACAGCTCTTCTACTGCAGGGCTCTACACTTTTCCCGCGTGATTAAACCCAAAAACGAATGCTCCCACTATACCTTCCCAATAAAGTACCCTGCGCACTAAGCCAATTGACACGTTTTTTATTTGCTTTGCGCAGGAAAAGAACCAGCTTTGCTGTGTCTGTTGCGGGCGACGGGGGCCACCTTGCGTAATCCAGGGACACACCAAGTCGTCCTAGCAAGGGCATGCGAAGTGGTGCTAAATAGTGAAATGAAAAGTCGTACACGGTGGTGCACATTTTGATGACGCTTCTAAATTGTGCATTTGCCGGAACGGGTGCGCTTGGCAACCAAGAAAGGAAATGCACCGTTTTCTTACAAAAAGAGAAGTAAAAAGTGCATTTTTACCTACAAAACTGCAACCGGTGCAACATTGTTGCCGTACCCAGTGTACCTTGCTGGTTGAACTGAAAGGTTACAAAAGAGAGCTTGGAGGATGATGATAAAAAAGATAATCACTCAAGGTAGGTCTTTCATTCAAAACTGCAAAAAAAAAACCAACCACGGAAGGTCGTTTCGGCTTATACGACTTCGCGTTAAGGTTAAGCCGCAGACAGTAAAAGCAATGCAAAACTGAGACCTATGCAGCCGAGCGCTGAAAATCTGCATCTGGAAGCTGTTTGCCTCACATGGAGTCATACAGAAGCGTGACAGTTGTAATGCACCCTCCATGCGGTGCGGCCTGAATTATGTCCAGACTTATGGTCTTAAATCTATCGTCTATTTTTGGTCGTCGGTGGACAGATAAGCTCTCTCTTTCTCTCCATTCCGCTGGGGCCGAGGGCGAGTGATATATGGCAAATTTTCTTTCCCTGCCTCCTTTTTTCCCTCCTCTACGACAACATATCTGCAAACTTTCCTTTCCAAAAACCACGCGACACAGCAATGGGACACCCCGAAAGCACTTTGCACGATGGAAATGGGAGATACACTCTCTGGTCTTCCCGCAGTGGTTGTTGGTGGCCAACAGTTGGTTTTGAATATTGGGAAGCCCCAACCAAAACGGTTGGAACCATTTCGTAGCTGTCCGTGGAGTGTTTGACTTATGCAATACGGACCCCCCGATATGGCTACCGTGGCATAGACAGGCACAGGCAAGAACCGATCCGATGGCCGATCACACAACGGGGGTGTGAACAATGTTGCGCGATAAAGTATCCGCTTTATGTTCCGCTAGCCGGACGGTTTACGCTTTATCGACTTTGTCGACGTTTGTTTGTTTGGTGTTGCTGGTGTTTGTCGCCCATTCGCCACGCCACGCGGCCAGCGTAGTCGTTATGGCATGCCGCGTGTCGAATGATGGGGTTTTTTAAAGGTTTTGTTAAGGCACATATGCTTTCACCCCATTTTGGCCCCCCTTCGCACCATCGTTGGGACGCGGATTATGATGGATCGTATACCGTTTTTGTGCGTGCTATCTTCTCACTTGTTTCCCTGCTCAAAGTCGAGTGTATCGAGGATGGTTGTGTGGGAGGAAGGATCCATGTTTGGTATCAAAACAATCTCAGCAGGGAATAGATTTTCAATTTGATGGAAGATGATAAAATCGCCAGTTATCACATTGGATTAGGATTGCGTGACAAAGTAGATAACACATTAAATAATATCGAATGGTTAAAAAAGCGTTAAAATAAACGATGTTCCATCACATTTCGACCTACATGGAGTCTTTGAGAGTCACCCTGTGCGATCAGTGACCAAACACGTACACAATGCATAAAAGTGGTTTTGCATCGTAAACCCTAGCCTAGCAAGTGACATATGGAACGTGCCCAGAGAAGACTGGGCTGCCACTTGGCTGGCAAATACCCCCTTAAGAAGCGTTTTCGCACTAAACGGTATCATTAGCAAACGCGAACAGCACGACGAACCGGGTCGTCGGAAGATGATTTGTAAAGCAACACCTTCTTCCCGTTGATGATGTACGGTCCGTGATCTGCACGAGCTAAATGAGATTCACCCGTGTTAACGTACAGCAATGAAGGGTGCTGATGGTATGAGAGCGACTTAGAGGGTCACAGTTTTTGTACTTTTCACTACCCACTTTCAGCTGGCGACCGTAACGCCACATCTTGGCCAGCAACCGGACCTTCGTGCGCCCGATGAGCGATCGATGAGCGAGTCTTCCATCGTAAGGAATAAATATTAAAATGTTGTCTAAAGGGGGAGGAAAATTAAAACTAACAGCAAAAACTTGCCTGCTCACCTTTCTCCCTACTCCTCACCACCGTTTGCAGCTTAATGGAGTTTTGTGCAAAACTTTCCATTTTTAAACAGCAAACTCTCTGGTGCGTCTTTCGTTATTGTATTTTTGTTTTGGGGATGGGAGCCGGTATGTGCGGCATTGGTGTTTTGCATAATACGGTTTCCATAAATAGTGCAGTAATGTGTGCGAGGTAAAACGATCGTAAACACGTTTCGGGGTGGTTGGGGCGTTTAGATTTCCCCGATTGCGCCCAAGTTGTCACCGTTTCGTTTGCACTTTTACCTCAATATTTGCGATGAGTTTTGGAGCGTGAGACTTCATAATGCAGATTTTATTAAAGTCTGTTTTGCGGTCAGTGAACGTTTAAGCATTCACATTTGCTATCTTGAGTCAAATAGTAACTAAACAAATGTTCGCTATTTTAATTCAAACCTGAAAGCAAGCAGTTAAAGATGGTACACATGGGGTGTGATTCACCAACGTTATCTTTACGATGGCGTCACCTGGCGGAGACTGGCGAAACTGTATAAAAATGTGACTTAGTTTCGCTGTGTAGAACGCCTTTTAGCTTTGCTTGAATGGTAAAACTGTCTGAAGAAAAATATTAAATTGGCGATATAAGTTATGTTGCAAAGATTTCACCTTTTCTGTATTGAAATTCGTTAATAAATATGACTAAAGAATATACGAGTCAAAATTCATTTCAATAGCTTCCGCTATCTACCAACGGGCGGCGTTAAGGATGAACACGATAACGCTAGCGAATTACTCCCCATGTCTTCTGGCTTTAAGTATACTATATCAGTTAATATCACAATTAAGTCAGATGACATTACAAACATCAGCTTTGAATTTATTTTGAATTTTTTAAAAATAATTCGATTAAAAAAATGCTGATTATTTTACAATATCATGTGAAAGCAGATATGTATGGAGCAAGGGCAATATGCTGAATTTTCGATCATTGCAAAATGTGACGCTGCAAAAGTCCCCCGCAAAACCTTCTCGAACTTTAAAATGAGTGACGATCATTACATAATGACACCGTGTTCTTTCGCTTTGTGCTGCCGCCGTTTTGCCGATTTTTCTGGTAGCTCGTCAAGACCCCTCTCCCTTTCCTTCACCTTTCGTGAAACATAATACTTTCTTTCATGTTCTGCTTCTTCTCTCTGCTTTCTCGTGTGTATTAAAAAAAGAATTGCACTACTTTTCTCTTTTCCCTTTGCGAGATACATTCTGCACCGGTGAAGCGCTACCATGCTGGAGCACATTACATCAACTTAAAAGAGTGTGGCCGTTCAAAATCGACCATTTTTCGGCTGTCGATTGTCTGCTGCTCCACATCTCCGCTGACGTCTCCGCGAGATGACAATGGCGGGCAGCTCTCGATTCCATTATTTGCCGGCGGATTGGATTGAGCGCGTTTTGAAAGGCAGAAAAGCTTCTAGCTTCACGCACCTGTGTTATGGTTGTTGGAGGTGATGGGAGGGAAAAACGGTGATCAAGTGACAGCACACATGGGTGTGGGACGGCATGCTTAATTGACGCAGCAGTGATGAGGGTTGGAACCGTTCCCAAAGGACCCCAGTTGCATTCTGCAGCAGAACAATCGTCCGTTGTGTCGTTGGTAAAGGGTCTTTTGACTGCACGTGGGGAGCATGAAAGAAAGAAAGAAAGAAAGAGTGTCTAAAGGGGAGGTAATATTTCCGTTCCCTTATAATAAGCATTCCCGAGCGATGATTTATCGTACGCCGGAATGCTGTCGATGAAGGGATTACACGATGATACGCAGCTGGGAAGAGAATGACTCGCGTCGGAAGCGGAAGAAGGGCGATTGAATGACTCCGGCCGGGAAGTAGGTCACAAAGGAGGGCCACTAAACGTTTTCTTGTTACAATCTTTACCACTCACAAACTCATTACTCGTATCAAGGTGTTGGTTTTTTTGTTTTTTAAAATTACCTTCTAGACATCCTTTAGTTTTCAAGGCTTTCGCCTAGCTCCAGGGGAAGTAATTGAAATGTAATATTTTAATTGGCCATACTTTCACGGTCAGTGGCTTAATTAATCACCCCATCGCGCTCTTTGGTGTAGCAAAATAAAAGGGGGCCGAGTAAAGCATAATAAGTTGTCCGGCTGCTTCCAGCTCATAAAATATGGTACATGCAAAATTTTACTGCTCCCAGGGATATTGATTTACCCAAAAGGAAGGACACAGTGGATCGAGTGAAAGGAAGTGTTTTCTCTGGAGGAAAAAAAATGTAATGAGGAACATGATTTTAATCATAAAAAAGTATTTATAAACAAATATCAATAAAATGTAATCCAATCAAAAGCTCAAAAATGTTTTTCAAACATCTCTATCTTTGTCATCTCAATATGGACAGAATGCCCTGCTTTTTCACTTCGTTCGGTATCAATTACTTAAGTATCCAACCAATAAAAATCTTCCCATCGGTTATCAAACCACAGATGGAGCACAATCGCTTCCCGCTAACCTCCCCCCCCCCCCCAGTAAACGATTCGATTTGCATCCATAATGCCTCACCAGGGCGGAAGCAAAAGATGATGAGCTTCTCTCTTCGGTATAGCTCCGTTATCGGCCTGGTTAAAGAACTCATTTATTCATGAGCTTCTCGTGTTCGGTCCAGCCGCCTCGTCTTATTTGACATTTTGTGGCTCTTTGAGGGATTAAAAAAAAACAACAACACCTCACTCTTCACCCCGTTCATTCTCCGCTTCTTTGTTCCGCGGAGGGTCGTTAGTCATTCCGCCGTGCAGCAATGACCAGTGGACATAGCCTGGAGGCTGCGGTGCGGTGACCGGGAACGCTTATGAAAGTTATGCAAATTCATCTGAGAAGAGGTGGAAATGATAAGTTTGGTGGAGTTGAAGCACTTTACTCCATTCCTGCGGTGGAAGAGCTTTCGTAGCGAGCTCACGGAGGACGGTGAAAAATGAGAACCACACTCATTTCAATGGTGCTTGGGTTTAGGGTGACAGAAGAAAAACTGCGATAAAAAGGGATTAAATTTCGAGAGCCAGAAACAAACCAGAAAACTCCCAAGTAGAAGAAAATAATCATATCAATTGTGCAGTGTAAGTGGTTTTCCTTTTTTGACAGATGGTGGACAGCAAGACCCATCCGCAGCATCACTTCAGAGTAACACGTAACAAGTTTTGGTGACTCATTTAATTTGCACCTCGCGGGGGACGCTGGGTGGCACCTGCACACATTCCTTGCACAACGCTGCACAACTACATCACTATTCAATTAGTGCGCTATCGGTCAGTTAGTCAGGCTGGATTGTTTTTGTATACAGCCTTCCCTTTTCCATGATGAAGAAGCCGAAGCGTGCGGTGCCTGTGGCACGACTTTTGTCGCTCGAGGCCTGTTTGATATCAGCCCACCGCTCGGCTTATCGATCGGGCCTTTTTAAGAGCGGTGGTTCGGGTTAACTGCTTGTCTTTTCTGCCACCAGATCAGTAGGAGACTAACGCAACACATTGCTGCAAAGTCGCGGTTTTCGTTAGCGGCAAGAGAGAACGCACACGGACAACGGGCGATGTCCACTCACTTTGCTCACGGTGTCATACCACCCAGGCGAAAGCTAGGGTTCTTGAAGAATCGACCACCGGTGCAACTGTCCTTCGTGCTAGTTCTCATATTACACACACCTCCCCATTAAAGGCACGCGCTTCAAAGGGACCGCCGCCCAAGGGTTGGGGAAGGTGTTAATGTGATCCAGCTTTGGTTTTGGTGAGTTAAGCTAGCTACAGCCACCCTGAAAGCGTGTAATGCACAATTTGTAATTGCTCTTGGAATGGGGGGGGACAAGTTTGTTGCTTACCGTGGGGGACTCCAATTAATGTTGGGAGTTGTTTTCGTAGCATGATCCTGTGATACATTCATTTTTACAACGATATGTGAAAACGTGGCATATTCGAAATTATCTGGTTATTATAAAAAGTTTTTCGGACAGAAATTCAAGATTTTGGTTTTGTTGAAAATGTTACAAATCATGTAATTTATATATTTTTTAAAAACTAGACCAGCTCACTATGGGCTCTTGGTGGATAACAAATCTGAAATTCCACTTATTTTTTTGCTAGCTGGAAGCTTCTCTAGTTTAATTATGCAACCCAATTAAATTTTTACCTCATGCATTCACCAAAATTAGTTAAAAAAAATTGTTTTTGTTTTCAAAATCTCTGTCAGTAATGTGGATGTTTTGTTGCTACACGTGTTTCGCAAAACCATGCTCTCCTTCATCCCAATCGATTGATTGATTGATGACATTTAAATTTCTGAGAAAGGTCATCAAACCTTCTACCGGTGCTTCCTCTTTCCTCCCTTCCCCATTGCTCTGTTTCTGTTTATTTTGTCGCATTGAATTTCCGTGGCTTGACCTAGTCCGTGGGGGGGGAATGAAAACGAAAAAAAAGCAAACTCCGAATCTCAACCACCAATTCGTTCAGTTTCTGAGAAACTTTAAAATTTGAGCTCGATTTATTACAAAAGCTGCGATAACTGGTTTGACGGACAGATTGATTTCTTTAAGTGTGTTCCTGTCTGTTTTTTTACCCCACACACACACACATACTTACTCACTCCATTGTTATATTGCGCTTGCACATACTTTCGCAACAGCGGTGAGCGATGTGCGCCTTAGGCAATGATTGAGTTTTTAATAATTTTTACATGCACCTTTTGGTGCACAGTTCGGAAAAAAGGGATACATTTGCGCGAACAGAATGAAAAAAAAAACCTATATGAAAAGGGAATGTATCGCTCGAGAGTTGCGAAATCAATTCATTCTTTGCGTGTTTGGCAAGAGAAACAGAACAGACTCTCCCCCCTGCGGAGGGTGAAGGTTCTTAATGGGTCGCTCCTTTGTGTAACTTTCCGAATAAATTGATCATCACGTTCGATGGCGAGGGGAAACACTGGCACACATAAATCGGTGGCGCAAACAGAAGACAGATTGTATCACTTTGTATCACTTTGGGAAGATCGCAGGCAGATCGTTCCCTCGGTGTCGTGTGTTTGGAACTGGCAAGAACACGCTCATAATTATTATTAATCGGGAGCTTCTCTCCCTCTCATAAAAAAAACTCCCGCTTTTCGTTTTATTATGCTGATGAATGAAAAATATGCCAATCCTCTCGCTCTCTGTCTCTCTCCCTAACCCTGCCCCTCTCGTTTCATCGTACGGCCGGCATTTCTCAAACAGGATGCGCGATGAAGAATGGGCAAATAAATGAAAGATCACTATCTGAAATCAATAAGGACGTCTCTGTTGCGCACAGTCTATATTTCTCTTTCGTTTTAGCTTTTCCTTTTAGGCATGAAAACTTATCCTCTCGAATTACTCCCTTCGTTTGGGGGAAACGATAAAAAAGGGTACCGAGTGAAGGGGAGAATATCAGATCGAATGCAAGTACAGTGGGATGAGTTTCATCGGTGTTGGATAGCTGGCCCCTTCTGCGCCGCCCAGTTGCAGCAAGTGCACTGCTGACCTACTTGCTGGTGAAATTAATAAATTAAATTTAATTAAACTCTACGCCTACCGTATTTAAATTCCGCGATGAGTTTTATTGCGCTTTGCTACGCTTCGTGGTGCCAGCACCGCCTGTCTGCTCTTCACCTTTTTCACCATAAGGTATAAAAGTCCTATAAAGTTCTCTTCGCGTGGTTCGATACATTTCACCTTCCAATCGGCACACACAGATCGATCATTACCCGATCTTGCGACGGGGCAGATCGGGCAAAGACGGATGCAGAAATTATGCTGACGACGTGATCGGCTTTACTGAACATGCGCACAACCCCGCCGAGGTCCATTTGTTCACCGTGTCCCACATTTTTGGCGTCCCATAGCTTCTTTCTCTCCTTCTTCTCGCTCTGACCTCACCTCACCAGTGATTCCCACCGGTGGTGAAGGAATAAAGCAATGATTAAAGCAGCCTGGCAGCAGGGCGTGCAGCAGGTGATAATGTGCCGAAGTTTGCGTGTGTTGTCGGTCAAGGTGCAGCAGGGTCGCACCGTCCCGTTGCCCTTTGCAAGGGTGGCGAAACGTGATTAAGAAGACCTGCAGCAGCAACCACCGCGCAAAGGGCTGCTTCTTATCGGGGAACCCGAGAATTTCTCAATTATGTGGAGAAATTGTTGACCTTATCGGAGGGTGAAATTCTTCAAATTGCACCGAAACGGCAGCATGGTGGTAGGTTTGGTGTTTTTTTCTTCCAGTTTATGTTTCTCCGTACGATAATGACATGTTTGCGAATGTTTTACATATTTTTCCACTTAATCGAAATGAAGTTTTATTAACTCGCCTGTGTGTGGTGTCGAATATTACGGTGCATGCTTTAAGGCAAGCGGTCTAAAATGATAGCTGTTAAAATTATGCAAAGCCGGTGTCGGTGTTTTATGCAGATTATTGTGGCATAATTTGTTGTAATGCGTAAATGAGTGGAATGTTAAGAAAAGTGTGTTGAATTGGTGTTATAAATTAAGTTTATGTTTTAACAAAAAAAAAATGTTTCTGATACAGGCGTTGAAAAGTTTTTGTATTGCATTAATTTTAAAATTAAATAAGATTATCATTTCACCACCGACATCGTTAAGCTCCGTTATTTTAAAATGACATTGATAGCACTGACATGATGAGAATGAATAATTGTAAAAACCGGCCATAAAAGTGTCGTTAAAACGTGATCTAAATTACCCGAAAGGGAAGAACATCATTCTCGATCCATTTAATTACAGCAATTTGCAAAAGAATGTCGCTAAATACATACCAAATTTGCTCCAACGAAGGTATAATGTATTTTATTCGTGTTTTTAAAAAATATTTTTACAGGATTTGAATATTTCTTGGAATATATATTTTTTTTTTTGTACTGAGAAGTAAAACTGATGTTGGATTTTTTCCCCATTCTGCCCCATCCTAACCTTAATTGCAACAACGATTTAACTGTGAACTCCTCTAATCGGGTTGACTTTACTGTCAGCGGAGAGTTATGTTCAAATGTCAACCTTTGGCCCATCGTTCGCTTTCTGTTTCATTCTGATCATTTATACCTGAAACAGCCCATCACCTTCACCGGGCAATGAATCTCTCTCCTGTACATCACCACACTCGTGTGTGTGCAACCGGAAAAAGGGCTTTTTTGAAGGCATTTTAAAGAAACCACCCCTCTCTCCCTTACCCACCCTGTAAATAGAAAAATTATGCAGCAACAAAAAAAAAAACCGTCATGCCGTGGAAGTAACCGTGAAAGCGATCGACCATACCGTTCAACCTCAAAAGTTACGCTTCATCCATTTGGGCATGGGAAAAATGGTGTTCACAACAGTGGCCGACCGAACCACCATCCTGCTCCGCCGCACATATGCTCGCGCCCGGGTGACAACGCATCGCGTTTCGTTTGGCCCCGCCTGAGAGTATGTTGTCGTCGCTTGCGCAATCGCAAAACATTACCAACCGGGTGCAAACTCTCTAGGCGAGGGTGATGGGATGGGGTTTCGGGGGGGGGGGGGGGGGGGGGGGACGTCATGGACAAAATATTACTCCACCGCCAGTGACGGATGATGGTAATTTCCGTGCCACGAAAGGATATACGCTTTGCAGCGGTTCGGATGCGATCGGAAAATCGATCGGTTTTAGTTGTGGGTGGCGGGTGGCTTGGGGTGGCCCCTTTGTCGGGGAAAATTGGCCGGGTGAGAAATGAATGTCATTGATTTTCTAATGCTCGTTAGGTATTGTGAGAATGTGATAGAAAGGAAAGGACACGGTTTGTAAGCTCTGGCAACGTTTGAGAAAAAGGAGGATAAAAGGGCTAAGCGAGTGCAGCAAACATCATGCTTCACGTAAACGATGCATTATTTGAAATGATTGCACTCGTTGTGTGAACAAACAGACCGCCGTATGCCGTGAACGACGAGCTAGGAAAGCGAGTGAGGTTTGAGGATCATTTGTTTTCACTGCTTCTTGCTTAGTTTGGTTGGTTCCTCTCGTGGACAATTTTGTTGCAGGAATGGATAGTTGAGAGGTGAAATTGATTCGTAATTATAACCATTCAAACTTTAATTAAATGTAACACAAGTTAAAATGTCAGTGTAGAGAGACCGAATTAGCTAGTGTAAACAGAATCAGTTCTACAAAAGCGCGCCCTGGTGGTGGTTAGCGAGAGCTGTCAAAAACAAGTTATTCTAGTCCTAAGTAATTGTAGTAATTTGATGTTTTTCATCTTACCGTTCAAAAAAAGACAGTGCAATAATCCAGAAAATATCTTGACTAATAGCTTAAATATCGTTCACGTCTAATTTTACCAAAAATCTGTTTTTGAATCACGTGACCAGAAATCACTATTGCCTGTGTAGATCCAGATTAGCACTAGATGTAACGTCTAATTTAAAGGTGATGTTTTAATTTCAAATAGTTTTAGTTTTGTCATAATAAAAAAAATCATTATACATAAAAGTTTGTCATAAACAAAAATCATTATACATAAAAGATAAAAACCCAGCCCAAAAACCTCTTCCTGCAAAGTTTTCACCATTCTTTAATTTGCAGCTTACCGACAGTGGACCCTTCAAAGATCAAATTTGAAACCGAAAGTCATGGACTGTGCGTCTTTGTCGACCTTAAACCATTCGATATTTTCATCAACATATGTAAAATATGTTTGTAATTTCGTTTTCCCTTCACACATCTCCTCACTCCTCCGAAACCCCTCTCTGTCTCTCGTCATTCGTCAGGTCTTCCTTCCCAGTTTGCTGCCCCTGTTTGAGCTCGGAAGGGTAAGTGCTAAGAAACGCGACCGCCACTGACGGCCACCGGCAATTTCAACACCGAAACAATGTTTGTCTTTTTCATTTTACCAACCCCCCCTCCCCCCTCCTCCCCTGCGTGTGTGTTTTTGTTTTTGGCCACACCGGAAGACACACAGAAAAAAAACCCTATTGTAGGTCGAGCGGATCGATCGAAAGTATGCAAATAGTAGGAGCGCGATGTGAGGTGTGTTTGTGCACCGTGCTAGGGAGTAGGCAAGCGTCCACGTGCGTTACCGTAAACAGATGGAAAGCTTCGTGTGTTTTTCTTTTTTCCGTTAACAGCACGAAAGGTTGTGATAATAAATCATTCAAAACATGTCGTATCGAGTAAAGCTTTGTTTATTTTTATCCATTATTTCCGGTGTGTGGAAAAATGCAATTTTTCCAAAAACTTTTTGTATTAATTGTCCATTTGCGAAACAAAAAACCGCCGTGACAACTTACCGTGAAACCGGGCCTGTTATCTTTTGCCTTCAAGTGTAACTTCAAGAGAAAGGTGGTTTGGGACGGTGAAGTTGGGACGGGTGTAATTATATCGCACCACCCCATACATTTGGGGTAGTTCGAAAAACCACGTCCGCGGTATCTCGTTTCTCGGAAGCTGTAATAGATGTAGCAGCACCATCATTGGCCGGTGGACGGAACTTGTATGATTTCAACAAACCACCAAATCCCGGTTGGCGCGGTTCGTCAAATCTCCTACCACCGCGGACGCTTGCTACGAGCGGTTGAACCATAAATCATATGACTTCACCACAGTGCGCACTGTTCCATTACGCAGCGCAGTGTTCATAGTGTTCATTCTTCAAAGTCAATACTTCATTAAGCTTCATATATTACGCGAGACTCGCGCGGCGACTTTTCCCACCGCACGGGTCGCCCCGCGGTCAATGGCCACGTGATTTGGTGGTGCATGGGGAAGGGACCAGAAGCAACCGATCGGAAGAACTCATAAACATCATTAACGCCACGGCGCAGCTATGCGTTAATTGGAAATTAGTGCTCGCGCTTGCTGTTGCGCTGGGTAGTTTGAATTTTTTAAAGTTCGAGCCTGTGTGAGATGGCAGGGCAACGCGCACAACCGTTTCATTTGCGTGATGTTTCACATCTACTCGAATGTGTCATTTATTTCCCGCCAGTGCAATGGAACATGCTGTTCCGTCCGTTGCAGCGATGGATGACAGATGGACAAGTGTTTTTGAGAGCCGGGCGGAGGCTTTGGTGCTTTGTTTGAGTGGTTTATTGTATTGGTGTTCCAGATGTCTTACGTTACGCCCAGCCGTATGGGAATGTTTGGTAGTAATTTTACAAGTGTTGAAAGATAAAGAATTTGTGTTTCTCTTGTCAGTGGGGCAAAGATATGCTGTTGCAATAATTCTTGCTATCATCAAAATTGAAACTTCAATTTTTGATGTTGGAAAGAAAAAATTGCAGATTTCAAGAACGGAGTTCTAGCAGCAACAAGAACCATGCCATTGTGTCCATGTCCATTTGGTCTATTGAAGCTTTCTTTATGCACCTGTGGAAAGATTTCCTTGGTTAGATCGAACATGTCAGAATTCTTTGGAAGTTCTTCTTTCTTCATTTATAGTACACTTCAATGTTAGGCAACTACGTCAGATGTCTAGACCAAGTGCTAATCCAAGAATAAAACGTTTTTTATTGGCTCTACTAATCATGTTCTTGTTCGTGATTTCAAGAAAAATATTGAACTAACGCAAAATCTTGGTTTCTACGAGTCAAAACTAGGATATCTTAGATTTTGAAATTAAAGTATAGCCTCTAATATAGTAGAAACGGTCGCATAAAAGAATAGAATATCGTTATCTACTTGCGTCTTTTGTTATCAATGATATAAAATTCAAGAGACCTCTTCTGAAGATCTTAGTCCTCTAATGTGTCAAACCACATTAGACTTTGCAAGAAAATTGTTAGTAGTTGTTGAGCTAACCAACGATAGCTTTCAAAAGTCGTCGGTCACCGTCACTAAGAATCCTTCAATCCTGTAGAACCATTACACATTGTTGCCATTTCCTTATTCTGATCCCCCCTAGCAATCACTGTCAGCTACAAGCCAACGGTTGGAATATGAGATCCGGAGTGGTTGTTTTGCTATCGCTCGTGCTACGTGCCGATCGTGGCAGGCAACACCTTCCCATCGCTCCATTCGTTGCCACCGCGCCCACCAGGTGTCGCGGCACAGGGAAGTGGATCAAATTGCAAATACCGGCCACAATTGCTGCAGCTCGTGGTTTTCCGCCCACGAGCGCTCACCGCACAAGTTCGATAAGCGGTGCAACGATACGGCTGTGGCCGAAGATGACGATGTGGCGTCGACAGAGAGATGGGTCTTAGCGTGTCATCTCTTGGACCGCCGCGTTCATGCGGCTTTTTATTTGTGTTGCTGATGGCGTGGCCGCTTAAGCAAATACCAACCAGCTATTATGTTTGGCCGGGTTGGTGGTTTTGCTATTTTTGTGCACCGCTTCAGGACGCCTTGGGATGCATTTCCCTGCCAGTAGGTGTTACATTGTAAAGCAAGTGTTTGCTCAAGGGTTCGTCAAATGTTATTCAAATAGGATGGGTAAGGGAAGCGTAGCTATCGATCTTTTAAGGGGTTGAGAAACGAAGATGATTCGTTCGTGTTGATATAAAAACAAACCACTCGTGCAATTTCCATCGTTTAATGTTTAATATTAATTTAAATGCAATAATACACCACACGGCTCAAGATAACGCTGCATTCTAACACTCTGCATTCTCTCTGTTTCATTGCAGGTAAGCATCAGACGCTATGCACACCTTCCCTGACGGAAAGAATTGCAGACATTCTTTTTACCGCAACGTTTGATAAAGCATCCCCGCATCAGCCCATCCATTTCGTTCTTCGTACGGTTTCGCGCCAAGCCATCTCTTCCTACTTCCTGATCTGATACGAGGTAGAATTGCGCAGTTTTTATTGCCAATAGCGCGCGATGTGTTTTTGCATCGTACCGCGAGTTTTCCGACCCCTCACCCGCCCGACTAGACAGCTTAATGATGGGGGGGTGGCCGTGTCAGTTTGATAAATAGAGCAACTGGGAGAGATGCAGGAAATGGTTGCAGCGTGTGGAGGGGGAGTGGGTGCAATGCAACATTCCAGCGGCTCACACACAAAAAAGTCCGTTTCACCCCAAACCAAACAGCTTAATAAAGTGTTCGAGTACTGGCGGAAGTTCATCGGCACCACCGGCAGCAAGCAGTGGCGACTGCATTCAACTGCACCATTAGAGGAGAGAACTTTTCACTGCACACACCTCTTCCACTGGGGCACATGATAAATGGTTTGTTGATTGAAGTGCACCGAGGCTCGGCGGTTGTGTACAGCCATTCTTCCGCCATTGATATATCATCCGTGCGGTGTACGAAGAAGGAAGCGTTTTATGGTGTTGTGTAAGGTTGTGAACGCTGCTAATGGAAAAAAAGGGTATCATCCTTAGCGGCTTGGGAATGGGCTGATGATGATGTTTTATCCGTAAATGGGAAATTTTCGGTTCGAAGTCCGCCTCCATTATGTTGAGCTTTAGAAGGGGTTGAACTACCAGATTGACTGTGTTTTTTTATACTTTTTAAAGAAGATCCTCCAAATCATTTTTGTGCATTATTAGTATCTGATTACCTTAGCGAGCTTATCCTTCTGATGGAAAAAAAATGATAGCCCGTAAAGGGTATTGCATGCCTTCGAAACACCAAACTTGGTACAAACTCCCTCAAATCTCCCCCGATATCAACAGTAAGCTCTGTCCCGAACCGTGCAGTGACTAATCGTGTCGTGTCACGTTTCGGGAAGTAAACATTTTATGCTAATGCAAATGTTTGATTTGCTGACAAAACATAGTTTTTCCTTCATTTTAAGAGTTTGGTCTATCACGGTATTTCCCTCCCCGAAACTTATGGTGGCTTTTATCGCGCACTGCGACCCAGCTGTTAAAGGTTTTACCTTTCTTTCACTTTCATCCTCTAGTGGATTGTGGCCCACCGTTGCGAGATGAACGATGATGACGGCCGCGTGAAGTAAAATATTAAAATGTATGGGCGCCTCGGTTGGGTGACATGATTTTATGGGTGACAACTCGCTCTGTGTCTGTGTCTATCTGTCTGTATGCTCGTAAGCTGTTCGAACTGCCGAAGTTATGGCTTCATTCGAAATGATAAGCACGAGCGGTCGAGACAGCCTCCATTTTTGACTGCACATTTCGGTGCACACAGGGCGCATGGGATTTTGCCCTCCGGGACAGTCCGCTAGACTGTCTCTTTTGGTGAGAAGGGAGACGATCTTCTCGCTTTCCACCGGGAGGCGATAAGTGCGGTTCGATTTTCATCAAACTATTTTTTTTGATGCAGTGGCGTGAGTTTTTAATGCGCGTAGCAGTAGTACGTGTGGTGCCAGGTCGAGCTCTTGCGTCGAATTCTCACCGACCTAAGACGCTTTCACTTTCAGCTTGAGCTGCTGCTGTCTGCCGAGTTTGGTGATTTATGCAAGATAGCTCGCGCTTGCGCCCGCTCGGTTGGGGATGGTGCAAGAGATAATTTCTCGCACGGTTAGGAATGTTTGCCTCCGAGCTTGGTTTTGTGCAGCAAAGGCAAGGCGGACGTGGCTGAACGCGGCTGATAAGATATCGTTCCGCAGGCTCCCGACAAGTAATGCCTTATAAAACAAGGATGTGCAACAGCTTGCGCATTTTGAAGTTTCTCTTCGTAGAAAGGCTTAAAATGAGTATTTTCAAACATTTGAAAACATGCTCGATCTTATTTTACCACGGCACTGGCCAAAAAGCCGAATTATTTTAAAGCCTCATGTGTTCTTGTAATCCTTCTATATTTGACTAATCCATCCGCTGTGTGATTGTGCTAAAACTCGTTGTAAAAGCTTATTAAATGTTCTCATGTGTACATGAGATCCAAAGGAGAGCTTGGTATACTGATGTATTTATTACAGAGGTTTTCACTAGATTAAACAAGACGGGTGACATTTAAAACAAACGAAACAGATTACTAAAAAATCGACCAAATAACACGGTAACGGTAGTAGGGTTAAGACAACCGAAGCACTAGACACTAGATCGAGGCACACAATAAAAACAAACCGAATCTGGTTTCAGCCTAGTGACGAATAGCGAATATAAACGTTTTTATGGATAGATTTTGACAATTGACGATCATTGGTAAGACAACCAGACATACAAATTTATTTCTAGTTCAGGTGATTACCGATCTCAATATTGCAAAAGTTCGTATTGGAGAGAACTGTCCAGAAGCTTTGACGACGATGATTAATAATAGAAGAAATTCACGCTTAGTAGGACAGTCAAGAATTTGTGTTATCGTCTAGGGGAGGCAGTGCTACTGAGAGTCTAGTAATTTGATTTTTCTAATTCACATTTATTATAAAGTGTAGGTAAGGCAGCCATGAAAATAGGAAAACATTGTTAAAACAAGAGTTCTTACTCAATTATCCATAAAGGTGATGAAGAAACAATTTCCCAAAACAAGTTATGCTATGGTCAACTTTCTTAAGGTAGCAATCATCAGAAGTTAGGCATTCTTTTTCATTCTTTTGTTATATTCCTTTCATAACAATATTTGTGTAGGGTCTAGGCAATGGATTATTTACAAATGGACTTAGATTAGTAGTAACTTGTTGTATTCATTACAGTTTAGTCTGTTCTGTAACATACGGATGCAGTCTTAGAGGAATTCCTGCCACTTTCGGTCCTAGTAGGAAGTCTACACCTTTATCATTTGACTACCGTGCTGCCTCAGAGAGATAGAGATAGACTACCGATAATATGGGTGATCATCTAGAAACTCAAAATCAAGATAGCGTCAGTGACATGCTAACGCGCAGAAACTTCTTTTATACTGCTGGTGGAGAGCCTGAAAAAAAATCAAAGAGGAAAAGGCTCACTCCAAAAACACACAAATTAAATTACAAATGCTTAAAGAATAAGATTGAGGGCCATTAAAAATTAAACAACCGCTTCGCTCCCGCTCATTTTAGTTTGTGACGAGCTATCAGTTATTTTGTTCGTTCTCACCATCACAACAAAGTTAATCCTCCTTTCGCATAAACGCAAACGGCGGGGGTGTACGAGGTGGATGTTAATTTTTGCAACGGACACCACTATCACTCTGCTATGCGGCATTGTACAATTGCAAAGAAGACACGATGCTTGAGCAATGGAGCGGTTTCTATCATTCCCAAAGCCGAAATGGTTCACTGGCGTGTAGAACTGTGTAAAAGGTTCACGTTCGCGTGCTTCTACCTGCAGCCCCCAGGCCGTCGGTCATACTTATGCTAATAGAAGAGTGGAGCACACGCTAAACGCGAGTGGCGGAGAAAGAAGGGGCACTCCCGCACATCCCACAAAAAGGCCGCCGGATCCTGGGAATGTAGCGAACGGAGAACGGACGAACAAGAAAAAAAAACGTTCACCCCGCGGGGTACTTCCGTTTTGGCACCGTGGCGGCTGTGGGTACCGGGACTGTACGAAAAATCAACCTCCGAATGGAAAGAAAGCCAAGTGAAACAAAAAAATCTGCAATGACCCGATACCCACAACACTGCAGGGCCATAGTCAGTGCGGTTGAGGATGGACTGTGTGCTCGAAACCAAATGACTCGAACGAACTGGCGGTGTGTGACTTTAGCCTGGCGCTGGCGTGCCCCGGGAACGCGTGTAGCCGGGTCATACCGGGCTGGTAATATTTATGTGTGCCTACCCGCCGTGCGCGAAATCACAATGCTCGATCGCGTTTGCATGCTTGCGCGTCATAATTCACGGCCGCGCGGCACACGGGCACCGTGCCAGCCAAACATGTAATGTAGCAGCGGAGCACAAAAAAAATAACAGCAAACGCGAACCGCGAGAAATGAGCAAAAACATTACGCGATACTACCAAAACCCATGAATTTTCCGATGATGATGTTTTGGCAGTCGACGGCGGGTGAGCGGTGTCTAGTTCATTATAAAGGTAAGCGACGCACCGAAACAGATAGCTACTTCCGGTTCGGGGCGAGAAACAATCAGCTATTTTCGGCTGGGCGAAATAGACGGCAGTGAAAAATTGCACCGTGATGCGATTCAAGTGCACAGTGATGAAACTAATCACAAACCAAATTACACCACAATCGCTAGTGGGTGTGTGTGTGTGTGTGTGTTTGCACGAAAGCACACCACGTGGTCGGCATGTGAAAGGAAATGCACTCGGATGGAGGAGTGAGTCAGGATTGCCGGAAGTTGGTCGAAGCTTTGCCGACGAATGGCCAGAGATCGTCCCACTCTACCTCCCCGTTTTTCGCTATCCTCCGTCATGTGTGCGTGTTTGAAACGCACCAAAATAATTATCACCTACTACTAGCCAGGCAATAATCGTTTGGGTTGAGTTTTTTTTGTGCTCTGTCCCGTGCCGGTTTGCTGCGCTGGTTGAACGAACTTTAAGGTAATTTACGATATCGCAAAAGGTTTCGCGTTTTCGGCAAAGCCAAGGTTGTGAACTTCTCTACCCGTGGTTTCGATGATGCGGTTTTATGGGCTACGGGTAGGGCGTTTGTTTTTATTGGTTGAGGCAGGACCTTTTTTTTTTACTGCTCTGCTGCACGAAGTGTGGAGGCGTTTTTTTGGTTGTACGTTTCTCGTCGCCTAATGAACACACTTTTCAAAATGGGTTTTGAAATTAGATAAAGCGGTTTACGTGGTTAATTGGATGAAAAGTACCGATTTTAAAGGTTTCATTTTAGTTCAGAACATTATTTATTATTATTGACATTTTTTGTATATTTTTTTTTCTGAATGTTTCAAAGGTTAATAAAATACATTTTTGTTTCATTTTTTTGCCTTATTTTATTTTTAAAATTAAATTAGTTTTGTTATTTTCAACATTAGTGTAGGCAAGTTTCTGAGACTTTTGGTTTGATTTAATTTATGTTTTCCTGCTTATTTACTCTCTACTGAATTTTATTGTAGAAAATAATTTGTCAATTGAAAAACCAAAACATGAATCCTTTAAGACAACTATCTCAGAAGAAACCGCAAAATGTTGCAAGAAGTCATCTTGTAAGATTTTAAATACAGCTATACTAGTTACATCTTCATTGTAGTTTTAAACGTCAGTCACAAGATTGCATTTATAGCTGCTTCTTTTGCCTTAAATGCTGATGCCATTGCGATATCAAGTGAGTGTCGGTATGTTTTTCACTCGCAGACTGTACAATGTGCAAAAATTAAATTTGAAGTTAAAATAAAACATTGTCCAACTGAAATAATTTAACTTCAATATCAAATATTGAAAGTTTTATTCTCAGTGTATGAGACACTTACTAAAATGACAATAAACATCAGGACCACCTCTCTGTATCGTCGTCGATCCATATTCACACGATGTCGTCAGGGTTTGGGGTGAAACGGTTTCGTGCTTTGATTCACTTTCCATCACCATTTGTGCGTGCTCTCGCCTCGTACACTCGTCCATTTCTCTAGATGCTGTTATTATTTTATTGATTACATATTGATGCTCATTCGCCTCACCCTCTCCCTTGCTGTACGTCAGCTGGAAGTGACCGGCAGCAGCACGGTCGAAACGAAACTAAAAGTGAAACAGAAACGCGGCGCGAACGGAAACAGGAAAGGAAAGGTGAATATGAGAAATTGACGGATGAGTGTGAATTTGGTGGCACTTCGGGCACCGAGCTCGCTGGGGGAAAGATGAAGTCGTCACCCGCACCACCAGGTGATGATGAGCGGGCCCCAGATTGGCATTCGCGCAACTTCCCGAACGAACGTGTCTTGCTGCCAAGGTTTCGGCGGAGCGCTGTGGAGCGTCTAGATGAAAGTGAAACCGATCGCGCGCCTCCTTCACTCGGGGCTGGACACACCACTGACCAACGCACCAAAGTTCACACAAGGTCAGATCGATTGCCATGGGGGGAGGGCAGCGGCAGCGGGCCCTCCGGTGGGGGGCGTATTTGTACATTTCCGTTTCGGTCTGGTGGCATGGCGAAAGCATAAAGAACACCTTTCTGCCGCGATGGGTTGCGATTGATAAACTTTCCTGTGCGGTGCTGTGGAGCCTCGGGAGGACGGGAGGACTGAAAGATCCAACCGGGTTTGGTGGAACACGTTCATGCTGCTTCTCCAGCACTGGAAGATTGAAGTGAATTCCACCATTCGACACACACTGGCGTGCCGGTCCAAGGTCCTGCATTCGATCGTTTGACGAAGATCTCTTTTGTTTTCCAGCCCACCGGTGGATGGCTTTTCGGTGTGTTTGGGATAGACATTAAATTGAAGGCCCCAGCCGGTCACCCCTTCCGGGCGAAAAGCATAGATTTGCAATGGGCCTTTTTACACGCCCCTGTGAGACAGTCCGGTTTTTTTTTTTGGGATATTGGAAAATTGAATATCCCAACCGAACGGCAATGGAAAACGTGTCTTCGATTGGCTTCACCCTCGTTGGCCGTGTGACGAATGTTGAAGGTGAAGTGCTTTGAGTTATCATTAGAGCGCGATACGGTCTTTCGCTATTTCTTAAAGGGTAATGCCTTCGCCCGAGTACGTTTGCATATAATCACCTCACTCTGTGGCGCTGGTTGATTTGATTATGCCGCATGCAATCGGGCGAAGCTGGGTGAAAAGCATAATTTCCATAATTCGTGTCTTGTGCCGTTGTGTGATTCACATTGAGCAAAGAGCGAAGCTTCCTCCGCGGCTTTGCCTCCCCCCAAAAAAATGGTTCGCTCATTCGCACTATGGCAGGTTCGCTCGTTGCACAGACAGCGTCACTGGAGGTAAAATTAGTGCATGATTCCTGGTCAGGCCTCTCGCTCCCTGGCTCCATTCACAGCACTTTTATGCAAATTCTCGAAACCTTTCTTACCACCCGGTGCGGTTCTGAGGGCCTGCTGAGGGCTCAAACTTCAAGCCAAGCCGGTAGACCAACTTTTCTTTTCCTCGACCTTTTTTCCCGGTTTGTGAGCGGGTGGTGGACAGCCTCTAGCAGCCTGTTGCTGCCTGGTTCGGGAGGGTGCCTTGCTTTTTTATTGATCGATAGTGCGCTCCCACTTCGATCCCACCGACTAGCCTGTTGGCGGTTTTGGTTTCTGCATTCTTACGGTTATGCAGCAGCCTCGGCCGCCGCACATTCCCACACGGGTACGCGGGAAAATCGCGTTCTGGAGAAAAGCCGCACTCTCACCGCGACGGGCCGTGGTGGCCCCTACTTGCGGCGAAAAAGTCAGCGGCGTGATTCACAACGTTCGGGGGGCTGCCCGCTCATGACGTAATGCCACGGTTCGGGTTCGATGGTTCTGGATAGAGCCGGTGCGCTAGTGTTTCGAAAGGGAAATTCTTTGCCAAGCGACACCAAAAGGCGCCGGGAAGAGTGGATGAGGAAAGCAGCAGTAGCAGCAGTAGCAACATCACGATTCTTCGGTCAAGTAGCGTCGAGCGCTTTTTTTTTGGTGCAGTTTTCGCTTTCGCGCGTGTCTAGGTTGGCAAAGCTCTGCCGTGTTTTGCATGATTTGTTGTCTAGCGTTGTTGTGGGTGAGGGACGAGAGGGGTGGATGGGGGGGGGGGGGGGGGAGGTTACATGAAACACGGCGGCATGGTGAATTTTGTGTCACTGTGGTAATATTTGGCGGGAAGATCAGATTTCATAATGGGAACGGTTTGTTGTGTGTCGGCACAACACAATTGCGATACAATTTCGACTGATCGGAATCAACGCGTGGGGTGCAGGGTGGCCTATTGAGGGAGGTGATTCATTGGTGTTTCGGAATAAGTCAGATAATAAAATGTATTATTTTTATTGCTTATGATTCATTGATTTAAGTTTTATTTAAGCTGATTTTGCCTTTATAATATTTACTAGCCGTTTTAATCGGCGTTGAACTGTTTGCTACTCATTTGCTACTTTGCAGTTTTAATTTATGGTTATATTCATTGTGAAAGATTTTGAGCCGTGTTATGTTTTGATAATGAAAAGGTTTAACAAGAGAGAAATATAAAATAGAATTGTAGAATAACTCTATCATTCACGTTAGAAACACTCAAGCGAGAGAGATTAGGAAAACTTATAATCGAGACAATAAAAAGCCTCTTATTCATTCTTCTTTAATTTGATTTAATTTAACTTCGAGGTGATATGAGTTTAAACTTATTTCACCATATCGGTTGGAGATACTTCGTAGATAAAATTTTGCAATTTATAAATTAAATTTACGTTGAATTCTTTTATTTTGTCTGTCCAGAAGAAGTTATTAACGATGTAGAAAAAAGAGGAGTAAAAATTGATATGAACATTAAAAAACTGTGTTTTACTAATTAGTTTTTATTAATTAATTCAAACACGCTCGAAATATTAATATCTTAGATTCGTTAAAAGCGTGTAAATATTCTAAAAACAAGTTTAGAAATACTGTTCATCGCACAGAAGACATAGCCAAGGAGATCGTCATCTTTCGGTTAAACTTTTCCTTCGCTCTAGTTTTTTTCTGGTTGAATTTTAAATCTTTAATCTACGTCTGGAGTTATGCAAATAATGTTTGTGGTCAATTAGAAGCATAGCATTCATAACACAGTTTACTATATCACTTTTCTTCGGAACTGCTGACTAATCATAAATTTAAATTAATAAAGTAATTCAGAATAAAAATTATATTATGATAAATGTGGCACGAATCCACTATTAACATAATTATGATCAAAACAACATCAACAACACAATACACATACTAGCCATGTTTTGATTATGCATGACTTTATTATGTGGCCGTTCTGCTCCTAATGTCTCCTCAAGATCATTTTTCTCCATCGTATAAAAACGCCTGCCCGTAACCGTAAAGGAAATTAATAGATCCGCTCCGAAAAGGGGTTACGTTATAATTAGCACATATTTTCCGCCCTGCTTTAGAGGGCTGTCAAAAAGCCGTGTAGAATCATCCGTTCTGTCACCATTATGCTCACCACAGGTGACAAAACTCCGTTAGATCCCGTTAGGACCTACTTCCCACCGTTGCGGGGCAACGCATATCGTTGGGTCCGGATCTCGTTCGTTGCTCGCCCCAAGCAAAGTTCTAATGAGGTGAGGTGTGTTTGTCTGCCTGAAGAAACCGCAGAACAATTTAAGCGAACCCGTTCCGCCCTCCGTTACCGTCCGGTTTCCATCCCTGTTCGAGTCAACTTATGTCATCATTAGCATCGAAGACATAGGCAGCGACAGGCGAAAGGGCGGAAAAATTAACGCTAAACATACGAAAACCAGAGCTGTCGCGATCGTTCGACACCGTCGCCGTGGCGATCTTCATGGGTTGGATGACTTTATGTGTTGAACCCCTTGGTTGGCGTCAACTTCCGGGTAGAACTGAACCATTGAGGCCGATTCTCAAGCCCATTCCCAGCCCTTGGCGGACCTTTCGGACGGATGCTCTTACGCTTTTCGGTGTGTGCCTTTCTGTGAGAGTGAGTTTCACCCGAACGAACAGCACGAGAGGAAACGTAATTTGCATACAAATTTGTTGCCTCACTTTGAAGCTGCTTTGTTCACGGTGCACCCTGGCGCGCTGGCTAGAAGTCACGGCTTTCCACCAGACCGTGGGGATAATTGATATTGGTGAGAGAGTGAAGTGAAGATGCCGGTGGCTTATCAACGCCCTTTTTTGCCCATTTTCTAGCCAGTTACACTGGGCCCAATCGATGCGCTTGCTGTGGACATTGGCCCCGGAGAGAGAGAGAGAGAGACCGAAGCAGCTAGATTATCAGCTATTCATTAAGACATAATACGATGCTGCATTTCCATTTGAAAAATCAATTCCATCGTCCCTTGTACTCGGCAACGGAGGCGCAGCAGCAACGTCGCTTTCGTGATAATACATCACGCGTTGTTTTATTGACTTTTGCAGCAAAATTAAGCCCTTTCTGGTGCTCCCCCCCCAAAAAGTGGCAACGCCGTGAAGCCGAGACCATTACGAACCTGTCGATGGTGCGCCTGTTTGTGTAGTGATTTTCCTGCCCAGTTGCTATTAATTTATTTCCTCCCCTTTCACGGAGTTTTCACGGTGAAATCGTGTACCCTTTTTTTTTGTTGCCTTCGCTTTCGGTAAGGTCCGGCTCGTTAATAAAAGCTCTAGCGGTATGGACGACTCCGGCGGAATGGATGATGCTTTCTTAATGCGGTACCCCTGCGAGGGTGATTATACTTTGTTGGCGCGCGGGAGGAAAAATTAGCTCTGATGAATGCAAATTTACAATTGAGGGGTTTCCTTTTTATCGATGGGTTCGAACCAACAACCGCCCACATCTCAGGGCACTCTTCCGCGTTGTTTTTACAGCAAGTGCATTGATATTGGCCCCGTTTGGTTGTGGCAGCCTTATGGCACTCCAGCTGATAAGTATAGTATTGGACGACAAGCGAAGAGAGGTCTTTGAACTAGGCACGCACGCTGCATGGGTTGAAATACGATAAAGTAAGCTGACAGTAAATCTGACATCCCGTGATGATTAACACACGCTCTCGTTACGATTCTCACGTTTACGCTGGCTTGCCGAAGCATAAAGCAGTGATAGTATTGCACACGCAGGGACAGAAATGTTTGCAACGCGTACCACCGTACACCATAGAAGCAACCGCACCACCAGACGTTAATGCATACCAAATGTTGGTAATTAAAACACATTGGTAAATTTAAAACCAAAAACCTTCCCATGTGCCGACCTATCCCGCAGCGTGATCCCCGATTGCCTTTACGCCGAGTGGAAGACCGTCTGAGGGCATAGACACTTCCTCAATAACATTCTCATCTGCTGCGTGCACTCGTTAGTGTTGCGTTTGTGGCCGCGTGGACATTTCGATTGCACTTTTAGTGCGCGTCGGCTCGGGACGCGTCGCGTTCTCTCCCTCTGTGTGAGCGCGTTTTTGTGCTTCTCCCTGTGCGATGTGCACTGGTCGATGATTGTGCACGGCATCGTATATAACTTTAACGACCTATTTCCGTTCTGTAAAGTACATTTCTATTCAGTCTTTCCGTCTTCGCATGTGACAGCGTGTGCGTATATGCGTCTGGGGTTCTGCGTTTGTTTCCTCGTTTTCTCTGGGCGGACCGCGGGACATAAACAAACCAAACCAGACGAATCAGCTGAAGTTCGTTGATCTGGCCTGGTGTTGTTGCTCGCCGGTGGTGGACAGGGATTGTTGTTTGGTGATGAAGCGAATGAATAAATAATTTGCCATTTTATGCGGGTTTTGCTTTCTTCGCCTGATGAGCAGCTGATGGAATATATATTAGATGTAATGTAATCCTATTTTTCAAATTATTTTACTTTTAATTTTATTGTACTTTAATTTTTTTTAAAGGAACTAAGATTATTTAAATCAAGTGTAGGAGTTTCCATTTGTCTCTGTTGCTATATTTAGGTCTATATTTCTGTTAAATTTTATTCAAATAATCGCCCACCAAAAATAAGCCTCATAAGGTCAATATCGTATTTTTGTTGCTCCATTTTATTAGCTTCTATCGTTATAATTCACCTACGAGATGGTGGTCGAGCGAGCAATGGCTTAAGCCCCGGATAATGCTTTACTTTGTCTCGATGTTGTTCGAATCCCTGCTAGACTCTCTCCCTCTCTTCGTGCGGGGACACACTAGGTCATATATAACCAAAGTCCATTCGTGACTCAACAATGAGTTTTGTTATCAAATAGGAATAAAAAGTTTAAAATCTTGAAAAAAATCAAAATGTTTAATTTTTTTAACCATTGAATTGAATATATTACGAGAAAACTAAACTCGATTGAAACTATTTCTATTTCTCAAACTGTTTTCTCTACTAAATGTTTTGAACATCTTGAGAGAAACTAAAAAAATATAACCGCAACAATATTGAAAGCTATTGATAATAATTAAGTAAATGGCCCCTTTTATATTTCTAGCCAGAGCTGAGCTGAGATGGGAGGACGACGGCGTCTACCATCAAGGATAAATGTATTTGCATTTGCTTGGCGTTCAACAGCGCTTTATTGCACTTGGAAGTGTGTTTTTAAGAACAGAAATCATTCATTAACAATTAATTATAAATACCTCGAACAATAACCAATTCTTATGGAAGTAGGCAAATCATCAAACTTAAAAAAATAACATAAGTAAAAAGAATTTCAATAAAAAAAAGAAAGAGTACCAGAAAAACAATTATTTGTTGAATTAATGTTATCGAGTTTCATGAGGAAGAATATGACCAGCTTGACTAACGGTCAGTTTAAAACAACAAGTTAGAAAGAGATAGACTGCTGATCATTAGATTTGACATCTTCTCGAGCAGGTACTCGAAACTAATTCTAGCTTTTAGGCTGAAAAAACCCTAGGCTGAAAATCTGAAGCTAGTTTTGTGTGTGGTTTTGTATGGCGTGTTTACATGATTTCAGCCGCCAAAAGTCAAACTCCATACAAAAAAACTGGCTTAAAACATAAAAGGGGCCAATGTTAGGTAGTTTGGTCGAAGAAAGTTTGTTATGCAGTTTTTCATTAGCTGTTGATTATTTCGCTTTGTGTTTAGTTTTACAAAATAAAACTTCTAGCTCCATTACATTCTAATAGTAGTATATTCCTATACATTCGTCTCTATTCTGCTAATATAATAAAATGATGGTAAAAGCTGTTTTCGAAGAACACAGTCACAGAACAATCACTTTTATTGCAACTATGTCGAGATTTGTTGATGAGAGAGAGAGAGCCCTTTTAAATAAAATATCGTCAACGGTTGTTTTCTAGAAAAATGGAAAAAAGTGTTCACTGCGCATTATTTGCTAAGACGTACTGTACAAGCTGCTCTCGAAACAGTCGACATATCTATTAGACTATGATTCATTACCAATTTTCCACCCCAAGTTGTCCAGAACGTACTTCTCCTTGCAATGTTCACGCTGTTAGCACCACTCATTCCACTTCGCTGACCATGAGAACGTTCACCAACCGTGGCTGGTCAGCAAGCATGGGCATTTATCCTAATCGGTTGTCAAAATCACTACCACCGGCCACGCCACCGCCGCCTTTCAAACACCCCGCGTGGGTTTTTGTTGCTGATTTCGCCGCACATGTGACTAATATGACACATTTTGTTTTTTTTTTTTCTTTTCGCATTTGAACGCTTAATATTATGCCAACTGGCTGCGGTAAGTTGCCGCAATGATCTCGTCAACAGACACATCGCGGTGCGTAATAATATCCACGCCAACGAGTCAAACGATTGCGAATTTAATTCATCACTGTCGTCAACGGGGCGGGTGCGGGACTCAATTCATGCCGACTGCGCGCAACACATCAGCCGGGTGTCCCGATGCAAACACTTCACCCGTACGCATTGACGCGGTGCGATATTTAACCGAAAAGCCCGTCCACAACGTGTCGGCGATGTTGATATGTTTTGCCTTCCTTTTTTTGATTTCGCCCCCCGGTCGGCACACCCGGGTGTAATCTTTGGCCCACCAACGAAGCGGCAGCGAATCCGGCCGTCCCCTCCGGGGTCCCTTTTTGAGAACGAACGCCAGATCCTGTGCAAATTCTTTTCCATTTATTTCGACCCCATTTAATCTTTTTCCCCTCCTCCCGCGCGCATTTCAGTCGCATTTGAAGGTAATTATATCTGATACTCATTTTTCTTTTTTTCTCTTGCGCTCTCTTGCAGGTAAGTGACCGGAATTCGTCAGCAGACTTATGGGTTTGGAACCACCACTTTCGGGACTGGCCGGTGCTCCAACAGCGCGCAGCGCGTGAGTGGCGTGGAGCGATGCGATCTGCAACCGGCGGTGGTGGAGAGTTCAGTGAACGGACAGGCTCAGCAAGCGCAAATGATAAAGATGTCTTACGACGGGCGGTTTCGGGCCGGCGGAGTGCTACCCTTTCGGACCGGCGGTGTCTTCTCGCCGGCTCGGAAGGGATAATTTGTCCCTTATCCATTATTCATGCCGTGTGCAGGGCGGTTGCATTTAAGCTGCCCGCCTATGTCCGCTTCGTTCTGCCAGCGGCGACCGTCTTCAAGTACTTTGCGCGCTACACACCGTTTTCGTATGCACCGGTGGCAGCATAGCACAAGAAGTTTAAAACGAGACCCGAGATAGCGGGCTGCAAGCACATCCGTGCGCTGCTGTAACGTCACAAATTGCATTTTACAAATCACTTCTTGAATCCTCCGTCGCATCTAGCGTGACCGGTAGAGGTTCTGGTGCTTAAGATTCTAGTGAAAACTGTGTGCGCGCGCGCGCGTTCTGGTGCCGCCAACACGCCGTCGACACGTCATGTACGGAATCGTGTTTAACACCACCCGCGCAAACGTTAAACACCTTTTCATCGAGGTGGTAGCACACTTGGCCTGCCACGAAAGGGAAACACTTAATCAACCCAGCAGCACGGTGGCGGCGGTTTAGGGTGTCGTGGATCTGTGGACACAACCGGGCTTTTTATTCTGCACCCTTCGCGTTCTAAGATGCATTAATGGGGCCGCACTTTAAATGGTGCGCTCGTGACTGGAAAGGTGCACGGCGGGTGCAGAACACCGGGCTTTTAGGACCCAAGCGGTTTAAGATGAAGCGTTAAAGCGCCAGCTGTGGCAGGGGCCGGAGAGAAGCAATGTCTGCTCTGAGTACGGTGAAGGCGGTGACTAACTGATTCCGGGTTTGTTCAGACTAGCTATCCAGAACTATTAACTGCTGATAAGATGATAAAGGGGAAAACATGAGTTCTAGTAGCTAGCTACCTAAACCGGTGGTTTTAACTGGAGTTCTTTGTTAAGAAGTGCAGGTCGACGTACATATTAGACCAGAGTTCTCAACTTTCAAAAGTCTAAGGGCTTAGGACATTTCTAAATGTTTTAGTAATGTTTTAAGCATAGTTCTTTGTCTTGAAGTGCATATTAGATCAGAGTTCTCTACTTTCAGAAGACTTAGGTCTTCAGAAATATTGAAGTCTTGCAAAAGAATCCTGCATAGTATGTTTTGCAATATGTCAAGATTAGTTGTTTGTTTTGACGTTCATATTAGTTCAGAATTTTGAACTTTCAGAAGACTTAGTTCTTCTAAGTATTCTAGTATAAAAAATACAATTGTACGGAGGCTCCCATAGAGATTGAAAATGATTTTTCTTGAAGCTTGTAAGCAAAAAGTAATATCATAGACTGTGAGCACAAATAGTGAAGAATTGTTATCCTCCTTTTATGTCCAATTTTCAGTTTTATCAAATAATAGCATCCATGTATTGATAATGGCATCCAATATATCATGAAAAGAAGCCTTAGAACTTTTATGCCGCATATCGTTGGACATTCGAGTAACATTGCACACCAAATTCAATCACAGCAAAATCGAAGTCCTCATCTCGTTTGAGCGAAAACATGCAACAGATGATTAAAATTTACCAACTCGATGTTCTGATTAACAACCTCATGTTAAGCGTTACTATTGGCTCGTTTAATCTCGTATGAGCATTGGTTTGTGCTCTGCTTGTCAGAATTTATGACGCGTCAATGTGGGACCCTTAACACAGGATTCGTTCCCTGTACTACGGAGAATCAGAATGCCTCAAGGAAACGTTAACAGCTTTCTGAAGCACTTCGGAGCAACAGCAAAAACAAGTGGACCCGAACAAATCGTCAAAAATACATGGAGAATAATTTTATTTTATGGCACCAAGTTCTTGCTCATGTCTAAGGGCTTTTTATGATGATCCTCCGAGTTGAAAAAGGAAACAAACCAAGAATTTAATGCGTTTCTCTGAGGCATGATGTCAAATGAGCAACGAAATGGATTCGGTTTTCCGTCTTATTTCGAACCGCATGTGCTTGGACATACCTTTCGAATATTTTCCCATCCTTTCAGAGAGCTTGAATTTATTGCACCTTTCAATACGCCATCCTAAGGAGCAAAAAAGTAATCTCAGACACATCCAATCCCGGTCGGTCCCGAATTTTGAGAACGAAAAGACCTTCAGAGAAGTTTGAGATCAAATGTTGTGTGAAGAAGCGCGTGTGTGAGGAAATGCGCCACACTTACTTCATCCCAAAGCAGCGAACACAGTTGACGGTTTTATTGTACCGCTTTTATATTGCACAGTCTCTTCAACTGTGCGCCTTCTGCACACGAAATCAAACGCATTGAAACGCGGACGAATAGAAAGAGAGAAAAAACCCTTGTGCTCACTTTTTATGTTCGAATAGAACGTCTTGAGATGGAATTCCCTTTACCTTAACAAAGGTACGAATTTATGGTGTCTGCAGATCGATGCAAACGCGCCCTGTCACAACTCGGCACACACGCCTTCTTAAGCTGCGAGCCGGCCCACCCGTATGCAATGGGCGAGGAGATGAAGCGGGACGGCAGGAGGAGCTCGCTGTGTTAGAACGTTCGATCACTGGCGACACCGGACATTGCTTGGATCGGTTTCGGAAGACATTGCTTAGATCGCACTTTATTCGCGGAGCAGAGGAAGAAGGAGCGGGATGGTGGAGCTGCAACGGACTGATTTGCATACAATGGAGCCGCGTGTGGCGCGGTTTCAAGATGCATTTCGAAAATTACCGCTATTGGGTGCATCTTGTTTGTTCCGGGCGACGTGTGCGTTCGTGCGTACCGCTCGTTGTTTATACACTGGTTGAGGTTGCAAAAACAGAGGAAAGAAAAAAAACGCACAACGGTACAGTTTTCTTCATGCATCCGTTTGATGTAAAACAACCGTAGCTGCCGCCGTGTATCTTCGTCTGTCGGAAATAACTCTTTCAAGAGCGGGTATGATGAGCTTCGCCTGCCCGCCGACCATTTATGGTCACCGGGCTAATTGATGTTTTGTGCCGATATTTGCTGTAAAGTGAGCCCTGCTTGCACTTAGAAACTGGATGGAGGAGAGGAAGAGAGAGAAATCACATTAAGCCAACACTTCCGAAGAATTGCGCTGAGTGCTCCGATCGTGCATCAATCGACGCGAGAAGAGAGAGAGAGGTGTTAGGAAGAAATCGTTGAGTGTGCAATTTAGAGATTCGAATGGGTGGTTTGATTCCTAGGAAATGCAAATCTTCTCATTTCTCGAGAACCTCGCCAACAGAGAAGGCAATAAAATCCGTGCGACGTTTGTTTTCTCATATGTTACAAGACACACACTGTTCAGCAGAACTATATTTGCGATGGCAGCACTTAGTAGCGTGGTAAAAGTGTATCCACACGATCGACTGCAGTAATACGGACTTATTGCAGCGCCCTTTATTAGTCGGATATCAGAAGTGCAATAGATTTATTCCTCACTTTTTGATCTAACCGGTAGGTCTGCAGGAATTCTTTAATTCTTCCGTTTGATTCCAGGACAAACGACGATTCGATTATGTTTGTTTCAACTACTAAAGAGTATAGATAGCAAATTACCATTTATTTTGTAGTATTTTCTCTATCAAAATTCTTCAAAAGGTCTGCGGCGACCTGAAATGGCTGCAATGCTGTTTTATTTCCTGAAGTTCCTTCCCTTCTCGGCTCGTTGGAATTAAACTCTTCAAAGACGTTTGCGGAAGCGTTGATGCACTTTTTCATCCCTTACACCACCCTCCATTCCAAATCCAGATGGCTTCGTAACACACACACACACACACGTACTAGTCAGAAAGCTCTGGTTGACCACGGCAGAGACATGATGGTCCTTCTTTATTCCCGCTACGCCACTATTCCGGTGTCATAAAGCGTTCGCTGGGTCTACGGGTTTGGATCTTTTACAACATTCTTCTGTCGGGGCCAGAGATAGCCAGGAATGGTGGTTACGGTCTATGGGCCACCCGGAGAAGCCTCTCTCAGCCGCCAATCGAGCATAGCCAAATCGGGGACGCATAGAATCCACTGCTGGATGTGTGTTATGTTGGCCAGTGCCGCCGCACCGGAGAAGCGGACCGGGTGAAAGATTACATAAATTGTTCCTTATTGGTTTCCCGTACGCCATTCGCCGTTAGAGGGCAAGAGAGAGAGAGAGAGAGAGAGAGCGAAGGAGCGCCTCCAGAGCTGTCCATTCCAGAGCCCCCGGGGTCCCGTTTGTCAACCAAGGCGCACTGTAAGTGGCCTTTGCCAATGCCAATGTTACCCCTGGTTGCGGATATGGCGGGAATAAAAATTCCCTCCCAATATTGATAGCGCAGAATTGCGCAATGGCGATTTTCCATAACAGGGTAATGGAGGGAAACAGGCAAGGCCCGCGCACACATGCGGACTGTACAGATTGATATGATGTTATGGTTTTATTTATCGATCGAACTGGTCCTCCTCCCTGGTCCGGAACGGAGGAAACATGGAGCCGCTCATTTGTCGGTCGCACTGGGCCGCCCATTCGGTATGAAAAACGGTGCTTTTAATGTGATGCAAAGCATATCCTCCCGATAGTTGCTTCTGCTTCGTTGTTTGCTGCTCGCGATTGGCCATGTTTACATCGTCGGAAGTTGTTGGGCGGCCTGTTGCTGATGACTTTTATGGAGACACGAGGTTATGGTATGCAAAAGGTTAGGGAAGTTTTACTGCCCTGACGATCCGGAGGGTACGGGCACAAATTTGCTGCTGACCTCTCTGGTTAGTGGGACTGCCGGTTTGCATATGGGTTACTGAGGACTTTCGAGAGAGACTTTGGATTTTTGACCTGGTTTAGGAGCTATTGTTCTATTGAAGATCTTCATGTTTGAGCCAATCTACATCAAACACAGGCTCACATAATGTTTCCAAAGTGAAATCGTATACAAAGTTCGGAAGGTATATGTTCCGTAAAATCTCTGAATAATTAATATTTAATATTAAAAACAAGCATCAATTCTTGCTTGTTAACTTCTCCAAAAATTAATACCCAAACTATACCTTCAATCACTTTATATTAATTTCCTCACGGTTTGCTATTCTATCTTTTTGTTCCATTCTATTGCAGCTTTTGCGCACTCAGGTCCTCTTTTTTCTGAAGCAAATCTATCAACCTGCCTCATGATACCATCTTCCAACCGCAAGACGTGGGGTCATTCACTGTTCAAAATCGTGTTACTCCTTCCTTCCTCACTTACATCCAAACCTTTTTTACCTCAAGCTTACCGTCCACTGCCACTTGCTTTATGAGGCAATCGTTGTACGGTCGTCGCCGCCATCGCAAATCAAAACGCGGCCAAGGCCCAGCAAAAGACGGCCAAAGGGAACTTCGCTCGTGTACACCTCTTTTGAGGTTCAGGGAAAAGAAAGACAAATAATACGCAAAGGACTCCTCTTTGCAAACTTTGATTGCCCAAACAACAGCGCCTCAACTTTGTGTGCGTGCTGCTCCTCCAAAACCCCTAACAAACAGGGAGGGCAAGATTTATCGCCTTTCTGGAGCGGGCTAGGTGGTGCCGTCCAATTATTGGGTGTGCTTGGTCAACTTGTAATGCCGCCATTCCAGGTGGAGTGTTCTGAAATTCCACCACAAGAATCAAATGCGTGGCTGTACCCGTGGCTCCCGTGATTTCAGGTCTTTGCTCGCACCGAGCGAGGGACATTGTTTGAGAGTTCGGCCCCTCCAAACAAAGCCTAAAAGGGTGCAGTGAATTGAATCGAAAATGGCACACACACGCTCACTTGCCTGGATTTATTTCCAGAAGTTCAGTGATTTGGATCATTTTCTTTCCCTTTTCGTGTGGATATGTCCACCAAGCGTGGAGTTAGCGACAACTTTTTGACAGCAAAGGCACCAATAACTCGCACTTTGTAACGGACGAATTAAGTCGTTGTGGTAATTCTACGGGACCTCACCACACCAGACCTTTGGTCGTCCGCCAACAGCTTCTAGTAACCTTTCGCAGTGTGCCTGGAGGCCCGTTTCCTACACGTAGGAGCTCCCCAAATCGGAATCACAAAACCGTGGTGTTTGTGTGTGTTGCCTGCGAAACTAATTGCTGGTCGATATAAATTCAATCTCTTTGGCACACCCGCGAATTTATTGTAAACCGGCTTTAGAAATCAGACTCTCTTGCAGTTTCCATTGTGATTTTATGGGTCGAAAGATCAGAGGCCAAGTGTGTGCGCGTGTGTGTTGGAAGAATAAATCGTTTAATACAATTAACTCCCTATCGTGCTAGATTGCACAAACGACGGCCAAGATGTCTGACAGGGGCCTTGGCTGGTTGTGGGTTCGTTCTGAAACAGGACTAGAGCTCTGAGAATTTTGTTGTCTGAGGGTTTCGGTTTCATTCTGAGTAGAACAGTTTTAGATCCTGCATAACCGCTCAACATTGTTTGGGCAACGGCATGATGATTAATTTTAACAGCAAAAAAAACTCCAATCAAAATGTCAAATTTTGTGTGTCTGAGGGAGTGGTCTTGGAAGATTATGGTAATATATCAACCAAGAGACGTCCACGCGCCGCCAACGATCATAAAGCCAACTAAAAGCAGAATTCTCGTGCTTCTTGGTAGAACCAGATCTTTCTTCCAGATGTCGTGCCATCAGACAGTCAGATTTATAGGTGTTGCTCAATAAAAGAACATGCGCGCGCGTGTCTTGCTACACTTTATTAGCTTTTCGAGAAAATTGACACAATCATTAGCCTTAGGCCGGCGGGCAATCGACGCCCAATAAAAGCGAAGCGGAAGCACACCACGGTGTAAAACATCGAAAAAGGTCCCATGAAGTTCCTACATGCACCCACTGCCGACCGGCAATTAGGAAGCCAACGACAAAAGGTTAATATTGCTGCGGAGAACTGCGAGTTTGTCGAATTGTCAAAAATCTATAAACGGGACCCACTGATTTATGAAACGCCAGAACCGGGGCGCCTTTTTCGGCCAGCGTGCAATTTATGAGTTCTTTGTTTCTTCGGCTTAGTGAGACCGACCGTGCCGAGCCGTTGTTTGTTATTGTTTTGTCTTGTTTTAGTGTGTACTATTATTTGCATCTGCTCCAGCGGCTATTGCGGACCGGTACACAGCCTGGCACTAGCGCTTTTGGACGGCCAAAGAACGTGCGTGGGCCGGCACCGGTGGTGAAGGTTCGTTGTCTTTGCATATGCATTAAATTCTCCGTCAGCTGGCTGCGGTAGTAGTGAGTCATGTAGTGGGTGGCCTGCTGCGAGCGGTTAGAGGTGGAGTACGTGGCCAGAAAGCTTCAAGCTTCCATGCTAAGCATTCTTGGGTTCTTGGTGTGGTTACGCTCGCTAACGTTAATGCAAATCGACTCCGGACCCTTGGCGATACAATGTAATGTGGAGGCTCCAATTTTTTTTTTTTTGGAGGAGAACTGAGAAACGCGCAAGCTCCGGGCTGGTCACTGTCGCCTGCCTGCCGATGTAAGTGTGCGTACGTGAAGGTAAGTGCACCGGCAGGCGCATAAATCACTGTGCGATAAATTAGCAAATCGCTTACGAGGTAAATTAAACCAGGCGCCTTGTTTCGTGCCGAGCTTGATCGGTGGGTGGCTTTGGGAAGCAGGGTAGGAAACAG
Organism: Anopheles epiroticus; assembly: GCA_000349105.1. Lineage (NCBI taxonomy): Eukaryota > Metazoa > Arthropoda > Insecta > Diptera > Culicidae > Anopheles > Anopheles epiroticus. The sequence continues at coordinate 308,836 of KB672253.1, read as the reverse complement.
GGACAGTACATTGGTCGCTAATTTGGCGACAGACGATGGATCGTTGGTGCGTGTTTCATGTTTCAGCATAGAAATAAAAAATGGACAGCATAACTACATGGTGTACCCCCCCCCCCTCCTCCGTGTTCCCGTCCCCTGCTTTGAGGCGGTAGCTTAGGATTGATCTAAAGTGACAGAATCTGACTGGCTGCGATCGAGTGTTACTGGCTGAAAGCTGTTCAACACCGCTCACTCGGTGATGCTGATGTTTCAATGCGCTTGTTGCGCCTCGGTCAGAATTGCAACAGAACGCTGCTAAAGAGACGTTAGAAAGTTTGCCCCGTGTTGTGTCCCGTTACGCGCGTCCTCGTCTCGACCATGAATCATCGCATAATGTTCGCGCCCATGCTCACGCGGCGTTCGATCATGCGGTGTAATGTATAAAAAAACCCCCCTGGCCGATGATAAAGCCACGTAAATGATGGCGCTGTCTCGTCATTATCATTGGTTGCATCAGATTGCTTCGGTCGATCGCCAGGCGACAAACGGTAGCCGATAGGAAGGCGACATTCTTTCAGCTAACGGCTAAAATGTGTTTTCGATGCGGAAAATGTGTCCCGTCTGCTTGCTTTTTTTACACCGCGCAGGGACATGGCTGGCTCGTGAAGGCTAGTGAGTGCGCATAATTCACATAATTCACCGATGCAACGGGAAAATGGTCGGTGAGAATAGATTTTAAAATGTGTGGCTAGTAAAGAATGTTAACGAAGACATTAAACGGCGTTGTTGGAGTAATGGGCTATTTAAAGGGTGTTGGAATATGGTTAGTATATTTGATTCTAAATAAATAGATACATAAATAACACTGAGCGATAAATGTGTCCCGAGCGATGAAAAATAAATATTTAAAAAAATATCATTTTTTAAGAAACAAAACGGACCAAAACCATTCCTATCCTTCTTTTACTGTGTAACATTTGTTGATGGAAAATATAACAAAACCTTTGACAATTCAATATCCTGCTTACATTGGATAGAATAACCTGTTTTGGAGAGAAATTTTTGAATTATAAAATTACAATCAAATAATAATCCAGACACTATTCAAAAGGCGTGCAAGCCACAAATGCTTTTTGTTGATGACCTGCCAACACATGATTGCTCGTAACATGCACTTTCCAGCAGAAAAACCTCATCTCTTTTTACTACTGAATAAAAAAAAAAAAACCTCATCTCTCCTACCCGCTTGTGAAACGTTGCCACTACCCGTCTCCTAACGAGAAGCTCTAAAAATCTTCACTGTTTCGCTGCTTAAAACAAAAGCGCCACGGGTACACGAAATGCATCTTAACCGGTGCTGCTTCTGAGAACGGAAATTAAACCAGCAGAATAAATTATAAACACACGCACAGGCGCCAGCCAGGGGAAGTTGCCCCTTATTTCCATCGCGTGCCTTGTCGAACTGCAAAACTGCAACCAGCAAAAGATGCGCCGTCCCGGAGCATCTTGGAGCGCCGCAGCGTGTTCGCGTTTGAGCAGAAATGTGCGCCCGCCCGCTGGAAGCGATGCGATGTTTTCCTCCCCGTTTTACGACACCAATAAAACGTTGTCTGGTTTCTCCAGACTGGCTGGGTGCATTCGTTCGTCACTTGGGCGCCACCAAAACCGCCACCAAAATTGGTGGAGAATCGTTTCATATCGACAAATCCCGTTCCATTTTGTTTGTTTTTTGGGGTGGGTGGGTGGTGTGGTAGGACTGCAGTAGATAAGGGAAGGCGAAGGCCCACCAACCAAACTCTCCGGGATTTCGAGGGACACCGAAAAAAATCGGTTTGGATTGGAAAGATTTGGAGCATCGCTGGAGGCATTTCTCGGGCAGGGAAGCATTCGGCATGCACTGTCGTAGACTACAGAAAAGGCAAGTGGAAAAAGGTGACCATTTCGGGACGGAGTGGATCACGATGGGCGGGATGCAATAAAGCGAGAAAGACGAGTTCCGAAAGTCCATCGGGAGATGTTTCGATTGATGCATCGAAAGTTGAAATCTAAACGGAAATTAAAAGTGCATAAAATATGTATATGTAGGCTTGCTCGAAGGGCCCAAGTTTCGGGGACGTGGAAAGTGGAACAGTTGTCAGACATCCAGAGGAAAAAAACAAGACCTTGGGCCATGAACTCGGGATGGCTTTTGAAGAGCGCTTAAAATGCGTCCGATCTTCACCTTCACTGTTAATTGTAGTTTATAGTGACCCGCACGCTTGAGCCTCTTACGGACAAAGTAGCACCAGCCCTAAGAAGCGTACCTGTGATTATATCTCGGAACGGAACTGCATGCTGCGCTCGGACACGCCGCCGCATCTCAAAGAAAACCAAATTTGGAAGATGCGATACAAATTGTAAATCGGCGCAGCATCGATCGGCCGTGCCGTGAGTCGTCACGTAGATAAAGAGACATTCAGAAATCGAACCAATTTTGCCTGAAATCGTGGGAGCATGTCGCAAGCTGCACAAATAACACAGCCGAAAATAAAAATGGAACGGAACCATGGAATATTTCAATCCACCCTTGACGGTGCATCGCTTCACACAAAAGTGACGCTTAATTGAGTTTGGCACACCGGCCAGCCCGCTTTCGCGCCTCCTCGATCTGATCGGACTCTATCTCTGGTGTGCATCGTTACAATCGCGACCATCATCATCCGGAGCGTCATCATCAAGGGTCCGACCGACACACTCCATTGTCCACGAGTAAGTGTCCGGAAAAGATCGTTCCAGCATCGTCGAACGCATTGTTCGACTGCAACACTCTCCGAGATGCACATAATGCGATACGAAATTGCTTTTTACACAACCTTCCAACAAAAGCAGCACGCCAGCCCGCGCAAAAAAAGGTGAGAACTTCTTACACGCGTCGTCACCCGAAGTGGTGGTGAGAAAGCTGAATGTCGTCACCCACCCTACCTCCAACCTTTCCCTACCACTTGTCTGTGGGGATCGAACGATCAAGTTCTTTGCCAGAGGTTCGCCGGAGGTTAATCGATCGCAATCATAGCCCGCGCGACCAGCTCAATGCTCTCCTTACCGGCGGGTGCAGCGGGTCAATAATGTAGACATATTGCCTTTGTTGCCGTTGGACGACTGCTCCAACTGACCACGCTCAAGCCTTTTTCCCCTGCCTTCAGGGGCGATTGCTCCGCATTTTGCCGCATTACACCTGAGGCGGGTAAATTCTTGCGCTGGCCCGCTCCACCACAACCCCACCCTCGAGAAGGTACAACACTCATCGTTGCACCATTTATTTAGCACCTCATTTGACGCTGTCAGTTAGCCTCCTTCCCTCAACCTCTCAGCTTGACCTGCTGACTGGGAGAAGGATATCATTCGTCCGAATGGGATACGCGATTATGCGCGATAAGGTAATAACATTATATTCGCCACTATCGCTGTTGCCTTGTGCGGTGGGCGGCTCCCCTCAGCAAACCCTGGGCGCGTAAGTTATGCGAACCCTTTCGTCGCTCCGCGCAGCTGCGTGGCAGGAGTGGGGCATCATTGCTGCGGCTGGTATTTTATTACCTCGGCTGCATTGCAAACGATGTGTAATGAAAATGGAAAATGGTTTGCATTATTGCAAACGGGCAGGTCTGCACGAGGTGAAGAAGCGGCTCGCTGAATGCAGTTAATGCTTTATGATAGCAACGGTCACCTGATGGGTGAGGTTTGTACCTGTTTTATGGTGCCCTAAGAATGGGCTGCAAATAAATGACTAGAATTATTTAATCATTCTATAGCGAGGCTTTTCTTGTTGTTCAAGATGATTTGTTTTGAAAAAAATTGGTGAAAAGATGTTGATGTTGAAGTGATGGAAAATAAAATAAAATTATTGGTTGAAGTTCAATTCTTGAGGATTATAGCTGATAATAGTCTGGATAATCAGCTAAATCAGAAACATGCAGTACTAGAAGGGTAACAGATAAGGAAATCTATATTATAAATATATAGGAGAACAGCTGAAAGTTTTGACATAGAAGTTGACATATTACTTGGTCTTACCAATTTCTACAATTTCTGGACGTAGATCATCATAATCATCATCAGGAGTGACAATCTTATTATAGTAAGTACCCCTAGTCACAGGAGACTCCAGATCCTAATTTTCCAATATTCAAGGGTCCAACGGAAGGTTTTAGCGAATATTGCCTGCAATGGTCAGAAAGCAAGGAAGTTGTTGCCTTCAGTTTTCACCCTTCGTTGTTAAATTAGATGCGTTCATTTTTATACACTTTTTTGGAGCGTACGTGAATTTTTGCTTCTGTAGTATCAAAATCAATAGTATCAAAATCATTCTCGAGAACATTCATATTCGGACCTTATTTGAGGATCAATATTTGATCCTCGCATAGTTGGCGATGTTATCTTGTTCTATATTAGCGCCTCCTGTTGACGGCTAGCGGAAGCTGTGTGCACAGTTCACAGTACCTCGCGCCTCTCATTAGTTTACCAATTTTTAAGTTCGTATAAGGTGTTTTTAATTTTAGTTCATTTATGGCAAAAAAGTGTGCGACTGAGAGAATATATATACATATTTATTTTTTTATAGCAAATAAATTAAAATTTGGAATTTTACGGAGCACGACCATTTCCTGCTGCTAAATAATTCCATTGGACACAAAAAGGTGGAGCTAGCGTGAAATAAAATTTCTCTAGCAAATTACACAGCATGTTCCTTGGCATTTCTTTTGAAATCAAACAAATTTAAAATTTAAAAAATTGATAACGAAAAGACACACATCGATATTGCTTTCAAAAATGAACTCCTTAATACACAGAACTTCGTGCCTTAGGGTCAACGTTTGACCAAAACGACTTCATAAAGGACGGTAACTATAGGGAATGAAGCGTTCCTTGCCTCCAATCACGTTTTTAGCTTTATTCTTTAATTTTATTGTTGGTAGCATACAAACTAAGCCCAACCACTATTCACACAAAGTGCAAAGAGCACAACTTCTTTCCCAAATCCGATCCCACGGTTTGTACGATCTTTATTCTCACCCTCATCCACCGGTAAAAGTGTTGCCCCCATTCCCTGCCCTTCTGATAGCCAACGCTCGATTATCGAAAGCAAAAGCGATAAATTGTCATTCGATGCGCTATTGCTTCGGTTTACGATCGGATGCACATATTCTAGGACTGCTTCTTGGGGGTCGCGAAGGCAGCTCCGGGCGGACGCTCTCTGTGTGGTGCGGTCAGCGAAATGCGCCGCTGCAGGGAAAGCAGTTCGAGCAAAGCCGTAGCGAGTGAACCATATTTTGCGATAAGCCCAATGGGCGGCAAAACCAAGCGAGAAGGAGAGAGAGCATTGCACCCCATCGATGCATCGATGTGGTCCGAGTCGGTGGAGGGCTTTGCGTGATGAGTTAACTCGCCAGCGGATAGTGGCGGGCTGCAGCCGCACAGCGTTTCGTCATGCTACACCCGGGACGGCCGTGAGATCGTGATCTTGGAGTTCATGTCGATAATCGGCATCCTGGGAATCGTTCTTGCCGAAGGTTCTGTCGGCGCAGGGGTTGAAGCGTACCGAACCGTCGTGATTATGCAGCCTGTAAGGGGATGCGCCACCGGGATTCTGCAACGTGCAACGTGGCCGGTGCAACGAGCGAACATGTTGCCTAACGCAACGCGCTGAAGAATGGTAAAACCGGGCTGTGCAAACTATGCAACTATAAGCACTTTCATTGCCGCATCACGAATCTTGCCGAGCGATGCACCCGAACAATGCTGGGCAGGCGTTCTTCGCCCGGCTGCGGGAAGAAAACATGCATCTGCAACCGGTCAGGTCGTTCACCCCCGGAGGGGACATCGATGATACGAACGCTGCGTGGAGATACGCCTCCCAAGCGCTCATCATCCGTCAAAGTGTCGGCAACGCTACGGACCTCGAAAATCCCATATTGTAGGTCAACAGCATGATGCATATTCCGGGCGGCGGAAAAATTAGAAAACCCAGCCAGCCTCACCTCCTACGAAAAAACAAGACCTGCTGCCAACAAAGGCAGCGCGAGCCGTCGCATTTGAATGCTCGGTAGGGTTTTATGACTTTTTCTTCCTACCAACGCCACTATCAGCAGCTGTTCCAGCTAGTTCGGTTCCGATGTCACCGTTGCTTTTTCGGTTAAATATGGATGACCATTGGACAGGCCTCTTATCGCCTGCATTCAGAGGGGCATAATGAGCCGAAACGCCAAAGGAAGACAACCGACCCAGAGCGAAAGCAGATGAAATGGAAAGTTGTTTCCCTGCTCCCTCCTCCAAAAAAACGCGGTTGCTTCTCGCTTTTAAAAGCACCCGAAAAAAACGACACCTTAGCGTTCGTTTGTTTTAAGGCGATAGTAGCCACAAGTGCATTAGGTTTCGGTGTCAGGCAATGGAGCGCTTCGTAGGAGTTCGAAGCGAGCTCGTTACCTGTGGCACGGTCTTGTGAGAAATGGTCACACCGTTGGAGCGGACTGTTATGGAGATATTTTCATCTGGGAATGGAGTCATTCGAAAATTTGTTTGTTTATAAACGTTTCACTGATTGAATGCTAATGGAGGATGAATTAACAGGGAAGGAAGCGTATCGTCTGCTTTAATTGACGCGTGAGTTATGGATTGCCTTTGTCAATTAGTGACAATTCAAAATGTTGATGTTGATTAACTAAACTTACGCTTACTTTGGTGGTGTCAGTATTATTGTAGTTATAGTGGACTTGTTTCCTGCAGTATATCAAGATTTTTTGAAATGAAGTATAGTTCAACATAGCTTATTTAAATTCAGAAATCCTGCAGTAGAGCTAATCCTTAGCAGCAGAGAGACTTCACAGTGCCTTCCAAATGTGGTGGGTGTATACAGTTATTGTGTCCAATATCTATCAATTATAAATCATCTATTCCACACATCAGCTACTTCCGGTTCGAACGGTTCGAAATGAGCACCATTTACAGCCCTGCATTGGACAGAGAAATGAAAAATTAGGACATCCATTTTCCTACCCTCCATATTTACAACCTGTCAAACGGTGCGATAAAAATAATAAGCAGGAAATTTAGGGCAGTGACTTCTTAAGTATGTGTGTATGTGCTCCTGCCATTCGGTTACATAAAACATGCATTACATCAATTTCCCTAAATGACAGTCCGCGTAAGCTACGAAGCTGCTATCTTGGATCAGAGCAAACCTCCGAGCCTTGGAGGGGTGGGAAATGGAGAGCGACCCATTCTAGCAAATCGTGTACATGTGAAAAGCTCATTTAAAGCTCGTTTGCACCGCTATGAAGGTTCCTTCCCACCGTGAGGTCAAACAGCGTACGCTCGTGTTGGGCTAGGCATGGGAGTTGGTTTTTATGCCGATTTATGTACTTCCGGATTTTGCCAGTCAAGCCGCCGCCCGCCCCAAAAATAAAGGCACAACAACCTCAAACCGCTGTCAAACCATAAATAAACGATTCTGCTCCACCCGGGGGAAGATGGTTGTTATGAAACAAACAAAAAACTCCAAGCAAGTGACCCTGAGAAGTTCTTTTCCATTTCCTTCCCGAAATTATGCTCCCCGATTCCCGGCATCCCACGTCCCGACACGGGAGCTCAGGCCCGTAGTGAGGAGATCTCACATAAATTAGTTTTCTGCCCGAGGTGGATGCAAAAACACACTACCTCTCACCCCGCCCCCTTCCCCCTTCATCACCGAATCTCTACAATTTCGTACTGTACGGCTTAAATTCGTGATATTAATTATCGCTTTCTTTCGTTTTCTTTCGCGCGGCGGCTTCGAGAACGCTTGCGTAAAGCTCTTCTTCCGCCATTCTTTATGGGATGAGAGAACGGGGGAGCAAAACGGGACGAGAACCGACCGAGCCTGCGCGTGCTCCACCACGGGGACAAACGTTTAGAGCAGACGGGGCACGGTGAGGGTCGCTGGAAAGCCGGCACGGGGGCAGGGGGTTCATCTGGTAGGTGAACGATCTCGCTTGGGAAACGGTTGACCCGTGGCAGAAGGCGGAATGGCTTGTGTGGTGATGGTTGCATGTGAAGGCGTTCGAAATCAATGTGTTTGCTGCTTAATGAATGCTTACAAACGAATGTTTAACCTTTTGGCCATATAAAGGGAAGTTGAAACATTGTATGATGGTTCCAATGGTCTTAAGGTAGGTTTGGGAGTGTTTACGGTTCTGGCCGGAGGTAAACGACTGTTTGCGTTTTTCGTTTTATACACGGTATAAATTTATTTCTGTCGTTTAATAACTTTGAAATGTGACAGAGGTCCCTAAAATGTTCCTTTTGGAGCAGGTCTAACAAAAACTCTGCTCTAATAAAATCGTTATCCACAACGTTATCAGCCATTCCGCTTTGTTCTGTTTGCGGTACCAAAACACTACTGCAAACATTGCGCATCACACAGCTACAAAGAGTAAAAGTGTATCCCGCGATTGCGATCCACCCGAAAAAGGTGATCTCCGAACGCCTTTTGCCCGGTTTCCGGCCGCCAACATTCGCCAAAAACTTGGAAAGATGAATTAAAAACAAAGGCGCTGAATTTTAATGACAGTTGTCATTTTTTGTTGTTGATGTTGCTTGTGGGACGTTTTCGGCTTCAATTTTCAGACCCCGTTTTTTGGCCTCTCCCGGCACCAGCATTATACAGACGGCGGGTTTTAAAGCATGTAGTTTTATGTTCGCTTTTGATCGGTCAACCATTTCCCGTGCCGTTTTAGGAAATTTGAAATTATAATGTCAAACCACACTGATTTTCACGTTGAAAGCAAAAAACAAATGAATTAAACGATGCAACCATAAACCGAGCTCATTCGCTTGACGTAAAGCCTTTCCGCGCCGCGCACCGGAATCGTGTTACAGATATCGTGCGTTTGCTACAAGACAACTTTTTGTCGCTGTTTGACAGCTATTCCTCTCTTGCTGCTTATTTTTTGCATTTTGAAATAACAACAGCGCTCTGCTGATGGGAGAAATTCAAATGCATTAAACGACGCGCTGGCTGCGTAGCGCAACATGCCTATTAACAATTTCTGCAAACTATGAAGCACATTAACAACGTGTCAAACACGACCCTCTCGATAAGGGGATAGGGGCAGACATCAGGCCGCAGATAGTTGACACACACCTGTACCGTGTGCAGAGTACAACTTGTCTCCACTTCAAACCCATCCACCGGGAAGGATGGCTTAGCGATGCGCATCGGCACATTCGCGAGTGGCTAGTCGTCCTGTTCCCGATTTCTCCCGCGCGAGTGTTGGTTCTAGCAATTGACACCGATCGATGACCGGCAGATTCTCTATTTGTTCACCCTTTTTCGCCCGGCTCTGTTTGCAAACTTTCAACGCCCGGTAAACAACCCCATCCCTTTGAATGTGAGCAGCAAACTTCCGTAAATTGTGTACATCAGCCGTGCGTTTCAGCTCAAGCGTTACCCGAGACACGTCTCGGGAACGGTCTGTGGTCTCTCGTCTCGAGGACCACAAAGGCACAAGGCGTTATGCATCCGTTCTTCAGAAAACGTTTGGAGAAGAGAAGCAGAACGTGTTGTCGCTGCTCGGGGGCTTATTGGATGTAATTCTGGTGCAATTCGGTGTCCCGGGTCGGCTTCGCGGGATCAGCTTGCACCAAACGGATTGCCCTGTGCCTTAGCTCTTTACACTTCCCTTCGGTGGGATACGTTTGGTCCAGTCTTCCGTTTAGCACGCTCACAGGCTTTGCGCAATTGCAAAACACAAACGGGTGGTGTGTGGTATAAGCGCTAAATTTATGTTACGACACCCTCGGCTGGGATCACCTTCCCTTTACCCGTGGTTGGCGTCGCGTCGAGAAATATGAGTAATGTGCAATGAATATTAACGAAGGCGGCGGAACCAGAACCACCAACAGCAACACTGGCGGTGGGTCAACTCGGTCTGGATGCAAGGAGGTTTCGTGGTCAGCTGAAATGCGATTTTCCAAGTTCTCTGCTGGGCTTAGTGGCGGTGCGGATGGCTCTTCCGAGCTCTGATTAACATTCCAGTCATCGGCTTTGGACAGTGAAACTGAAGGCTTTCCGGACGCCCAAAAATGTATCCCAAAAGAAGGCATTTTGAGAATTTTGTTTTGAGACATTATTAAATGTGGTTTGTATGCGGCTCTCGTAGAATCTTGTCTCAACATGTTCTCTGACGATGACTCACTCAAGTCTAGTCGATCATATTACTTTGATTATTCCAGAACCTTATTATTTCTTGCTATTGTAGTTGAGCCATGAAACCTCATGTTTCTTTAAAGTATTGGTAAAGTATTGGTTTGGAAGACTACTTATCCACTGTAGTAGATCCCACACGTATGTGGTCTCAACGGTTCTGTAAATAGATGTTTTGGAAGTAACAAAGGAAGAACATTGTTTTCTTACAGAATAATTTGTACATCAGGCTATGTTAAACTAAAGAACAGAAACTATTGTAATTCACACTAGTCCTATCTTGCGAAGATTGGTCAAATCATTTGAGATATCATGCTTATTATCTTCCGGGGCTTTTCGTATAAACTGTTGGATAATGGAAGACACACTTCAGATGTTACAAAGGTCAGTTTTTGGAGCATTACAAGAAAGACATATCGTTCAATTTCTTGCTCCTGGATATTCCAGACTTCACAGACCCGGACTTAAACTGATCCTGTCTGTTCCTCAGAGAAAAAGGGTGAAACCTAACCGCCCAAATCCATCCCCCAAAAACACATTCACTAAACTGTTTATAAATACCACCTTCAATCCAAACGCATCACCTCGAATTGCCCTAGCATTAGATAACGGGGGCGATCGGGTCAAGCAACATGGTGGTGACCTACGGTTTTGTGTTTCCTTGCTTCCCTATGCTACTCGTTTATTATCTCACATTCTGTTGCCAAATATCTTGCCCGATCGTTCCGATGGCGTTCGATCCAGCAACGGTTGGGGATGGGACGTTTACATTTTTGCTGTGACGATAAACTTGGGAGGGCGAACGAACTCAAAACGAAACCACAAAAGCCCAACCAAGTGCCTATTTTTGATGAGGCGCGTTGGATCAAACGATTTCATGAGATATCTCCTCCTCCCCCCCATTCCGACAGTAGTTCGCTAATGTTCGCGAATTGGGGGATAAAAATAGATAGCAATGATGTTAGATGAGGTGAGTATAGCAAAAGCACAACATAAAAAAGCCCATCCCCCGAATGGAAATCGTTCGCGACCCTGGTCATCGTAATCACTTTTTAACGAGCAACAACTTGTCGCTTCTCCATCGTTTTCGCTGGAAATTGGCAGCACCCCTCCTCGTTCGTCCCGCAATGGATGACGATTTCTTGTACGAATGAAAGTGAAATTCAGCATGTTAGCTCCCTTCTCTACCCTCTGCTTCTTGGCCTGATGATAGGAGCCATTTGCCTTGCCTTTTTGCTTGCTATTGTCCTATGGTGGTCAATTCCAGGTTGTGAATTGCGCCACGGTTAGGTTAGACGCCTTCGCGGGAAAACATATGATTAAGTAAGGTCTCTCGAGTTCTCGGAACCGAGCTTTCGTCACTGGCGAGACGGGACGCGCGTGTCTACACGGTTCTGCGGCAAGAAAGGGTCAGCGACACCGAAGAACACCCCGCGCTACCCGGCCAGTCCTCGCGAGACACGTCGCACCCGTAGGTTCTTGAACTGCGCACTCCCGGCGCTCGTGTACGGCGCAGTATGTTTAATTCATGAGTGTGCGCCAAGCGGACAGGGCCACTGGAAAAGCCACTCGCGCCCTCTCGCTACCCCAGTAACACTGTGTGCCGGTTCGGTCGTTTATGGCTTTTAATGACCACAGAACCAGAAGGGCACGACTGTGTCAAACCGTTCTGTGCCACCAGCGCTCTCCGCTGCACTCGCGGGTTGGCTTTAATGGTGCTGCCCTCATACACACTATTAGCCATCATCACGCAGCTCATGCTCTTGTCACGGGAAGACGTAGAGGATGCCGATGTGAAACCGACACGTTACACCGAGCGCAGCTGGCAGCTCCCGGTTCGTATTGTTTTAATTATTTTTTCCTCTTGATTTGAATTTGAAATCAAGTGCACTTCACACAGCAAACTCCTGCCGGGCAGTTGCGATGGTCCCGTTCATGTTCTGGGTTAGCAGCGCTCGTGTCGGTTCCCCTTTTAAGCTTAAGAGATCTTTATTTTTATGTCCGAACCACTAGCGTTACTGTTAGAATATCTGTTTTTCTGGCATCGAGTGTCTTCTCCGAGTGGAGCCCAAATTTAACATTCTCGTTGAAAACGTGAAGAGGCTTTAGGAGGAACGTTTACGATGAGAAATAAACGATTCCACCTTCTGCTCCTTCAAGCGAACAAAGCGCAGTAATGATTGCGATCGGAGGTTCCGTTGGACGGTATGCTTACTGGACGCTTTATTATTAATGTCCAAGCTCAGTGACGTTTAATGTTTCTTCTGGCTGTACGGCATTGCAATGATTAATGATAAGCTTTTAGAAAACTATTCCCTAGAAATTTGTCGTACCCTAGTACGATGCATCTGCTGTCCAGCGCGGTAGAAAAGTTGCACCCATTCGACAACCACTCAGTTCTTGCGGGTGAAAACAATTCCGCAAGTGTGTAGTCACACGCAACCTCACAGAAGCGGTAAGAATGTAAGCAACCTTGCGCCCCACTCAAGTACACTCCGAACTCCGTTAAATTAATCTTGCCCGGTTGTGTTTGTGATCTCTGAACTGCGAGAAAGATGAATGATGGAAACGGGTTTCACTGTTTGCCGGGCATGTGCTCGGGCAAAAGAGCAACATTCCCGATGCTTAACGGTTTTCCTCCCTAATGAGTGGTGGCTCCAGGCTCGTTATGACTGTTGCGGCACCCGGTGCGTCAAAAATCAAACAGGTTCGTGTGAGCACGCGTTCTATGCAATTAGTCTAATCTTTAGTTAGAGGCTCTCTCCCCCGTGGGCAATAGTTCCATCGCTGGAAGAAAGGTTGCTCTTGGCCCTTCAATTTGTGGGAGTACGCTGCGCAAAAGAACTGAAGTTTGCTGCTCGAACGGGATCGGTCACAACTTCCCAGCAACCAAGGGGTTGGCAGTGTACATACGTGTTCGTGTGTAGGAGAACAGTAACCATTGTTTGCTTAACATATCATCGGCGCTGGTAACATCTTCATTTGTGGAAGGTGCTCTGGCCAAAGGCGGCTATTGGGTTTCGCACGTCAGTTGTCATTCGGTGCCCGCGAGGACGTTGTCCATGATGCGCGTGTTTCAGGCGTTGGAATACGAGCGGGCAACGGAATGCGTTAATCAGAACCATCGCAGTGAAGGGAAAGAATGAAGAAATGGAACGAAAGCCATGTGTCAGGTGACGTGACATTGTGATCCACCGCGAGGAAGAATGAGCTGACGTCGGGCGTCTTTACGTGACCCTCCGGGCCTATTGGGGATACCACGTTCCGGGCGCTTGTGGATGGCGTCCAAGATGTCAACCTTTCGTTATGGAGTGAGATGTTAATAAGGATGACGTTTGCATGAGGGCTGTACTAATTGTTTCTCAAACTAAAATCACGTCAAGCATCTTTGTGGTAAGGTTTCATGAAGAAAATTGAAGGCACGCTGTGTACAATATCTTGTTACTTTGTTCGTCCAACTGTACTTCAAGATTTCACACAAACTAAAGGTGGATACACTTGGCAGTGTTGTACATCACTTCACCCAGCCCAGCAGATGTTGCAAACGGACCTGCTCCTCCTGGAGCACACAAAGGCTGTAATCCATACCTCTCCAGGGAGTTACTAGCATCGAGAATGCAGGAATGTGACTCCAACTTGGTCGTACCGTACGGTTACGGAGCTCCCAATGCTTACCCAGCGCTAACCTTCAGCGGAGCATTAGTTTAACAAGTATTTATTATTTATGTATTCCTCCCGTTTGTCCATCGGCTTGAGCCGTGGCAAGAAATGACAGCCTGATGAATCAGCAACATATGTTCCGCTGATCTGTTACTTCGACTCGCAGACATCTGAAGCCGCAGCAGCAGCAGCAGCAGTATGCGAAACTGATACTTACAGGAAGAAATCCGCTAACCATCCGGTCGCCACAACACATCTGATTCGGTGTAACTGGTTGCGGTGGGCCCGTGGGCTTCAAATCCGAGGGTGAATCAATTAATCGCAAACAGGTTCTTGCCGCGGGTACTGGCCCATTGTACGATCTCTTCAAGGTTTCTCCACTACAGGTGGACGGCAGTCCACTCGCAAAAGGGTACAGGCTCTGTCTAAGGAGAGAAGAACAATTACAATCTGTGCTGGAAGATTTCGGACCCGAAAGGGCAGATGACGACTCGTTTTGTTTGAGAAGAGAGCGAATGGGTGAAATCTGGGCGCAGCAGCAGATACGCTTCGTCGAATCGGTTCACAAAATAAAACACAATCGAAGGGGCGCAAGTCGGCGAAAGAACTCTACTCGTCGTCCCGCCATTGAATTGTATCCCCTGTCCGGACAGACACAGGCCCCAAACACACGGGCGAGTGTATGTGTGTTGGTTACCTCATCCGCTTGACCCCGTGGCGTTGAACTTTCGCACAAGAACCGCTCCCACTCTCAGCCCGGTGCGCAATGATTCCTGCCGCGCGTTATGATTCATTGAAGGATGTTTAATGTGCGGATGCGCGCACACGGACGCAAGCTGTCGTGCAGAGGTTTGCAGCGAACCGCAGCTGCTGTTGCTGCACCTTTCTGCGGGCTGGGATGCGCCCCGTGTGCCGTGTGCGTGGTGGCATCCGCTCGATGCACCGTTGGGGGTGCTCGGAAACCTCGGCTATCGCCCTCGGTTTGGGTTCAATTATTGCGCGACTGCTTTTTGGGAGGGAAACGACGATTGCATCAGAGGTATTCCGTTTCGGTGGAGAATATCGTTCTTCTTTCGCTGTTTGTGTCTTCGTGTCTGGATGTTCTTGGACAGTTTTATGAGTTAAACTGAACATGGATTTCATTTCTTTTTGATGATATATGTAATTGCTGGAGTGCCAGAAGAATCCGGTTTGTGCCAGAACAGCCAACGTTGGTAACACTCAATCAATAAAATTCTAAGAAAATATCCCATTAGCCTGTGCTCTGATGTACTTGAGGCCTTGTACAGTTAATTGCAGTAATCGGGAAAGGCTGTTCTGGAACTATCAATCTGTTCTAGAGATGGACGACTGCAACAAGCGTTTGCAGGTCCATCAAAGCATCATTCCTCTTCCGGCGAACGTCGATAGCTTCAGCGCAAGATTGCGGTGGTGTCTGCTTCTCTATTTACATTTTACCGACTAGAACTTTAAGGTTATGCTGTAACTTCACCCGCGTCCCTGTTTGGCACACCTTTTGAACCCGAGCGTGCCAATCCGAATGCCCTCCAGGTGCCAGAAGGGCGGTAATTTCGACCTGCCTTGCTCCGAACGATCGGCGCGCACGTCAGTCAGCATAACCCATCGCTCTTCTTCGCTATCGTCATGGAAAGTGTAGCTCTTTCCCTGCATGCGACACGAACGTCCCCTACGCCCGCTTCCTGCGGGTCATGTTCTTAGTGCAAGAACGGGCGTGTAACGATCTTCACCCTTAAAAAACCCGTGGCGAATGTATCGGGCCAAGGGGTTCTCACGGAACGTCACAACATCCCTTTCGGTTTCCCATCGACCTCGGCGACGTTCCGTACCCCTCTGGTTCGCGGCACTAGTGTAGTTGAAAATATGAATAAATTACACCAAACAGAAAACGGAACCCCCGCTCCGTACAAATCAGCCCCCAAGGTGGTGTCCGAGCGGGGAAACCTAAAGCTCCCCGCCGGTGGATGGTTAGGTGGCCTCTTGGTGGCCAATTTTCCGCCAATCCAGTGCCCATCGTTCGATCACTGTCGCCCCGTTGTGTGCACCAGAGACACCCGAGACAGGACGCGCACCGATGGGCAAGCGATTAAGGCATCAACGCGCGCACGCCGCACAGTTGGTGTCGTTGACTGATCGCGCAAGCAGTCCGGGGTGGAGGAAAAAACACGGACACCCTGTTCGTCCGCATTTGCTGCACTCCAACGGATGCAGGGAAATAGAAATTGTATTCTAGATACGCTGCGGAGCGGGTGTGTGCGTGTGGTTTGATGGTTTCCCAGAAGATCTCGCTCGCAGCAAGAGTGGACGTAACGCTTCAAAGCAAACATATGATAATTATCCTCCCAAAGGGAAGGAGGAGGGAGAGCCTGCTGGTGGGATGTGGTTGGTGGCTGCTCTCCGCTTCCTCTTTGATTGCCTGTCATCTACCAGCCCATTGATAAAAACCACATGTCTGGGTCGTATAGACCGCAGAGAAAGAGGAAGAAGAAAAAAAACGCATATTGAAAGATGAATGATCGCTTAATCTCTGTTTATGGCAATCGGTTTGACGTTCTGTGGCGGGCGAGAAGCGCGTGTATATGCAAAACAAGATTCTACGGGGTGGGAGGGCATAAGCGGTGTGGAAAGATTTGGCAGATTCTTCTTCCCCTCAGCCTCGCGGTGTGTGGTTTGCATTGTGGGGCAAGGGAACACGTGAACTTTTGCTACATCATGATACATCTCGACGCGCAGGAACTTCGTTTGGAGCGTGTGGAGTTGGACACGGAAAGGTAGCGGTTGTAATAATAATTTCCTTCGACACATGAATCGATGTTTGTTTTTTTTTTTTTATAGGCTGAGAAGGAATTTTGTGCTCGGCACGGTAATCTCGGGAGCTCATCACAAAGAAAATCAAATGCTTCGCGTAACCGGTTGCGAAATTGTTGGATAAATCTCCGAAGCACATCGCGGACCGACTGGCCGGAGCAGAATGGAAACTTTGTGCTGTGCTGGAAATCCATTCTTTCGATCACAAAGAATGTCAATCTTTACGCATTTTGAATTCGATGCTACTACCCAAGAAACATTTTAGGACTTCGTTACGGGATTTTCGTTGTTGTTGGTCTTACGAAGCATAAATACATCATTTTTCTCAAAGGTTCCACAGAACGCTCGTTAAAGCCTGAATTTACGTTCCGTGTAGGTCATTGACATTGTGTGAATCTACACTAGCAACTCCTGGTGGTGTATAGTGAAAGCTTTAAACAATAATTTGAATTTCATAATTTTGTTTCTTACATCCAAAAATTGTAGTTTTGAATACACTTATGAATACAAGGACTTGCAATTCAACAAACACTAAAGCACACAAAAAAATATATTTTTATCGATTGCACCAGTTTTGAGAAGTTCGTAAAGTTCAATTTCGCCATCCGACGCCAGGGGGCGCTATCGATAAAAAGTAGTAAATCTTTTTCATAAAAAAAAAATGGAAAAGGAAATGTTTCTTGGGTATGCTTAGCTGGAATACGCATCTCCAAAGCAAGAAGGTTGATGACCCTTGAAAAATAGCCCCTCCGACGTGTGAATGAGTGTGTGTGTGTGTATATAATTAGTTCTTGTCATTCTTCAAATCTCACTCTTATACCTCTAAAACGCTGAACGGTTTTGGATCACTTTTTGATGGCTTTCTGATCTGATCTTCAGATCAGCTTGCAAAACATCAACCATTTGACTTCGTTTTGCTACCAGTGTTTTGTTGTTGTGGCTGCTATTTCGTGAAGAAATTGGCATCCTAAAGTGATGTGTTTTGAGTTTTTGCGAACAAGATGCTTGATTACGATTACATTTTCACTCTCTTTTCTCGAGGATGAACACTTGTTTCGGGTGCAGTGCATTCAGGTGGTACGAAAACTGTATGCAAAACTCAGCCACGGCCTGAGATGATGAGATTGTTTGCGGGTGGGTTGTTACAAAATGTGCCTCAAGCGACATCTGAATGCGTTTTTTCTGGGGATCTGCGACGCGCGCAGGTCTCAAATCGCCTCTCAGGGCTGCAGACAAGCCCACTTCGTTCGGGGCTTCCGCGTCATATCCGCGTGGATATCGATTGCTACCAGCTCCCCCTGTCCTTCCGTGTGTTTATTTGAATGTCATAGGCGTGCGCGGTTATCGTTTGACACGTTCCCGAATGGACATCACCAGACGATTGGGTGATAAAGAAGGTAGGTGGAAAACTTCACCGCCGCGAAATGGCTTCTCGTTTTGCGTTCGCTTACAGCTTTGAAATGTATTTATGCAAAAACCCAACTTCCTGGCGTCCGCCTGGCCGAGGGCCGAAACCACAGGCAGAAAACCATAACTAATTTGCATATGAAAACGCTGGCGACGATCGGCGATGCAAGGGACGGCAAAATGGCAATGGGATGAAGCGTGCGAAACATAGCAAAACATGATGCCCATTTCTTCCGCCCCCTTCCCTCCCCCACCCCTCCCTCTTCGAGTCTTCCCCGTGCCGGCGTGTCAGCGTGAGAGTGTGAACATGCATGTTAGAAAGATAGAAGAAGGTGCCGCGCGAAGAAATATTGCCGCTGTTAAGATTTGTCCCAATCCGCTGCCGTCCTCCATAAACGCTAATGGAGCCACCGGGCTTTAAGGTAGCATATCTCTCTATCATTGATACGGGGAGGTCGACCCGTCAGCTCGTTCCCCTCCTTCCTGCTGCTCCCTTCTGTTGTGATAACACTTTGCAATCGAAAATGGACAAATCACATTTTTCAGCGACGTGTGTTTCCCGTTGTGAATATGCTGATACGAGCAGTGACGTTTTACGATCGAGCTGTGATCGAGCTGGGAAGGGGAACGGAACGGTCCTGGTGGTCAGCTCATCACACTGGTTCCGTCCGGTACGGGAGGAAAGAAAACAACCGATTGCCATTTGCGTGTGTGCCCCGGTGAACGATGAAATATGAGCAAAAGTCGAATAGCCAAACGATATTACCAAACCAATTGGGTGCTCCCACCACCGTCCGTAGGGGGCAGCAACGGTTTAGGCAGAACGGTTTCTCACGCTGACTCATGTTCTTGTTCGGCACAGGATGGCGGTATGGCGGACAACAGAAACAAAACTGGACAAAAAAAACTGTGTAATGATGGCAAAGGGAATGGCGCGCCAAAGGTTGAAAGATCATCAACCGGTGTTGTTGGTTAAAAATCGTATCACTTATTGGTTATTCGGTTGGTTTCTGCTTGACCTACGGTGTACTTGAGGTATTACGTACATTTCGTTACGTTCTCACAATCATGTTGCTGTTGAGTTAGTTCGTTGGGTCATTTATGTGTCGATGTTTCTTTGCGGTTTTTGCTGTTTTGGATTGGTTTTAAATTATTTGTGTATTTGACCAAGCTAACCGTGGGAAATATTTTGTTTGATGTGTTTTTTTTCTGTTATTAGTTGAACTGGTACAATTTACAGTAAATTTTAAGTGTCTATGTTTTGCTTTTGTAATTATATTTATTTTTTACTGCAGTTAGGTTGTTTTTCTGACTGGTTGTAGCTATGAAGAAATTCTAGAGCTAGAAGATTATGTTAAATTCCCGCCAATCCTGCCGGACTACGGCGGAAGAAACCTAGAAGCACTGTTGGTTCTTAGACTATTCTAATGTATCTATAGAACTGCTGAAAAAATGAAATTCAATATAAACAACTACTAAGTTTTGAGTACATTCTTCCTTGCATCACAAAACGTAAAAAAATAATTTAAAAATTACAATTATTGTGTGTGTGTAAGATTTAAAATTGTTTTTGGCAGCTTCTTCTAGTAGCCATCGAGAGGGGCTAGTGTAGATCAAGAATGCGTTGGTTAATCCCAGCAGTGCACATTGGTCTCAATACGGATTTTTTAATGTTTGCGTACTACATTCGTATGTGAACCATGCAACTGTAAAGAATAATTTAAATCTCGTGGTTATTGGGTTTGCTAGCAATTCTTTTTAATAGATTACTTGCGCTAACTTATGCCAGGGGGCGCTAGTGTAGCTCGAGATAACGCTACTGAATTTGCGAAACGTGTAATCTGTTTTTCAAAACAAATCAAATCAAAATCATCATCATGGAACCTCCCTTAGGTTCTTCTTTCTTCTGTCATCAGCATTTTTTGTGCATGAGAATTTGTTCCACTTTTAATTCTTTTTTTAAATTCAATTTATACCTTCTAATGGTCCTGCTTTCAGCACAAAACATTGTGAAATCGTTCTACATACTGTAATACCTTTGAATACCTTGATATCACTTCTCGATCAACGTTCATTCATCTAGCACACTTGGGCGGGGAAAACTTTGAACCCCCTTCCTCAGCCTCTTCCACATTTCTTCTCTGTGACGTAAAACCGCGTTTCAAATGTTTCGTGCCTGTGAAAGTAAAATCGAGTTGATCATTTTTTGCGTGTGTGATGAAGCACGATGGTTCACGATAAGCAATCATTTGCAATCACCAGAAACAGCAGTCCGGCCCTCAACAACCAGTCCCGCATGCAACGCATTCGGCCCGAGCCAACCAGCGTGAGACCCACTGTGGCTGCTGCTGCTCCAGGAAACGACTTTGGGCGTAGAGTTGCCAATCCTCCGCCGGTCCGCTTGATTAGATGCAAATTAGTGGAAACCTGGGAGCGCATGCGGCCTGCGTGGACGATAAAAATGAAGATTGCGCCAGATATGTCTCCGGTTGGCACACTAATCGTGCATCGTGCTCATAATGTCACTGGCGCAAACGACTTCGGGGCGCACCGATATGCCGGCACCAGAGATACGCTGACGCTGGATCTTAGATCGAATACGCGCGTGTGAGAGAGGTGCTTAGTTTCTTTCCCTGTCTTTCTCTTCCTGACTGCCCGTGACTGTAATTGTGCATGTGTGTGTGCGCTCGTGTTTATGTGATGGATCGATGGCAACCATAATTAGGGCGGATATAAATATGGTCCGTTTTGTAGCAGAGGTACCACGAGGTGGAGGACTGGTTGATAACTTCCTCCACCCCCCTCCTAGTGACTCTGGTTGATAGGAACTTCAGCTCGGTGAGCGGCAAACGACGTCGACGACGAGCGATCAGCGATCAGCTAAACGGCCAGTGTACGGCCGGGGAAGAAAATTCAAGTGGGAAATAATTTATGGGACGACGCCCCAGTGATATGGGCGGATCGGGCCGCCGAGTCCCCGGTGCGATGATCACTATCTGCGTAAAGTGTGGCCGTTAATGCGCATGTTTAGTAGTAAACATTCGTAAACAACTTATCTGCACAGGAATGTTTCTTCTAATTTATTTGTTTTTTTTTCTCTCTCTCTTTCTTGCAGGTGAGTGCGGAACGAGCTAGGAATTGACTGAAATGGAGGGAACTTAGTCGAGTGTCCAACGGCTTGTAATTCGCAAGTAATCTTGTTTTTTTATTTGTCACTTTATTGCAAACATTACTATTGAATCCCGTTGAAAGGGCCACTACTTTATGCGAGTTTTATAATTAATGATTTAAAATACACGCGTTAATGGCTTTTTAAAGAGCTTAAATTACATTCTCCTGATTGATTCAATAGCGAATTCAATAGCGGGCCTGCGTGGGGAGCGCCTTTCGTAGCGTCAAAGACGTCCAGCTGGGCGACACGCATTTGGCGTGCGGTTGTTGTTGCCGTTGTTTGGACGTCATGCCGTCTCGACAGCCGTGGCAGCCACTTCCGAAAACAATTCAGTAGCTCTAGCCCCCCAGTAGTCGTGCCCTTCCCTACCATACCAGAACCTGGGGGGGGGGGGGGGGTGAGGGAAATGCTGATAATTGTCGTGCTTTCCGCTATCGCGGCGCATCGATCGCGGACAAATAATCCGCACACAAATAATCCACGGAATGCTGATGTGCTGTCCCACCGCCACGATGAAAGCGATACGAATCTGCTCGCGACCACGGGAGAGAGGGATCACGCAGGCAAGCGCTGCGAGGCAGCCCAGAAGCCCAACGGTTCCGTCCGTCCTAATCGGACTGTGCGAATCAAAGCACACCGGCCGGGCTTTTGCGTGTGGTGCCCGAACGATCGTGCGGAATAAAAGTCGTCAATGAATTTTCGCTTCTTTTTTTCTCGGGGCACACACATAGACGCCGCTGAAGAGGGGCATGGCAGCGTGCTTGCCCCCCCCCCCCCCCCAAATTGGAAAGTGTGAAAGTGCACAAGGAGCCAATTTTCTGGGGCCCGCACTGCGGTGCGTGTGCCCGTCACCTGAAGGGATGTTTCCCGCCCGAAAATCTCCCGGAAATCTCATCGCCTGCGCAGTTCCCTCTATTGGACTTTAAGCTAGTTTTATACAGACTCTGCCGGTTTCCTATCAGGGAATTGATTCTTTAATTACTTCGCTCGAATCGCTCGCTAGTCACTCAACGATCAAGAAGAAGGGAGAGAACATTTGGCAAAAATTTGCAAAACCTCGTCCAGAAATCGCCCAAAACCTGCGCCAGGATGGTGATTAATGATGTTTTAATAGAGAAATTTCGACGAGGGTAGTGAAGCAGCTGGGCCGACGCATTCTGGCGTGCCAAGGGGGCAGCGTTTGATTAATCACTGTTGAGAGCCGATTAGAATAAACAGCGCAACAGGTTTGCCGATTTTAGCGCCTTGCCGGTGCCGTGTACCGTGAGCAAACGAAAGTGAACTTGGTTTTGCGGCACCGAAGATGGTGCCGGTGCCCCACCGGTTCGCATTTGATTAATGTCCCGCGCGTTGGCTAGTTTTGATGAAATATTTTGCAAAGGTTGAAAGTTTGTTTTCATTTATCTCATTATGTGCGAATGTTTAGGGCTTTTGTTGTTCGGCTGTGGCAATGAATTCAAATTGATTGAATTAAAAATTTCAATCGTTCGATAATTAAGTTTTATTCACTCTCGCTTTCACCCGTCTTTTGGGCAGTGAAAAGGTTTTTGCGAACGGCAGCAGCAGCAACAGCATCAGGGCAGTAAATGAGTTGAGGTAAAAATGTGCAACCATTTATTTTGTGATGTTATTTTTTGCATGCTGTTTATCGTACCGGGCAGGTATGATTGATCGTTTGGCTTTGATGGGTAATATTTTACTGCATTGTAGGGTGAAACGGTTTAAATGAGAAGTTTTTGATGAGTGTTTTATCATGATCAATTTAACTTCCAATTCAAATGTTTCTAAATGTGTTGATTGAAGTCGTTGTCTTTGTTTGATAATTGTTAAAATGATGTTTTTATTCAACTGTTCTTTCATCTTTATTTTAAGCTAGGTGTAATAATTCCAACTTTTTATTGTTATTTTTATCTGTTTTTATGTATTTGTTTGGTCTTATTTTGGTCCATGTATTAAGTTTTACTTTGTTACTTCTTTACAATTTCTTTTTGCTTCTTTTATTTTTTCTTTGAGCTTGTTTTTAGTTTTGTTTTGATTATCTAATTTTGCTATTTTAGTAGGGTCTTTGTTATTTTCACATTTCTTTCATTTTTTAAGTTATTTTATGTTTTTTCTAGTTTTAAAGCATTGTTTTTGTTTTTTCTAGTTTTAAAGCAATCATTTTAATGATCCATGTAAAAGAAGATTGTCATTTTAATTAGATGAATAAAACTATCATGTTTTCTTCTTTTTATGGGAAATAATTAAAGTACAGTACGTACAAAGTGTACCCATTATAACCCTTTTAAAACTTTCAATTAAAATAGCTAATAAAACTCTATAAATTACGCAGCCATGTGATTACTCAATATTTGCGACCATTTAATGAATGGAACGATAGTGCAAATAGAAACACTTACGAAAACACATCCCACCGGCCACATCCCTCACGCCCAAAATCGTTTCACCCCAACCAGTAACGGGTCACGGGAGGTTTCCCGGATGAAAGTAAAATTGCTTTCGCTGTTAGCGATAATTTTCGGTTCCTCCCATCAATGTTTGGCTGGCAGCCTCCGCCGTAAGTTCAAGGTTCCAAAACGTTAATGGTGGACGAAGACAAATGTGGAAAGGTTTTGCGAACTAATCCAGTCCATCCGTGCGTGTCTGCGCCGAGCTTAACATTATCGCATGGCGGGAGAAGCTTTTGCCGATCATGCTGTGCTTAAACCTGTTAAGTTTTTGTTACAAGCAATTCACATCAATTTCCTTTCTTCCTCTTCGTTCGGGATGATTTATTTTTTGTGTAATATGTTGTGCAAAAAGTATGGGTTGCTTTGGCAGTTCAGTTCAATATTTTGTTAGTGTTTAGTGTGGAATTACTGAGGGCGATGATGAAGAGTTATGTGTTGAAACAATCGAAAGTTGTCTAACACGCAGTGGATGGGCTTTGCATGAAATTATCTCACGCGCTATAATTTACACCCGTTCCCAATGTGTGTCCTGCTGATAATTTTTTTTCTGAGGGAGCGTTTTTTTGGTTTTCCTATTTTTAGCAATGCTTGAAATTATTACCTTACGGCGTGTGTTTATAGTTTTGGGACGTTATGACTGGAAGTAAGGAGGAAAAAGTTAGTAAAAATTGTACGTGAATAATCAAGAAAAGTAACAGAGGCGTGATATCGGAATACACCCATTTTACGCCCTTTTCTACTTCACGCATTCCAATCGAAGGTAGTTAAAAAGTTATCATAAGATCGTAATGACGATCATAATCTTGATCCCCCCGGAGACAGTTCTTCACTTCTGCACCTCGGGCATGCCGGCATACTTCTTTACATGTGTCTTGATTCGGCATGCATGACGGCAGTGCTACGTAAAGTGCATTGGCTACAATATGCACAGCATAACAATTAAACCGATCACGAAACCTTGAACTTTAGTGCCGGACCACGATCGGGCTCTTTGCAAAATTGTGCATTTCATCGCTGTCTACGTACCGACAGGCCGACATTGCACCACGTTGGCAGCAAAACAGTTTAACCCTACGTCTGCCCACAGTCCCAATCAGCGCTGGTATTGATTGCGCTTTAACGCTATCCGTTCGCACCTTGGCTCATTAGTGGCCCCCAAGATGCCTTCTAGGGGGAGGGGGAGGCTACCTTTTCTCGTTCCGAACTCGAAATCGAAATGCAGTTACGCTGCATGTCGATACATTTGTTGCCCTCTCGTTGCGTTGATAGTGCGCCCGCTTTCGAAATGCGACAGACAGTTGGGAAAATGATGCAGAATAAAATTCATTTCAGTCTCCCCTCTAGGGACAAATATGGAAAATTGCTATTGAGCGTGCGTAAATTGGCTTGTGCACATTGGCCTTGCTTTGGCACGCAATGGGCTTTGCGCTGATTGCCAAGGAACCATTAAAGCTTGAACTGTGATAAATGTAATCGTACTGTTAATAGTGTTGTATAGCGAATTGTTATGAATTCTTGATATTGCATTCAAATTGAAAGGAATTCAGTTTTAAACCGTTTAAAGGACAAAGCAAGTGAAAAAAGGTGACATTTGTATAGCCTATTTTGCTCGTAATTGTTGTAAACAGAAAAAATGCTTTTAAAGGTAATTGTTACACGAAAGGTCACACAAATGAAGAGAGTTATGAGCATCGTCAATCCCTTAAAAGGAATTAACCGAATTATTTTATCAGTTTGAAAGAAATCTTATCACGAATATGTTGTCATTGGCTCCTAATATATACAACCTGTTAAAATCAGTTTGATTTACATTGTTTTCTTGCAAAATTGCCTCTATGGACTAATAATAATTTCATCTTAATTACTTATGCTGGAAAAGAAAATTGCGATCGAAATTAAAAAAAAGTAGATACAGAGTTATTGTTTGACAAACATTTTTAACATATAAAAGTAAAACACTACCGCTTAAGATAAATTCCAAATTAATTTTTTAGATTGTTTTGTATACACTACAAATTTACATCTTTTGACGCAAGAAGATGAATATTTCCGTTTCTTATGACTTGTAATGTCTTAAGTGATACTGTAAATTTACAATAAGGAGTTTATCAATTAGAAACCTTGTTTGTCTTGTTAAGAAGAGCTTTTTTTGTGATTTCTTGCTTGATACTTTTGATAAAGTCTCATGAAAAATGTCACAACGAGAGTATATCCTTAAAGAAGCATGCAGTAAACCCTTTACCAGGCCAAAATCAACACCAAATGCCCGTTTTCGCTGTCACGCTCAACACAACAAAAAGGTTCAAGGTGAATGACACGAAATGTTACCTCCACCATTCCGTGCTGCCGTCGGCGTAGAAAATTAGGTTTTAATGAAACGTTTCGATTTCGTTTTAATCACGGCGCACCCCGCCACCACCTGGCGCACCCACCCAATGCCAATGTCACCTGAGATGAAGTTCAAAATGTGTGTGTGTGACATGCGACAGTGGGGAGATGCTGGCCAGGGTTGCGTGTGCCGAAATCGAAACGGTTGGGTTGGCGTTTTCCACCCCAAAACCCGAAAAGAAAAAACTTTTCCTTTCGATGGAATGCTGAATGGCGCGAGAAGGCACAAGAAGAAATAATAATCCGTAATCACTCAAAGCCCCCGCTAGCCGGTGTCGATAGTCGATTAGATGAAACCGAAAGTAAGCTCCCGCTTCCACCTCGCTATGTGTGCTTAATCCCGCAGCCGGCATGCCGTGGAAGCGCTACACCACCACGCACCACGTATCATCATCCCCAACGCGCCGCATTTTCTCTCGCAAACCCGAAGATATTACTACCGAAATAGTGAGTGAAGCGAGCCAATCGGCAACCGGGCGGCAACACGCTCGAAAATCTTTCCGGAAGGTGCTTGTGTGTGCGGGGCACCCATCATCATTAGCTACGCTAATGCAAACTCCCCCTTGCTGCTGCTACCCCTACGAAAATCCGGATCCGGATTCCTCCTCCTCGCTCCTACCACTCTCAGCATTTCCATCGGGTGGATGAGGCAAGGACAGGGACGAAGATAGGGACGAAGAGAGAGACAGAGAGAGAGAGAGAGAGAGAGAGAAAGAGAGGAGGGCTATTTTAGGATTTTCTTTCGGAAATTGTGTGGCCACAGCGCAGTGGCTTGAGGAGAGGCCACACGGAAGCGTTGCCGAGTGAGTTCGCGCATGCCGGAGGAGTTTTTAATTTTCACTGCCAAAAATTGCTATAATTCAACTCGATTATCAAATTAGAGGGTACATGATACATTTGGCAGCGAGTTCGTGATGCGTCGAGCGAGGAGATGTGGTCACCATGGGGAGGGAATTTTTTTTTTATTATTTGATTACTTAGCGTGGTAGGTGAAATGCATCTCGAGTGAGCGAGTGTGTGAGAAGAGGAAACCATACCAATATGGTTGGTTGGTTATTTGGCTTATAGAGACTTTGCGTCCCATACCAGTATGTTGTCACACGGCAAGTGCATCACATTTCAGCTCGAAAAAGCAAGTAAAATCAAATAAAACAGAGAAAGAGTTCAATGCCTCAGTATGGCGTGGCAAGCGACGAACCCCCCACACTTACCCGTGACATGGCGTTGTTTTTGCATTGAAAAACGAGCCACAACGAATGTGTAGGCTTGCGTTCTGATTTGAGCGGCCAGTAGTAATGGAACAAATTGGTAAATAAGGTTTCCAATGAGCGGAGCGAAGCTACGCGTACCCATACTGTACCACGGACCGATGAGCACAGTTTGTAAGTACGCGAACTGGAGCACAAACTGGAAAGAAAAATACACGCACACACCCGTGCCGCGTAAAACGTGCGTACTTTGGTAGGGTAGGGGTCGTGGGCCAACAATCCAATCAAGCGCGACGAGATGCTAGATGCTTCTGCTTCCCTGGGTGTGGTAACATTCGACGACAAAAAACGTGCCGCCGGGTGGATGCGAAAAACGAAACCAAAATCGATCCATAATTGTATCACATGAAGCAGACTCACATAAAAACCGCCCCTCTTTCAACCCGATCGGCAGAACGCCATTGTATGGAAATGGTTTTTTCGGTCCGTCGCAAATGCATCATGCGGCATCCGATCCGATCGCCGATGGAATGGTGTGGAAAATTATGTGTCGTTGAAAATTGGTCGTCTATTAGTGTCAAGGCGAGACGTGTGCGTACGGCCAACGAGCCCCTCCGTCACGCTGTGTGCGTTCCAGATCCAGTAGGTTGATTTATTCTAGCAGCTCTCTCGCCCCATCTGGCCTGGCCTGGCCCGAGCAAGGTGCGGTGGCCCCGATTTTGTGCCTGCAATTTTCGGTCTTCCCTTCTTCATTCCGTCGTTTGCAAGAGTGGCCGAGCTTTGGCCAATGTCGTGCCAAACTCACGCTTTAATCGGGTCACGCGGTTTAATCCAAGCTTTCCGTTTTGCTGGAGGCGGAGGAGGAGGAGGTGGAGGAGTAGTTGTGCGAAATTGCAAGACGATCACGGTCAACGACAACAGCGTGCGTGTGACGTGAAGCGAGCATCTTCAGGCAAGAAGCGAAGGCGTAATGAAGTCATCAGGTTTGCAATTTTCGTGCGTGTTTCGTGCCCAGCAAAGTGAAACATAAAGCTGGTCGCTCTGTGTTGTGCGTTTTTTTTTTGCAGCGGGTTGACCTTAATGTGCGTCGCACAGATCAACCTGGTAGCACACATAAGAAGTGTCATTTGCGCGGGACCAATTTAAGGGCAGCCCGAAACGGTACGCCGATGCTTCTACCATTGACGATACAGGATGCATTTAATGGTGGCTCAAAATCGTTTGAGAATTATTTCGTGCTATTATGTCGATTGGTATCTGCAGAGCGGCGCACGGTTGGAGGAAAGGCCGCCAAGATCTGTCACACGGTCGCCCGTAAGCTCCCGGAATCAAACTTCGAAACCCATCCAATTGAAAGTGAAACCATCGACAGATCGTTCGTGGTGCGGCACACAAATGCGACGTAGAAAGTGATATAGATCCGCTGAACCGGTGCGTCCGGTAGGGTGTATACCTTGGCGGGTCCAGTTTCCGCGTGCATTTCCTACCACCACTGTCCTCTTCCTGCCAGCCAACGGCTGTAAGCCTCTAACGAGTTCCCACTTTCCCACTCGATGGCAGGCACCGCTTTTTTCTGGCGGTGGTCCCGATGGCTTCCCTTCGAAGAGAAGGTGTTGGTCAACCGTCCCAACGCCTTCCAACGCTTTAAATCCGTCGTATCAACGCTCCATCCATCAATCTGCCACCCGAACACCGGAGATGCATTCGATACCCGCTGCTCTGAAATCGGTTCAAGGTTGCTACAGTTTCAAATTACCCGCTGCTGATGTTGGTGGTAGTGCAGTGGTGGTCAGTGTATGTTCTTGCCCCGATGTTGTGTCCGTTACCTGTCTGATGGGTGAAAAAAGCAAAGCAAAGTAAATAAATAAACACTCATAAATAAACATGATACCAGGGAGAGGCTGACGGTGGGGAGAGGGTGGCTTTGGGGAGTGACTTGGGTGTGGAAATCTCAACCGTTTTCCAAGTCAATGAACTTTTGTGATGGTTCGGAGGGTAAAAAACACAAAAGATAAGTGAATCTTGTGAATTGAATCTGAAAGCAGGATTTTTATTTTCTTTTGAAACTTAATGACGTTGAAGTTTTTCAATTTCAATAATCTTTGATTAAATTTAAATTTTTTAATTAAAATATTGTTAATACAGTTTCTTGTTCGAAGCAAATATTGTTGTTTGCGTCTAGGCCAAATTACAAACGGGGACTTAAATTATTATCTGACTCATTGTTGCTAATAGAAAGAGAATAAATCCTCTACCATCAGTTCGAATGGGATTTGAACACAGCTGGACTTTATTTTACCACAGAAGGTCTGCGCCATTACCTCTCGACTACCTGGTCGCGCTTCAATTATCTCGCTTAAATCTAAATAAATATGTAGAGTCAATGAGTGAGCAAAGCATTTATATCTGTTTTTCAAGAAGCGTGATTTAAATTCGTTGACTCTATTTGATCTTCATTTTATTAACTAAAACATCCTCTATAAATTAAATTCGCTAGGGCATAAAAGCATTCCCACCGTACCTCAACAGTGTTCTGAGTAAAGGCAGGAAACAAACAATTCGCCCTTTTCCTTGCTAACACATTTCAACCCAGTGAAAATATATTTTACTCTAATTCGCATTGCCCACGCTTTCACAAATGGACGCCCTCACAAAAGTACACACACACACACACACGCAAACAGTTAGACGCCAAACCACCTTGGGCTTATCGTAAATCTAAATTAGAAACATTCCCACCACCGCTCTTTGGCGGCATCGCTCTGCAGTTCAGCGGCTGGACGCACTCTACCTCGGACAGACCCGGCGTGTGGGCCATCTTCCTGTGCCCACCGTCGCTAAGAAGGGAGGAACATTTTTCATCTAACCATTTATTAAAAGAAATGATTATCACCACCCTGACCGAAGCTCGATTATCCCGACCGCCGCGGTGCTGCGGGGCAACGTAAGCAACAAATTAAAACTTATCGCACCGTAGATCGGTAAATAAATTAGCGCCACCTTCACGGAGCCGCTTAGCCGATCGACTGACTGTGGATGGGTGGTTGGTTGTCTGGCGAATGGTGGTGTCTGTTTTCATTCCGATGCGTTCGATGCAGAGCGTGCAGTTTGCACATCGGGTGCACACTATGGGTCTGCGACACAGAACCGAAGCACCGTTACTGGAGAGGGGTTGTTGAAGGAAAAGAGCAGAGAAGGAGTATATTATTCCATCTAGTAGTTGGCAAAATGAGACGATGAGTGTTCACATGTCATCTGCCGTGTACCGAACGGGAGCCAATAAGGAAAACAGCAGCGAGAAAAGGTCAGTAAGGCGTCATTTATTATGCACGGTAGAAGATTATCATAAATTTGTAGCATATAATTCGTTAATTGAATGTCGTTGGGCATTGGGTTACACGCATCATGCGTCTTTTCATCGGCCAATTAGTAAGCAATGTGCTTAGCTGTGTAGTGTAGACATGTAATCTCGTTGATGGTATTGAGCGATGAAATGTGATCATTTTTATTTGAGAAAAGTATCATTGTAATAATTCATTTTCATTTTAATGCACGAGTGTGTTTGAAATGTGTTTTTAATCATTGTCACGACTAGGCTTGTTCTGTAATTAGCTTTTATTTGTTTTTGTAACTAACTGTTATTCTGCCAGCCATTATTAGGCTTCTGATTTTAACTGTCATTTTAAATAAAACGCTAATTTACGTGACTGATACTACAGCAATAAACCGCTCACCCGTTTTTAACGACGAACATAAGAAGCATCCCGTTCGTCTGCTTCGATTGAAAACTCCTACAAATTGTTCGGTCGTAAATTTTCAAATTTTATCTGTCAACGCACTCCTAAGTGACCTAATTTCCTGCTGACCTACAGTCGCTGCGCTGTGTACCACAAAGAAGCCGTGGAGCTCCAATCAGGGCTAACGAGAGTGAAAAAAAAAAAAAAATGGGTTCAGAATAGGCTACTGCACCGAGTTCGGTCTAGCGGTGCTTTTTTTATTATTGGAAAAAAGCATTCAAGATTTTTATGTCGTCCATTTAATTTGTCATTCATTGTAAAGTCTGAACGGTTTCCCTTCTCGGGTTTTGGGTAGGTATTTTATGAGCATTTGATTGAATTTGTTGCCACACGCACGCACACGTGTACGGGCGTCGCTAGACGCTAGTTAGAAAGGGATCGAGCTGTAGTGTGGGGCATCTTTTTCCAACATGATTGTAGAACTCGGTCATTTGTTTGTCGATGCAGCAAGGGGAAGCAAACAGGCAGGGAGCTACCTTCAGATGTTCAAGATTATGGTGCGTTCGATGCGTGGGACGTGATGCGTAAGAATAGCAGCGACGGCTACGCCTGGCAGCAATGCGCAAGCAGTGCATGTAAACACAATCAGCTTACTGCACCGCCTCCTCTCCAATCTCGGTGTCCTCCACGTCGAACATGTTGGAGCAAATTACTTTTCGGTTGTTAGGTGATAGTTTCGGATTCATAGTTAAGGTCTTGGTTGAAGCGCGGGAGCTCCATGGACATTGTGTGTGCGTATGCAGGCAGGGATGTGGAAGGGGGGGCAGTAATATCCGGGAGAGAATTATGCAAGATGCAGAGCTTCCGGTGGACTAGATTGAAGCAAAGGTTTTGTTATTTGTGTCTTGGCACGCACTTTTAGTTTAACTCATGTTCAATCTGCAGCCAAGGTTATTGAAACATTTACAAAGTAAATAAAAGGGTGCCGATCACTGCAGAGAAATTACTTTGTGGCGAGACATGGAGGAGTATTGTATCGCGGTTGATGTAAATGGTATAACAAAATAAAATATAGTAATTTCTGCATAACCATGAGAAAGAAGTAGAATTCGAGCGGAAGCCTCATTTTTAAAAATATACACATTTTCTGGATTTGTTTCTTACTATTAATTTTTTAACTATTTGTAACTATTCAGTAACTATTAACGTGCCCAATTTCTTCTGAAAACGAAAATACATTGACTGTAACAATTAAGATATATTACGTGCGTGTTTATGCCGTTTATTGAAGTTCAAACGGAAAGCGAAGGGAATAAGGTTTTATCTACAGTATATTAATCTCTTCTTATTGAAATATATTACTGCTTTTACACCTACGTTACTTAATTCCATTCGAACAAAGACCAGTACATGACATTAGCGAATCAAATAATGAGGCAATAAGATTGTTCTTAGACTTTGAGATATCCAAAACCGTATCTAACAATGCCTCGGGGAACACTGATAACTCGTTACAACCTCCTCTATAGACAACACTAATAGCATATGTTAGTATCCAAATAATTCTGAACCCTTTGGGCTTTCTTAGTGACAACTTTAACTTTATTTATTGGATAAGACCTTCTAACAAAAGGTTCTCTCTTACAGCATCTTACATCCATTCAATTCACGACAAACTCCTAAAATTGGATTGAAATTTGACTTAAGTCTCGACTTATCGCAATGCAATCAAATCAGCGATCGGTTCTCTTTACATCAGCTGACTTCTATACGGGTAATTAATATCTGCACAACAGCGTCTGCAGCTAAGCTCTTGAGACAGTTGTTCAAATAGGGGGACAGTGAAACCAGAATGTGCCCCCCGATCGTGGCGATCAGGAGAGCAGCTGTGCAGAACTCCAACCTGCTGCCAAACTGCTCCCACACGGTGCGCTTGGGCACACTTGCAGCTGTTATAATTGAATTTTCAAAGCAGGTAAACACACACACGCTTGGAATGTCATATCCATAAAGCACTGCGCACGAAAAATAACCTAGTAGCGGATAGGCATTAACTCGAATGCTTCTGCGGTGCCTATCGACCTCGCCGCCTCGAACAACCGACCGTTGCACCGCCGTTTGCCTTGGTGAAGGTGAAGAAACGGTTGTAGAAAAAAAAACTTGCCCCATTTATTGGAACTGGCTCGCCCACGCATAAAAACACATTCGAACGAACGTTAGTGGCTAGGGTGCATTGAAGAAAGAAAAGGGAAACAGGGCTTGTCCTTCCTTCCCCCCGTTGTCGTCGTTGTCGCTGGCCTCCGTTTCCGTTCGATGATGAACTCGTGCCGAAACTAAAGCGACTGCAAAGTATACTGCACACTCGCAGGGAGTTAAACCTGTACCAGTGAACGATAGATTGCAACTTTTTGCGTAGGATGAGCGCCCCCCCCCCCTTGTAAGCTTCGTCGTCGTCTGCCATGCTGCACTTGGGCCGTGATAAAAACCGAGCTGCTGCAGCACTAACATTGTTTTGTGAGGGCAGGGGGAGGTGAAGAGGTGCACCTTCGTACAATTGTGTGATCTACGGTCCCTTCGAATGTTCGATCATTTGCTTCAATTTGTGTGTTGTGTGATGCATGATGCAATGAGCGCGTCGTTACTGCAGAGGAATTTAGGTCACAGTCGATGGTCCCGATCGAGACCCGAGCAAGACAGGCACAACCTGTGCCGCCGGTCATAACTGCTAATGTTTTAATGAATGATTTACGGGCTTAATACAGCGCCCCATTGACAGTAGCGATAATTTCCGAGCTATTCAATGTGCTATTTTTGCCGCGAAGGTCATGGGAAAAGATTATTAATGTTTGTTTTTTTCGAATTTTCTTCTCATTGCAGGTAATGCAATGCGACATTAAGACATCAAGACGAAGCTTCATCTGCATCTACATCCATGCTCGGTAACAATTACACAGCAGCGGTGACGCTTCCTTTGTGCGTCATGCTTCGTTACATAATTTCCTCTTTTTCTAGTGCGTAAAATCCTTTATATTTACACGAAACCTTTCGGTTGTGGGCTGCCCGAGATACTGCCGTGCTTCTCCGTGAAGCACCTACAACGATTGCGTTTTATCTTTCGCCACCTTTTTTTACCACTGGTAATGCAGTTGTTTTATTCACGAGGCGTCAACACAAGACATGTTTCTATGACATTTCCTTACCACCGGCTGTGCGTTGGTACAGCCGCACAATAAAAGTACACCTTCTTGCGGAGAACGAAACCAAAGCTCGATTCCGACGCACAAACAACAGCTGGGAATAAATCAATACTAACACCCCGCGGGGGGGGGGGGGAGGAGGTGTGATGTACACCGCATCTAACCCTCCTTCACTTGCGATGCTTTTATTGCTTTGGCCTGGGGCAGAGCAACTCCTAGTGGCATTGCGCGCCGTACACACTGTAGGCGAGAAAGGCTAGATCTACTACTATTAATCCCCGATGCCACTAGTCAATCGGCACGCGGGCCCACACGTATCAATACACGGCTGCCAGCGTCAAAAGGCTCTTGTACTTACCTGCTTACTGCAGCAGCAGCTGTGTGTGGAGTGTGACAATTTCATGCACACGACACTTCTTCCTGCCACCACAAATATTTACACTTTATCTCATTGTCGTGCTGCAGGGGGAACTGTGAGGTCGATTTTATAACCGGTCAGTGCGCGATATTAAAGTGGATTGTTTATTTGCTCAGTGTGGCTTTTTTTTAGCTGTTCGTACATGCAAATAGATGATTGTTTTCCGTCAGTTTGTGGTTGGCTTTCAAATGTCGCTCTGCACCAGCCTTGTTACGTTGTGCGTTTTTTGATGCGTGGGAGGTTGTGCAAGTCGTGTTTGAGGCGTCTAAACATGTAAGACATTTTGTGCTGTGTGTTTTAACAGTCTCAAGATGATTGAACACAACAAAAGCACTAAAAACCGTTGTTAAGAAGCTTGAATGGAATGAAAAGAATATGGTGCAAGCCCTTACAACAAAACATTTTGATCAGCATGAAATTATGAGCATCATTCTTGAGAAAGACATTTAAAAAATATGTTTGAATTGTCTTTCGAAAATTGTTATGAATTTTGGGTTAATTTAAACATCTTTAAACGTTCAAGCGAAGACACAAAGAGCATGACATAGAAGAGCAATTAGATCTACACAGCTAGTAGACAACTTGTGGCTATTGGTGGAACCTGTAAAAAAAAAACTATGTTGTTTAATTGACATTTAAATATCTTTTTCTCCCAAACACACGGTTGCCGAAACTACTACTACTTACCGTCAGGTGGCGCTTGTGTAGATCCAGGCTACGCTATAGAATTATGTGCCCTGTGCTACGCCTTGTGTACACTATTCTGCAGGACGTTTAGGCCGGGAGAGGCAAAGTGCAATTGAGAGTGTAATCTTGAGCTACACTAGCGCTGCCTAGCGGCGAGTAGCAGAAGCTATCACTAAGCCTTTTTGTTATGTATACCCAATTATCGAAGTATTTTTATATTTTGATCACTTCATTGTTAGGTTAATAGACTTTTTTAAAAAACAATTCGCAGGTTTAGGGAAGAGCTTTAAGAAATCAATCATCTCCGTTTTTAACCGAGCGTTTTCGTGTCGTTATTGAAAGATTGCTTAAATGGGCTTTTGATTTGTCATTGTTCCTTCGAAATGGCTCCTATTTTGCATAATTTTCATATCCTTTGATATCGACGCAGCACACTTCTCACCACTGGCTTGATCAGAAACACAAAATCGAACCCTCTTAAAAAGGTCTCAAAACCTTCCCCACTAACGCCGATCGATGATTGTGCGATATTTACGAATGTTTTTCCTCCTCGCCTCTCCACCCTTTCCCACCACGTTTTGCAAATTATTGCGAACGCGATTTGCTAACCAGCACTCCGTGCAGCGTCAAATCACAAATGTCAAACCGTTCAACCCTTCACCGCCATCTCCATCAGCACCATCGTCATCAGCATCATCATCATCATCATCACCACCGCCATCAATCGCAGAGCGGTCAAAGAAAGTGGCAGGCAAAATAGTAGATGTCGAGTAGGATTTTTTTCTCCCTCCCTCCCTCTCGCTCTCTATCACTATCTCGTCGCCCAATTCATCATTCGCCAAATCACCCTTCATCGCGATCGCGGCAAATTCTTACCTTCGATGCGATATTTTGATTAGTTCCGCGCAAAGTATATCGCACCCCCAGCATACGGGGCCCATGCAGTGGGAAAGGGCTGGAGTGGACGCGATCGTTCACGCCAGACCCCCATTACACAATGTTTTGACACACACTCACGTTGTGCGGTTCGATATGGCTGCCGCTGGAAGGAAAGCATGTGCCGGAAACCAAGCGTATGTTGTCCCCTGGTTTGACCATTGCAGGGCAGTACCTCTCGGCCCGGACGGTGCGGTAAAAGTCGATAAATTTTCATTAGAAAAAGTTCAACTAGTTTACACCGCCGAAAGTGGAGCGTACGTGAAAATAACACCCTGCGCGGGAAAAAAGGAAAAAAGGGCTTACAAAAATCGCAGGAAAAACAGTGCACCAGCGCGAGTCCGCAAGCATAAACAATTACGTCGCACTGCATGGGGTGTCCTGTATGGTACAATTTCACCCCGATCCTTCTCCTCCCACGAGTGTGCATGGGAGCTGGAGGGGGGTGACACACCGAATATCATATCACACCGGCTTCCCGGATCAAAACACTGCTGGTGCATATTAGATTTGTGCGCAATGATCCGCCGGCCCTGGTAAGTGTCCCTTACGGATTCCCGATCTCCCGGAGGGCCGTCGTGAACGTGTTATTTATTTGCACTGTAATTTAATTCAATCAAAAAGTCACAACATTGCTGTGGCTGGCACACTGCAACACGGTCGGTCACCACGATCATGTGGGAGGGATGGGGGGAGCTTTGTGGTCGTGCGTTGGAAAATATATTTGAAGCCGTTTGGCGTACGCTGTTGCGCTGCGAGGGAACCCGTGTCCAGGCAAACGTAATAATTTATTAGTGGCTCGCGCATGCGTAATCAGGTTGAAAATACCAAACGGGATTGAACCGGATGGCCGCGTTTCGGGGAGAGCGTTTGGGACAGTGATACAATTTAGCAAAACAGTGTTTGAGAAATAAAAGTGTGCAAAAATTAAACGAATTCCGAGCTGCTCTCCTTACCTCACCATCTACCGGGGGAAGGGGAGAGCAAGTTTTATGACAGTGCATGTGCTACACAGCGACACGTTAAAAGGGTGCAAATTAAATATCATAAAATTATGAACGAATTCTTGCTTGCAGCACAATTGCGCCTACCCTATAATTAAATTAACTGAAAAATGGGACCCAGTGGGATACGCATTGGTTCAGGTGCACCGGAAAATGAAATCCCTCTATTAAAGGGTACCTTTCGGATAGCCTACATTATCGGTGAGATAATCAGCGAAACCAGTAGAGAGTGCTTTTATGCCCAAGCGAGGGGCATATGTGACTTGAACAGTTTTCAGAATCCCTTTACGCTGTATGCAGCACAATTTGCGGGATTAGGAGTACATACATTTTAACAGCCATCCAATAATTTGCTTTTTCTAACATATGTTTTAAACCGTTTTATTTGATTTTGAACACGTCAACAAGATGGATTGGTATCTTTTATTTTTATGTTCGTTTTTCTACATTTAGGATTGTCTGCATCAATTGAACGATTTCAATTGTTATTTTTGATAATAAAGTCTCAATGTTTTTTTTACAGCTCCTTTAATACTCCAAGCTGATTCTTAACTAATTTACACCGTTTGAATATTGCTTTAGTTTTTGCGTTGTTCTTGTTCTTCAAGGTCTGATTTTTAACTTCTACTGTAGATTTGAATAAACCCTCTAAATGACAAGAAGGCTGTACTTTACATACTCTTCTATACGTTTTAAAGCAAAACGTAGGTAAACACGAACATCTTAAGGTTAGCTTATGATATCTTTTAACCAATAAATTCATTAAACCCTAAAATACACTAATTTTAATTTATGTTATAGACGTTCGTTCACCAGATTGCATTCTTTGTGACTGAAACATTTAAAAAGATTTAAATCCTTCAATTATGTGAAGAGTCCATTTTACCCACTGTGTCCATCCTTATCTTTCTTGCGCTGTTCCGTATCCTAATAAAAATTAGAAAAGCTTAATTTTATAGCTAAACTACAGTTGACGGCCCATTTTATGTTTTTAGCCAGAAGCTGAAATTTTCAGCCTATCAGTTGTTTGTTTGTCTAGCAGATTTCGAGCATTTAACGAGCAGTATTACAAATGGAAAACATTGCCTGGCAGCGTCAAACAATGCGTTGGTTTATTTTAGTTATAGAAGCCACTTCTTGACAGTGAAAATGGTAACAGGTATTGCTAATTTATGCATTGAAAATAATTGTACAACGACCTCACTGTAGTGCTGTGAAATAAGCTTGCGCGGCTTCGGTGAGCAGACCATGTTTTAAACCTGGTACGGAACGACCCAGCCTGCAAAGTCCTCTTAGGACTTACTGCTGAGCTGAGATGGGAGGACGACGGTGTCTACCATCAAGGCTAGGATAATGCATTGTGGCAAGACCGTTAGAGGTTTTGGAGTTCGTGGTAGTAGACGAAAGCAACCAGGTAGTTGAAGCGCCGGATAAGTGAAGCAGTTGTTGCTTGGCGTTCATCAACAGCGCTTTATAGCACTTGGAAGTGTGTTTTTAAGAACTGAAAGCATGAGGTACCCTTCCACGATTCGATTCTTTGATGGCGAATCTCACCTATACCATCACAGACAGCTGAATAAAAAAGATTCGCGAGCCGTTTTGTGTTTACACGATACGAATCTTTTTGACAAGCATCAACTGTGCCATGAAGATTGCTCCACACCAATTCACAAAAACGATTAGTGTTGTCCGGCAAAATCGGGTAAACTTTTCTGCTCGAAAAAGAATCGTGAACTCTGCTCGAATATACCCATACATTTAAAAAAGAATCGTAGGTAGTGAATATTCGAGCAGGAAAC
This sequence comes from Anopheles epiroticus, assembly GCA_000349105.1. Taxonomy (NCBI): domain Eukaryota; kingdom Metazoa; phylum Arthropoda; class Insecta; order Diptera; family Culicidae; genus Anopheles; species Anopheles epiroticus. Next base: position 269,752 of record KB672253.1, on the reverse strand, counting down.
GTATCGTGTAAACGTACCTATCAATAATTAATTATAAATACTTCGAACAATAACCAATTCTTTTGGAAGTAAGTAAATGATCCAAAATATAAAAATAACATAAGTAAAAAGAATTTCAATAAAAAAAGAAAGAGAACCAGAAAAACAATTATTTGTTGAATTAATATTCTCGAGTTTCATGAGGAAGAATATGACCAGCTTGACTAACGGTTAGTTTAAAACAACAAGTTAGAAGGAGATAGACTGCTGATCCTTAGATTTGACATCTTCTCGAGCAGGTACTCGAAACTAATTCTAGCTTTTAGGCAGAAAAATCCCAAGGCTGAAAATCTGAAGCTAGTTTTGTCAAACTCCATGTAAAATAAACTGGCTGAAAGCATAAAAGTTGCCAATTTCAGGTTATCTTTATTGTTGCGCCTGATAAATTCATATTACGATTCTCGTTTGATTTGACATCTATACCACGGCACAATACCAATACCTCGGCACATTTTTTTTTTCAAAAATCAATTTCACAACAATACAAATAAACAAGCAAAAAGAGCAAAGCTTCCACCGCCAATCAACACCGTCGTCATCCGTCATCGTCGCAAAATGGTATGATAAAATCTGCATTGCAACATCCATCCCCCTTCTCAGCTCCAAGCGGGACGCGAAATCAATCAAAATCGATACGTTCGATGGCAGCGGCAACGCTTGTCAACTTCAGGTGCCAAACCATAGTTAAACAAATGACGCATGTTCCCCCAGCCTAGTCTAATGCTAGCTCTCGATGTGCTTCGCAGTGGTAGCCTTTCGTTCCCAGGCCCCATTGCAACTTCTCGCACTTACTTGTGCGGACCTAGATTTAGCACCCGCGCCGAAATTCCAATCCTTTCTTTCACTGCTCGCTGCCGGTTGCGTCACGGTGTGCTTTTTGCTTCTGACATCAAATTTTCGTACACCACCAAAACCCCTCTTTTGTGCTGCCTGCCAAATGACCCATTTGCGTTTACTTACGGCTACGCACCCGGAGTCTATCACAGGAACGCCCGCCCGCGTGTGTAATACCCGCATAATGTTTTAAGGCTGCCTCCGCACACCGCCACCTTCGATAAGCTTAAATTTGACTATTAACAGCGCGAATATTGAATGGGGAAATACATGCCTAAGGTCGGGACAGAACCGGGTGGTTGTGGATAGTGACAGTGCAAACCGGTGCGAAATAAAAGAAAAGACAATCATTATTTTCCATTGGCTTAAAATTTTGGCCACCTGGTGCCTGGGAGGTGGGTAATGGGGGTGAGCCTATGAATTGGGGGGTGCCTTTGATTTTAGAGCAACGGTAGAAATTCTTCATACAGCAATAGCTGTGACAAGGGGTCGGACTTGCTTTTTTTTGCACTCAACGGCAAGAATTAACAGCTGAAACCTATGTAGGACGCAAGACTTTCAAAACACGCTGCTGACGTGATAATAGGTTGCACCGAAATGAAGCTAGCAACAAAAATATGTGAACTAACAATTTTGTATTGATCAATGCATTAAAAAAAGACAGCCGTTCGATTGCGTCTGGAATGGGGTCAGTTTTGCAAGGACGCTGGGACACAGCCGTCGGCCTTGCCGAAAAAAAAAAGCAAACAGTCCAAGTTTTACCAAACTCACCGCATGGTACACAGGAACACAATAGTCGCCATCGAAAATGAAAGTTGGCCCAGCCGAAGCCTTCCTCATGCATTCGACAGCATCATCATCATCATCTGCACCACGAATCGTGCCTTTAGCGGGAGCTGTTTTTCTCTCCCTTTTTTGGCAGGGCGGTACACCTCTGATCTATAATTTGTGCACACACCTCTCACTAATTATCCCACGTTTTGAATGCAAATCAGGTGAAACATCTTTTTTTCTGGCGCGCGAGAGTGATTACATTTGCTTTTTCGCTCGGTTTCCCTCCGGTTGGCAACCTGCAACCTGCAATTGATCACTTAATACGGCTGGAAGCGCGATTCGGGAACACTTTTCGGGCACCAATTTGCTTAAACACGGTGCGTGACTAGGTGCTAAACAATTATCAACGTGCTGTCAATGCACATGCAGGGTGAATATGGTTGAATTTGTGGTCAAAAAATATTATTTTTTTTGTAATATAATCGCACTAGTTTTAGCTATTTGATGTGTTAACTTCAAATTCAATTAAAAAGTAAAAAACTAAGCATTTACGTATTTAAATTCTGAAATCCTTATTTTTTTTCTTTTAAAGCGATTATGGTCAGCAGTGTGTATTGCTCATCTCGCTTCAAGCATGAATAAATTACTGAAAGTGTCGGTATTTATCCACGTCCCCGATCAATTAAGCGAAGCAGTGTTTTTCTCGCGTCTTCCTTTTTATATGATTTTTTAAAGGAAACACCATCGCAAACAGCCGCACGGAAATAGCTTCCAAGGTGGGAAGCAAAACCATGATGCATGTTGTGAATTATTACTGTTAACAGCATGGTTACCGAAAAAGCCAAAGTCATGCTAAAGAGAGGAGGAAAAATTTCCCAAAAAGGAGTCCATAAATTTGGAGCATTAATTTTTATTGACAGAGTTACATGGAGAAAATGGAGCTGTAAAAAATGGATACAAAACCACCGTTAAGATAAAGGATCTCATTTGCAGTACATCCGGCACACTGGTTTCGGTTTCCAAATTTTAATATTAACATAGTAATAACCACAGGAAAACGTGCCACAACATTGCATGAAACTGGAAACAAACTGTTAGAAGATTCAAACCAATGGTTTACTGTGTGCCGTAGTATCCAAATTAATAGGCTTATTTATCATTATTTTGATGTTTTAGTTAGGCCACAAAATGCTGTCATGAAAGATCACGCAACTCTAAAGAAGCAATGTTCATGTTTAAATAGCTTTCTTTCTTTCTTTTTTATTATCATAAAATCACTATTTCAGGTTGCATTGGTCAGATTATCAAGCAATAAACGTCACGTGCTAGTTGAACCGTTTCAGCACAAAAGAATGCAGCAAACAGGGTCACAAAGAAAAAAATCAGACAGACCTCGCTCTAACTCCAGATTAAACTGCCAGGTGCAATCAAAAACAGATAAAGTAGGTAACAGTGGCTGCAATGCATTTTTATGCCATTTTTTTAAGCTTCTCTCCCCTTCGCAAACAAATAAGGAAGAGCTCACAGCTCGGCGGCCGTTACCGGTCGAGTGGCTGCTGTCACCATAGCAAATCAACATAATCAAATGCACACACACACACACAGTCCGGGCACCCCGGTACTGGTCGCTAATGAACTCGCCAGCAATAAATGCTCACACCGAGTGATTCGCTCCAAATCGTGTGCCCCTTGTTGAATTATGGACAGCCGGGCGTACGGGGCAGACACCTATTTAAGCGCAAACCGTTCGCGTTTTCCCTCCGAAGCTCCTTCGGACTTCGGTATGTTTTTCTGGCACTTGCCACGACCGACACTTGCCCGCCCGCCCGCCAGATTGCATACGGTGAGCCGATAAATTTGATGTAAAGCTCGCACCGAGTCGCACACTGCCATTGCGTGTGCCGATCGATTAACATAACTTAATTAAAAAAGCAGCACCCCGGATTCGCTTCGCTGAAACGGGTGACAAGTGTTCGATCGGGGCGATACATCGGTTAATGGATGGATCTGTTCGGTGCGTTTTTATCCCGTGGCTCTTGCTGTTTTTGTCGCTTGTGAAACAAATCATTCCCGGGAAGGAATAATAAAAAAAAAACAACACGAAAGTGAAAGCAGCTCGGGGGGACGGCGAGCAGCCGATCAGAATGAAAAATTGTATCGATGAGCATGAGGGGTTTTTTTGTAATTTAGCATATTTAACATTTTCACACCGAACGGAGGGGAATGAAGATGTCTAAAAGTGGGCAAAAAAGGTCCCCCCCCGTTCGCCATGTTTTATTGATAGATAGAAAACGCATAAATTAACCTTTTTGCGAAAACGGAGAGGAAAACGGACCAGAGGGACGGACACACACTGATCATCTTTTTTATTTTGCTGCCTTTTTTGCTGCACTGATGATAATAAGATGGTGCTAATTCATTGCTTGCTGTAAATGTGAGCGATCAAACGAGAAACACGATCATCAAACAAATCATGATTAGCGAGCATTTTCGTATCTGAGAGTGGTAAATAAAAGGGATGAAGACCTGTTTGACTCCGTACTCCCGCACTCGATAGAGCTAAATTCCTTTAACGTAATTAATCGCTGCAGTGTTTAATTCCTTCCCTTAAAAAGACGCTGCGGCAAGTGAGGGATGAGGAACGTCCAGCAGCACCCGACTCGTGCCAATAAACTGATTTTCATTCGCACTCTGAGCGATCGATTCGTTAAATCCTCAAGGGACGTTAACGAGGAGGTTCGTCGCTTGTGCTTGTGCGAGCTTGAAGTCTCCAGTGCTACCCTTCGCCATTAGCGCGCCATTTGATGCGGGTGAATGAGAGGGAAAGAAACACGATCCACCTTCGCACAGTTGGCAATCTTTCCTAGAGACCAACGACTACCATTCCTTCTCGTTCTCACCTTAGTATCTTTAGCCAGGCACCCAACGGTCCCGCTCCAAGAGGGTGGCATTTTTATTAATTTATTGCTATCAAATCAATTTTCAGCGTTTTTCTCCCTTTTTGCACCTCGTGATATCGTCGCGGTCCCGGGTGCAAAATTGACAACACACGCGCCCGTTTGTCCTTCGCGCTCTATCCCACTCGCAGATCGCTATCGCTCGACGCACGATTGTGCAGCCTTTTTGTGCGGAACGGAACCAGCGCCCGGAGAGAGACTAACTTTCCTCGCTTCACTATCGGTTGCATTAAATCATTAATTTTCATATTTGGCATGGCAGCGCAGGTTGGCTGACTGGCGTGCTGTGTTGACGTAGTCGTTGCGCGCTGTCGTTTTCTCGCTGTTATGAATGACAATTTCCATCGCAAGTCCGGTGTGGAATGATGGAAAAGCTTCAGCGCTTTTTTATATACACATCCTACTCCTCAAGCTGTGTTGTTTTTGTGTGTGTGTGTGTGTGTGTGTGGGTGCTTGCCATTTCCTTCGGGAACAACCCGTAGCTGTGCAGTTTTCACTCTCCCACCGACGACCGTTAGCGTCCGTACCGTCGTCCGGTTCTGTTTATATGGTTTGGCCTTTTGTGGACAGCTGATTTTCTCTTTCCTTTTGACACTTCGCGACAAATCCGTGCCTGCAGAACCCACACTCGCTCGCACATGGTACACCTGACGCACACACACACACACGCGGTTGGGCACAGACATAAGGGCGCAGAACGTTCAGGTCCGAGATCAATCAAAGCACAGTGGGCCATTAATAAATCATATTGATCGTGAGGGAAGATATGCGTTTCCGCTGCATTACACTACTATGCTTGGCAGTGCACTCATACTCCACTCGACACACACACACACTGGTCAGCTAAAGCTATTGACAGTTAGGTGCCGATCCGATCGGTAAGTTCAGTAAGAGGAAGTCTATTTAGTGCTGACAGGTGATTAATTATTATCGCTAAGAAGGAATCGCATTCGATCTGGCAGAAAATGTGGAGCAAATAAAGATAATTTGGGAATGTGTCTGAATGCATATAAATGCTGGTGTATGAAAGCTTGAAAATGTTAAAAGTTTTTTTCAATTTTAATCCTACAATTTTAATGATGATTTTGATTAACTACAATATGGTCCTTTCCAGTCCGATTTCAATATTTTTTGGTGAACAAATGCTGATGTGCTATACAGTGATTTTTTTTTTCTACTTAATAATATTTATTAATTGCAAAACAAGTATGAAAGGTAAAAGTGAAGGACCTACAAAATGCCCTTATATGCCCTTTGACTATCTGTGAACTTGGTGTTACGTTTGCAGAGATGTCATTCACACGTGGGTTTGAGAAGGCACAGGTTCTAAAGGGATTCTAACTAAGTCGGGTCTTGTGAGAGGCTAGCACTGTCACATCTAGACTACTAGGCCACCTCAGCTAGCAGGTGCTATTAGCGTATTATAATCAAATTTATCGTGCCTCATCAACGTACCAGCGTCAGACTGACTAAATAAGTAATAAATTAATGTTACAAAGAATTTAAATTATTGATATGACAAAAAAAAATAATCACAGGGTGCAACAGATTCGTGCATTGACCAAGAGTAAGGTTCTTCTTAGTTTACAATGGGTTTTCACAAACTAGGAGTTGTAAATTATATTTAACTATAACACCAAGTTTTATGCGGTGTTATTATTATTTTGTTATTATTTAACTATAACACCAAGTTTTATTTATTTTTTTTATATTTTGTAATTCTATATTTTATAATTCTGTGCTTGGGCATTTTTATTTCATAAACGAATAAATTTGCTGTCGCATACTTAATCGAAATTTGTTCTTCTCCATGTAATTTCGCTTGAAAACCTTGATGTCCATTTGCAATGTAAAATTTCGACTAAATCAAACGACAGTTACATCGTGAGAACTCGATTCTTCTCGTCTAATTCGCTTGTCAGTTGTCTTATTCATTTCCCTGTCCCACCGCTCTTAAAATTTCACTTACGCTCTCTTTAAGGCCCCCCCTAATTTCACATGCATCTTCCTGCTGCATTATTCCGAAAAATTGATTTTACCACAGCAATCACTGTCATCGCGTACCGGTTACCTGTCCCGTGTCAACGAAAAAAAAAAACTGCACCTGCACCGGCAAAGCGCCCAACCACACAAACCTTAAAATATGCCACAAATTTCGTTCCATTAACCGCACCGAGGGACCCGCGCACAAAACGCGCTGTAAGTGGCCTCAGCGATTATGCTTAAAGGACGCATTTTCTCCCCTTTCCCCTCCTTCCGCTACTCAATTATGTAGCTCGCTGGCCGACCGGGGTGCGCACAACGCTCTCCAGTGCGCACTAGCTCAGGCGCAATGTCAGCGAACGCAAGGAAAGGTACCATTACATATTCTCTCCCCTCCAGCCGGAGCCGATGGTGGAGACAACTGTTCCAAATAGCGTCACCAGTGCCGCATAAGCTTGCTTCCCTTTCCCGCCCTTCTTCAGACATCCTTTCCGTCAGCCATTGGAAACCTCGCAACGCAAGGGAAGAAGACGGGGTGGAAAGCGGTTCACTTCACTGCCCTGTCCCTCTTTCCGATCCCGCTCCCTTTGCTTTCCCTTTCAACCGACGGATCACAAACATGGCATAAGATCTGTTGTAGATTAAGCAATTATCTGCTCTTTAAGCGCGCAATGTCGCCCTGACCATACCTGAGCGCGGTGGAGGGCTCCGGTTCTGCGTGCCCAAAACGCAACCGCCCCGGCTGCACGGACGCGAAGGGAAGGGCAGTGAGCCGGTTGATTTCGGATCGCCCCGGCGTATCCTTCCGCCCGCGCGCGCGATCACGATGCCCGATCCGACGCCGCGTGCAGGCAGCGAGAGATAATCTCTTGACGAGATATGATTGGAACCGCACGTTTCATAAATACACACGCGGCACACTCGCAGAAATAGATTACGCGAGTAGAAGTACTTGGCGCTTTTGGCTCCCTCCGCTAAGGTGAGACTCTTGAGCGCCGCTGAGTGTCACGATCACGATGGCGCAAAACTTGCGGTGTGTTACCTCACCCTCCCCCTCCCCTGCCCCCCCCATTAGCCCTCCTCCATCCCCGCAGTAACCTAATCGAGCCAGCTAACTATCAAGCCACAAATCAAGGGCTTCTCAATAGCGGCGAAAGGGACGCACATTGATGGGTGGGAGGCAAAAACGCATTCAATGTGTCGGGTAAATTGAAAGCGAAAGCTACTTCAGCAACTTTTAAGTCTACTATTTTTTTTTTCTTGCTCGTACTCAACACACACAGGCACTCTGTTGTGTTGGATTGCACTTGGATGCGGGAATGAAATTGAATCAGAAAAATTTCTAGCGTTTCGAGAAGAATTTCGCATCCCATCCCCGTGGTCGGTCGTCATCAACAAAATGCGCGAGCGTGCCGCTGCTGGTCGTAGATGCGGGCTGCAGGATTTGCAGATTTCCACCCTCTCACGAGCGCACTCTTAACCCTTTCCCCCACCCCTACTTCTACAATTCGCACGCACATCATCGATCGATAGGGCAATGGAACCGGCACTACAGCTGGAAGAGAGCCAAGGCGGCAGGCGAAACCGGACACCCGCACCGATCACCAATTTCGTTTGGAGTTGTGTGTGTGTGTGTGAGGTGGGCGCACACGATCGTGAAGAGTCTCTCGATCGAAGGGAAAACCGCACCAAACGTGGCGACATTCTTAAGCTTCATTAAAAAATAAATGCTAATAGTAAACACTTCTGTAAAAGGAGGGTCTGCGCTGCGCTGGTCTTGCAGCGCCTCTTGGCAGCGGCAGTAGTGCCGGCCGATCGTCGCTACTCTTCAGAGTCTCTGCAGATAGTCTCGCGGCTGCCGAGGGGTGGATAGAGTAACGTTGTTAAGAAATGAAGCGTAAAACGATGCGGTTTGCTGTTGTTCATTAAACCGTTTTGGTAACATTGTGCGAATTTGTAGAGCTACTATGTAGGAGTAATGGATTTGCTATAAAATATATCGTGTATTGGTCTCTTCGTTGTAATTCAATTTCTTTTCGAAAGTTTGTTAAACAAAATTAAATTGATAGTTGACACAGGATAATAGTGTAATTAATTTTAATTTTAAATTTAATTAATTTTAAAAACTATTCATTTATAGCTACAAGCATTATTGCATATAAATATTAAGCCTGTATCACGCTTAATAATTGTTTGCAAAAATTCTAAAATAACAGTTTTAGTTACTGTTTTTAACTGTAAATTTTGGAAATATGATTATTTTACATCTGAATATTTGGTAAAGACAAATATCTGGTAATAAATCCTACCGACCTTTTTGTCCAATTGTTGTGAGATAATGTGATTTTTTTGTGATATAATATGCATCAATTGTCGTATTGATTGCTTCACTTTAGATTTCTTCAAATCATGTTCTTTATTTTTTACACTAAACATTAAAATAATATTCCGCATAATGAAAATATTTAAACATTTTTTATTATTTGCATCAATTGTAATGCCATGTATTTTTGTTTATTCAAGTGACAAAATTGTGTTGTCATTTGAACAAAATTTCAAATAATCTTAAGTGGAATTGTAAGTGGAATTTCTACAGACAAGTTTTATGGTAGCTTTTCTCGCCAATTTTTCCTTTGCGGATTTAAATAACTACATACTCACCACGACTATCAGCTAAAGGTCAACCGATCACACGGCTAAAAAATGTACCTCCTACCCTTGAGCGCACCTCTCACACTGCTACGTCTCACCGTGCGGTCAACACGAGCGTCTCTGGCGGGAACACTCGGCAGCAATTAGTTGAGTCATTAGCTTTCGTGCAAGAATTTCCCATTGATCCGTCCGCGGAACGGCATCCCTGCAAGAAGAAGCCACGTACCCAACCCACCGGAGAAAGGGGAGAAGATTATGGAGCGTATGCGTCTCCTTTTCCGAGCGGTCGATTAGAGCATCTTGTATGCCGCGAACGGTCAGAACATGAAATTGATTTAACGCGCCTGTCACCCGCCTGGATGGGGCGGTAGACTGTGGACGTGACCGCAGCCGCCCGGCGTGAGATCCTTCGCCGCCTCGTCCGATAGAGAAGCGATCGAGCGAACCGAAGCCATAGAAGGGGGCGGCGATGGTGGTTTCCATTGCAGGAAAAAAAACCGCCACTTTTCACCGAACGCGATGGAACGTGAACGGTTCAGCAGCAGCTCGGGTTCCTTCCGGCAAAAAGGCGGCGCGTGCGGCATGTTCCGGTGCCCCAGGGGAAGGGCCGTTTTCCCTTTCGTTCGGGACGAAGACCCGAAGTGTGTTACCGCAGCTTTCTTGCGAAAGTAAAATTCAAGATCACGACGCCCCGTATCGGTTACGTTTTGCGGTTATGCGGCGTACCGGGTGCACCGTCCTCCGGGTTAGACGATCGGGAGTTTTCCCTTTCGTTTTGGTGGTTTAACGAAAAGTGGCCGTTGCGTTACACGCATTGAAAGGAAATTCTTTGCGCCGGTGAACGGTCAGACACTATTATGCTCAAACATACACTACCGAAATTACCCTTTCTTGGTACGATATAACACAGCTAAGGAATCTTGAGAAAACGATTCGACTCACAATTATTGTCGATGTTTTGTACGAACAAATGAAAGCGTATGATTGCAATCGAAAAGCATCTAACGATTTTATCACTTTCGATTATTCATTTAAATTTTGTCTCGTTGCGTCCCTTTGAACTCCTTCAGTTTCTTTTATACGCAGCTTTGCGCTACCTTAAACAAGCGAGGGACACGATCGGCAATCTTTTGGGATACAGCAACATGTTTTTCTCCTCACTTACATGCCTTGCGTATTTTTCAGCATATATTCAAGCGTCTATGCTTGTGCTCCCTCACCAGTTTACAGTAGAACGGAGAAGGAGAAGCGCTACAAATGAGCAAAATGCAAAAATGTAAGAGCACAGCAGGGGGGAACACTAAGTAAAAGTGACATGCATTAGTGTGACTAACTCGGAGCACGTGCACGTACAAGACGCTGTTGCAAGGCGGGATGCAGTTTCTGCTTTTCGATATGGTTTCGTTGGCTGTCCGAACCTTGTACCCTTGCCAATTAAGGACGAATTGGGTACGATGTTGAAGAAACAAACCGAGCAAGATAAAATTCAATAAAGGTAGAAGGATTTGGTTGGATAAGGAGCTTATGTAAAAGATGATCTTGAATCGTATTTCATTTGCTAATTAATTTCACGTTCAGTATCTATTTTTTCACTAAATCGATGATCCATTTTTCTAATGTTCTTGAATGTTCTTCTCAAGAAGCATAGAACCCCTCGCATCATATTTCACGCTCTCCAAACAAATTCCGGATGTAATAAAGTCCCTCCCCCTACAAAATGCTCCATCTCGTGTCATGCAATCAGTGTTCTATCTTTATGCCTGGTTCCTGATCGTGCCATGGAATAACAACACCCGCCAAAACGGAGAGGGAGAGCAGCAACATCTTGGTGACCTAATTTGTTTGCCTTTGGACTTTTCAAAACATCATCTGGTGTCTTCTTCTGCCTCTGTTTTTTTTTATGAGTCCCAAAGACTACCGATGCATAATCGACGGTGGCAAGAATAACACGCAGCACAGCAAAACATAATCAAAAGCAGCGGCTGCGCGTGTGTGCGCGCCTTTTGCTGGGCGTCTTCCCACGCGATGATCTTTTGTATGATGCGCGCCGTCTTGGGGCAGAACAAAACGTATGTTTATTTCCGTGCGCGGTGCTAATGATGGGGAGTTTGTTTGGAGAAAACTCACCAGTAGCGGCACAGTAGCTTTTCTTTCTGGAGAGGAAAGGGGAAACTATGTGAAAAATTGGATGTCGCTGGGGTAGTTTAAGAGGGAAACCTGAGTCAGTGAGCCGTCCTGTAGAAAAGTTCTAGCATTGTCGGGTTGGATAGTTTTCCGACAATTTTTGATGATGGTTGCTGGATGGAGGCGAGGAATGCTGGAAGTCAAAATAAACAGAATTTTTATTAGGGGCAGAAAATTAGCTTAATTGGGTGCTGATTTGTATTTGGAATTTTTGTTTGAAAGCGATTTGGAGAACGTTAATGGGAATAGAATGTTGCGCTTTGTAATGTTTTATATGTTTTTGATGCAATACATCAAAACAGATGTCAATTTAAGTGGGAAAATGCATCGATATAAAGACCTAAGAACAATTGACTCTAGTTTGGGTTAATTAGTACTGATCTCGCGATTCGAAATGCATACAGCCGGTTTTTTTTCAAGCCTAATTAACAAGATCTACCACTGAGATCCATCAGTGAGCATTTGTTAAAACAAATTACTGTGAGTAACTTCAAGTCCCCAAAGCAAGAAATTAAAATCGTACTGGAAGAATCAGAACAACGAAACAAGTCACAAAAAACACAATATTTAAAGGATGGTATACCAGAGCTCATCTCAAAATCTCAGACCAAGTGAAAGTCTGTTACTTTTCCGTTCAGAACCGACCGGTAAGATCACAGAAAGGGACGTAATATCCAACTCCAAAACCCTGGATAGCATCTTAGGACCTCACAGAATTATACATGAAACATACAAGAATAATGTTTTCGTTTGATCTTAAATGATACTTATGAATTCGTTTGATATTGTATGATACTTATCGAGATAGAATTGCATACATTAATTCTGGAAGTAAAAACAATTCTTATCCAGAATCCTCAATCCCACACGACGATTTCAAACATCTTGTCTAGCTGCAAAAGATTGATAGTTTTATTAATTCCGTTCCACATCACCCCCTATTTGCCACTTGCCCGGACCATCCACAAAGCTCTGAAATCAAGTTCATCTACTGCAACTGTTGCACTTACCTACAATATGTTGCCGGCTTCGTTACAACCAGTGCCGCGAAAGCGAGTCGTGCATTCCATCCCGTCCCCTGTGTCCTAAACGACAGTATCAGCCTCCTGCTATTGATACTACTGTTGCGCCAACACACCGGCCGCTGCATCTGGTTGAACTGGAAACTGTACAAACACACACACACAGACACGCTGCACATTCCTGCCGGCCAATTTATGGCAACCTAGTGTGACAGTTTTACACGCACCCGCGCCAAGCATGGCATCGTTAGTACCGGTGTAAAGTGCAGCTCGGCGCGTACTGCAAGCTCCGTGACAGCGAGTGATCGATTAATGGAATTGGTAACGAACGAGACGCGGAAAGCGAGGTTTGGCTTGAATGAACGAGGTGGCGATCGTCTCGGGTGCGAATTGGTTGGCCCTTGCGCCCGGCGCTGCTTGCCTTGTTCAGCTGTCAGCTAATGAGATGGGGCCCTGGGTGATGGCTTTGTGGTAGAAAAACGGGATAAGACGAATCGATGCTGAATCGATGCTGATCACGATTTGGGGGAAAAAATTGAATTAATGTTATATGTTGAAAAATATATCCTTATGGAATCCAATGACTCGAAACCCATACGTTTGTATACCCCTTTTGTAAATTTTGCCCAAATCTTAATTCTACCATCAAAGGCCTTCTCATGTTACCGGAACGGATTTATTGCACAACTGCACCACATTTACGCAACCTGTTTTCTTTAAAGCAACCCCTAAAAAAGTGTACCCACATCACAAGATCGATGCAGAAAATTTTGTCATTGTCAAATCACTTTCGCCCGCAAAAGAGAGGGTGACCCCCGCTGAACGAAGTGGAGCCGGTAGTTGGCCGTTTGACAAACACAGGCGCCAGCAGCTACCGGCCGGCCCAAATATGGACCGCACCACATTGTTAGCCATAGGGATCCGTGGAAGCGATGCGGTTTTGCGGTGTAGTGTTCCCAACTTACTTTCACCTAAAAGCTTTTCAATTAAGAGAAAATCACTCACAAACCGCACGCAGCCACAGGACAGGCCAGGGGCCACACAAAATTCATGCCAATATGCCAAATCCACGCTCCGGGGGCGCTCCTGGAGCGAATACTTTACGCAGTGCGCAGAGTGTGTCTGTGTGGGAGCAAATGGGGGGAAAAAGTCTCACCGTAAGCAATGCAATTGCATCGCATCCGTCTGCCCGCAACGAACTTCCGGACTTGGCGTTTTCCTCCCAGCGCCAAAGGTCGTTTCTTTTCATCCGTGCGTGTACATGCAAACCAGCCGGCCGTTTGTCTATCAAAGCAGCAACTTATTGGCACATGCCAGGAAAAGAACACACGGAAATGAATCACTGGCACGGGGGTGCTGCTTCTGTTTTTATGTTTTTGCGGCAGCATATACGGATTGGGTCGCGGAAGAAGACGGTCGAGAAATTTGCGCAGCACGTCTACTAGGGAGAGAGTGTGTGTGTGTTTGAGGGCACACTGGGCGTATGCATAACGGGAGCATTCTTTTAGACGCAATCGTGCAATGCAACACGGAAGCAGTCCGATATCGAGCAGGGAGGAGAGAGTGAAAATTTAGATATTTGACAGTGAGCCGCTTTCCACCGGATTGCTTTCGTTGGTGGTTGCAATTTTTGTGTGCATTGCGGTGCTCCAGTTCGCTTAACCCGTTGAACAGCCAACTGTCTTTAGGTTGATGCTGTCAGGAAGCAGACAGAGCCAGGATATACTTGTAGCTTTATGAGAAAAGAATAAAATTGAAATAATCATCGCGAAGAATTATTTGCATCAAATTCAATACAATCCGCATAGGTTAGTTTTATTAAATTCTAAAAGCCAGGATCGACGACGCGTATTCTCAATTATAATCTTAATTTGAGCTAGCGCAATCTATTGGCAGTATGCAGAAGCTTGCCGTCCGTGTAATTTAGATGCCAAAAAATACACGCTTCATGGATCATTGAAAAATGAATACAACAAGAAGGCAGCTGGTGCAGTTCTCAGTTACACACTATTCGACCATTTATTTGCCCTGAAATTACACTCATGCCACAAAAGAGAGTAAATACCTCTTATTATTTTTTTTTCTTGTGTAGTGACGGCCTGGCCGTATTGTGTGACTAAGTGTACCCGTCCATATCAAGATTGTAAATCCTGCGTATGGGGGGTTGTGATTTAGTGTACCCATAGCAGGATAGTCAATCCTGCGTATGGGGGGCGGCAGTGGTCCGAATGAGATTCGAACCGGCGACGAGCCTTTTGACAGTCCTACGCCGTTACCACTGGACCACCGAGCCGGCCCTAAATACCTCTTATTTTAACCTGACAATAAGATTACGCCCTCTTATTTTAACCTGACAATAAGATTACGCACCGAGATCACACGATTATTGATTATATGGACGACAAGCTTTTGTTGATCACCAATAGATGGCGCCACTTCAGATCAAGATTATAATCGAGAATACGCGTCGTCGATCCTGTCTTTAAAGCGTTTACAAATTATGAAATGAACATTCAGCCCGAAAAAAGCGTAATATTCTTACAATTTAACTTTGCCATGCTTTTACTTAACTTGTTCATGCCGGTTTGGGATAAACATTACGAAATAATTTAACTTTTAACGAAGCGAAATCGATTCACGATTCTAAACGGCTTCCGACATTCCCAAACAATGATTCACTGAAATAATTTGAATAAACAAAATTTTACATACTCAATTAACATGCCTATCTAAGCTCTAGCTACTAGCCCATCGCTACCAGGATCTCGGCACAATCACTAATCTACAAAGAAAATGGAATGATGTAGGTTCATGCTTGGGATAAGTTTCCACATCCCCCTCCCAAGTGTGCTAATCCTGTCACACAATGCTGCACCCACAACAACAAGGCAAAGGGCCACACAAACTAAAACACGCAAAATAAAGTACGCCTCATAAACCAAATGGCGCACGGTGGCTAGATTGAACCGACCAGCAGCTGGATGGATTTTAATTTCAGACCAATCTGTGATGTTGTTAGTCCCTCCTGTCAAACGGAAAACGTTGTCATGCTCTCCTTCAAAAGTGTTGTGCACCCATGCTTTGTTTCTATGCAAAACTCTGTCCACAGTCCCCAGACAGAGCAACCTTCAGCTTAGCTGTGCGAGGCACGTGGCATCCACCCAGCAACAACAGACTTTACGCAACTTCATAATCCGCAACCGTCTTTGTTGGTTTGTTCGCCTGCCGCCGTTTACAACAAATACTCAATTGACGCGGTGGTGGCGCTTTGTGTCTCCTCCAGCTAGTTCTCGTCTTCGTTAGAGGAGGAAACATGGATCAATTATAGTTTTGCATTCTTCCCGTCGGTCGCTTGCCGATCTCAACAAAGCCTAACGGGGTGTGTATGTGCAATATGCTACAAAAGAGGGGTCCTTGCGGTGGTCTGACCTCGAAAGTGGTGTCGCAAGTGTCGCTGCATGGAAGGATAAATTAATTGGTTCTGTCCAATTGTGATCGGTTGGTATTTGTCACGTTGCCGTATTGAGTGACGTTTTAATTCGATTCATTCGGCGGTCGGCTTGGGCCGCGGGGAGAGAACAAAGATCATGGAATTTGTTTCGATAGATCTGTATGGCTGAAGAATACCGTTTCCGTGAAACCCCGGTGTATTTAAATTCCATCGGAGTTGCTTCAATAAACAGTCCTGCAACCTAACAAACTCGGCAATAGATGAAAAATGGAAAGTGAAAAACAGATTTCCTCCGATAAAAGGGAGCACCAAACAACATCATAATTAATAATAAAAATTTGCATACAAATCAGTGATCTCCTTCCGCGATCGGGACGATTGTTTTACGGCCATTTTACGCATTCCACCGCGGCCGCGATGAAGACATAAAAACAAACCGATTGCAGATAACATAAATTAGTCTCATTTATTTTATCAATTTAGATAAAATGACGTCTCCATTAGGCCGGAGGAAACACTGCCGACCGGAACTATCGCGGCTATGCTCCCTCTCCTCGCGTACGCCCGCCGGGTGTAGAGTATGGTCCCGCAGTCCGGAATTAATCAATCAAAATGGTTCAATCTAATCTCGCACAAGCCCGGGGTACATCTGGGCCTTTCACGAGACAGCGACAGTGGAGACAAAAACCACAACAACGTTGTTCCACTGCCTGACTCCGGGGGGACCACCGCGAGTTCCTGCGTGTGACGAGTAGCCGTAGCCATAGTGTCCGACTTGAAGTGGTCGTTTTTGTTTTTTCTTAGTTTTCCTTAATTCGCAAAACCGCCTTCATCAACGAGGAAAGATGAGCGAATTTCAAAGTGATCGCAAAAATAAAATCCTAGAAAAAAAAAATCCGCACGCTAGGGACGCTAATCTGCTCTCGGCGAAGGCGAATAAATCAGGAGGGAAGGAAATCTCATCACCGGTGGATGCTGCGGATGCCTCTTCTCATGGTGGCGCTTGCTGGAATGTTCCTCATCTTCCGTTAATTAGACAGACAGCTCGATAAAAGTCTAAATTAAATTAGTTTCCGTTCGATCTTTTCACCTTTCCTGTCCGAAAAGCCATTAAGGTCAATTTGGGGCGCAAAGGGGAAAAGGCCAGGCTTGGAGGGTGGCAGACCCTGCAAATACGCCTTCAGCCCTAACCGCGTGAGGGTCGAAAAACGCAAGGCACACTCGATTAAATTTGATCACTTTCGATTTCTGCAAGCTTGACGGTGCGCCCCGCCGACACCTTGATTTTTTGCCCCAGTCATCTTCCCTTCACGATTCGGTCAGTAGTGTTTCCTGCAATCCATCCTCCCTTTCTGTGGGGGGGGGGGATCCAAAAGACCAATCGACGATCAAGCAACCCAAGCCGCCGGGAGACCCTTCTGAGAGCACTCCCAAACCCCGTCAAAAGAGGAATGGCATGGCGCACGTCAATTAACGTTTTTTTGGCAACTGAAACGTTCGCAACTGATCGGTTGAAAGGAAATTTCGCTTTCGGCGAATCTTGGCACTGCTTGGGAAGGAGGCGAAGCAATTTGGCGTTGGCAGAAATTGCGTCGATGAGAACGAGGTCACATTTTACACAGCTACCCGGGTAAGCTGATCTGCTCCCGAGCAGGGATCCTTCAATAGAGCGATCTGCAGCCCAGTGCGGTAGCCCTTTTTTCGGGCAAAACTAAAGCGAAAGAAAGAAGCAAAGCGGCGATCAAACGATCGATCCGCTACCCTCTTCCCGGGTCGGTGGAAAAAATATAATCAAACCGATCGGAGGGGGGGTGGGGAGGCACCATTTTTGCACTAGTTTGAGGGGGAGGGAGGGGGAATCGATCGATTTGTTTCGCTTGAAACAGTTTTTCCCTCACCACCTCTTTTTTTTTTCGTTGCTGGATTCGTGCATTTTCCTTGTCCGCTTGTTCTGATCGGTGTATCGCGCAATGTACGAAACCGCGATCGCGATGACTAGCTGAAAGCCCCGCTCGAGAGGAGCGCGACGGCCACATAATAACACTGCTGCTCGTAATAGCCCATTTGTCCTCCCACCCTCCACTCCACGACGGGAAGCGGGAAAAACGGAAGGAAAAATGCTCTCCCACCTTACGGGGCAGCATAAGTTCAAACGAAAAGAAAAGTTATGACAACACACGCGGTGCCTTGCTGAGGTAATGCCGCGTCGGTGGAAGAAGCAACAGCGCACTCCGTTTTTCACCGTTGAACCCGTTGAGGAAAGGGAGAGTTTTGCCCGTTTTCGGACTGTGTGTGTGTGTGTATGTGTGTGTGTGGTTTGCCCGGTTGTGTGCCCTGGAGGGCACAAACTTTCACTAATCGCTATCTCGTTAGGGTCCCGCTCTCCCTAGCCCGCTGCGAGAACACACCAACCGGGAGGACAGAAGTAGCACGACCCAAAACACACATCGCCCGGTTTTTTTGTTGTGCTAGGGATCGCTCGGAATGCTTGCAGTTACCGGCGATCGCGGCAAGGGAAGAATGGAATAAAATATTAAATTTCATTTATGTTTATTCCCAACAAGCCATCCCCCCCCCCCCCCCCCCCCCCCCCCCCCCCCGGTTGCAGCACCCGGCGCGCACTACACACGGTAGCGCTCGAGGCTCTCGACCGGTATATCCGCTCCGATAAGTGCCCGTGCAGCAGTTCGGGACATTACCGGAACACGTTCCTCCCTCCCCGCAGCATCAACTTCTAATGCGGATACACAGAGGCGCGTCGACATCTTGATTTCGGGCTGCTGCTGCGGTGCGGTGCGGTATGAGCGTTTGATAGTTTTATGAGTTGTTTGCTTAGTACCGCGGCGGCATGGGATGCTTTCGTAACCGATCGATACGCGGCTGGCAGGAAGGCGCAAGGCTACATAAATAGCGCACTTGTGTACGACGTCATGTATGTTTTGCTACTTATCATCGGGGGGATCATGCTAATCGGTGCCCCGGGGGGAAGCGTGTACCAGGCACCCCAAATTGCCCTAATGCTCTGGAGGGCGTTCAATGGCGTTGTTTTTGTTTCCTCGAAATGCACGTTAAGATGGTTGGTGCCTTTGTTTTACACTCGTTGTGATGGCTTGGTTAGAGTCAATAAATAGGTGAATAAACATTCTGAGACATCTTAAACAAAGCACCTGGTGTGTAAGAGATATATTGCAGGTAATGATATTTAAGGTCGTACTAAAAATAAACATCGAATTGGGCGTCGAGGAAGTTTCCAGTCATGCAAGTCACGTTACACGAAGCGCCAATCCAAACGCAAACTTGATTTTTGCTTAATATGCTGTCGATTTTTTTGAGTTTCATTTGATCGCATTTATTTTTGTTATATGTTTGCAGGTGAGTGAGCAGGTACGAAGTCATGATTTTATAGTCTATTTATAGTAGTTCTATTATACCTATAATAGAATGAAAGATGCACTAGCACAACTTATTCATAAACTTGCTTTGATCTTATTTCGATGAATTTCATACGAAATGGTCAATGTCTGCTCCCTATTTGCTGCGGCTTCCACCGTTTTGTGGTGATCTTCTGTTTGTTCACATTTTATCGCTGAATTTACGTAAGATTTACGCTACTCTAACAATTTGGAACTCTATGAAATTGTAAATTTCTATCCTGTTATGGATATCTACTGTGGTTATCTACTAGGGCAATCAGCTCTGTCAAGTTTGTAAACTTTAATTAAGATTTGAAGAGGAATTGCATTAGAACTAACTTTTTGAAGTGTACCATATATTCTGCTAGACTTAAGCTGATTTTTTTTACAATAGATTTATTTAGTCACAGTAGACTAAACTAATATGAGCTTTTGATACTGGGTTTCACAGTAGATGTCAAAATTCCACAAAAATATTTGCATTATTATTTTATTCGACATTTATTAAAAAAAGTTAAAAAGAAATTTCACTTATTAAAATCAATGTTATAGAAATATAACAATAAGGTTTCATAAAATTTAAGAAAAATTATGAAATATTCATAAACAGTTAATTACAAGAGTCACAATGAACCATTCCGACAAGTTTGATGCAAGATTAAAGAAAATATTTCAATGCTAACAAATTTGATTGGGGCGGTTTGTTGGTCTCATGGGTAGCGGCGTAGGCCTTTTTCATACGATCAGGCCCGACGTTGCATCGAATCCCGTTCGGACCGCTGCCGTTTCCCATACGCAGAATTGACTATCCTGCTATGGTTACACCTAATCACAACTACCCATACGCAGGATTAACAATCTTGATATGGATGGGTACACTCAGGCTCAGATAGAGCCAAAGCACATTAGTGCCCTGGTTAGGCCTTGACCCTACTGGGCTGTTGTGCCACCCAAGAAGAACAACAAATTTGATTTTGAAGCAATAGCGTCAAAATAACACGGAATATGGAATTGAGGAGTGATGCAATTATCGTTTTTAGTTGTTTCTCATATTCCAAAACAAACACCTCTTAAAAGGACAATCCTAAAATAAACCTGTTTTCTAATAAAGCAAAACAATTGCTTTCTTTACATAACACTTACCAACCCTTTGCCTTTCTTCCCACATGTGTGCGATAATTTCTTCCTAACTTCAAACCTCGCTTAATGCCACCAGCCCATCCTTCAACTTTCATTTTCATCTAGATTCCATCCATTCGAAGTTCAAACCACCCCCCGAAAACAACAAAACAAAAAACCTCCGGCACTACTCAATGAGAGAACACACGCAGGCAAAAACCACCCCAACATCCCATAGCGCCGTGTATGTTCCGGAGGAGCTAGCGGGAAGGGTTTTGGAACTGGTTTGGCTACAAGATTAATAGACTGCAAGTCGTACGTTCGCGTTACATCAATTACTCAATTGAGTTAAGTCATAATTGAGACCGAAACCCGCGGAACCACCCGGAGAAGCGTAATAAGAAACATGCCGTGACCATTGGCACCCCTTCTGTAATACCCCTACAAAAGCCACTACACGGGGTCAACTTCCGATGCATACGAATGAGTGTTTCATTTTCGTTTCATTTTTTCTTCGGGTAGTACATTTCGTTCCTTCCTTCTGCCGTTTTTGTCAGATTGATGTAACGAACCGTAACGCAACACACTCGGGAACGGAGGGCACCCAAAGCAGCCAATGGGGGAGTTTTTGGGAGCTCTTCCAAGCTGGCTGCAAGGGAGTTCGTTTAATGAGTGCGGTTTGTATTGTTTTGCCTTGCCTTTGCCATCACAAAGGCACTGTGTTTTATCGGGTTGAAAATCGGACCAACCGCTCGCGGTTCGGCACCCCCAAAACCCGCGAGCTTTGGGACACAAACAAATTTCACACTCAATTGTAACTGATATTGTTCATCAGTCAGTCGAATGGGAAGAGTGTCGGGCGGGAAAGTGACCCGCATATTGCGCTGGACGGAGCGAGCTGCGTTTTAAACTGGCTGTCAACTTTCCTTGCTTCAAATGAATGCAACCCGCGATAGGCAGATGTCTAATGTTCCAACGATCAATCAGCGGGTTTAGTTTGCTTTCCCTCCCTTTGCGCTGGAATGTACACCAGAGAGGTCACACAGAGTAAGAGGTTGTGTTTGACAATGTGTAGATTGCATTCAGTTCTTTTACATGCATTTGGATAAACACGCATCAATCGCTATGCTCCGTATGCGTATAATTAATTGGAGGAATACATTAATTGCTATGCTTCAAGGGGGGATCCAAGGAAACTTCTGAAAATACGATCAGTTGGGTACACTATATTTAAAAAGCAAAATTATACCCACGATGTAGTACGGAGTGTCTAGCTTAAGAATTGAAAGCGAGGCTTATTAAATTACGATTCAATGCAACGCCCTCTGTTGGCAAATTAGGATTTTACTAAAAGAGAGTAGAATAATGATTAGAAAGCACCAATTTCAAGATACTTTGTGGAAATTTAAAGATATGTAATTTACAAGAGAAACTATTTATATCTTAAGCATAGATCCATATTTTTTGTTGTTGTAAAAGTGTGTTTGAAACCCTCCAAACAATTGTAACCCGATTCGCTCTGATCGTAACATGAAATATTTTTCCAAGAATATATTAAGACGTCATGCTCAGAGGTTAACGATTCTGTCGCTCCTGCAAAAGACCACGATAAGGTCACAATTAAAAGGAAGGCGCCTTGCAACTCCAACAACTAAAAACGCTTGTTCACACCCTTGCTGTAGAAGAAGAAAAAAACTGGAACGCGGAACTGTGCCACTTTCGCATGGTTATGAATAATTGTGATTTTAATACCTTAATTTCATGTCGCTGCCGGGGTCCAAGCAAGTGCCACCAATCGCAACCCATCCAATGCAGCATTAAATTTTTCATCAGATAACCAAGACCGAGTGTTCCGATACGGCCCAAGACCCTTCCGCCGGGAAAATAATACCGCTGTAACACTTCACAGGCGACGGGATCCAAGAATTTTAATTTCAAACGGTGTGAGCCAGGGTGCTGTGCGAGAAGCAGCTTGTGGCGGACGGTTTGTCCGGTGTGTGTGGGGATTTATTTACAGATTTATTTCCTCTACACTCGGTCTGGTAATCTGGCCGTAGCTGCCGCTGCTGCTGCTGGCCGGCACGATTTCGGCGAAGGTGATTTATTTCGCATGCTTAGCAAAACGAGAGCCGCTTGGGCAGCCGAAAACAAAAGCAAAAAGTGGAAAAAAAGGGTGTTCGAGTCCGGGAAAGTCCCTTGGAGAAAGAATTTTTCTCGCACAGCAGGTTCTGGGCGTTTGTTTTCGGGCTTCTCCGCGGGGAGACGCAAAACGGGAAAGGTAGAACAACAAATTAACATACCTTCGAGCGCGAGCCCCCTTTTTGCACGTTCTCAAGTACCTTTGTGTGCTGGACACCGCCCTGCCGCCAAGGGGGAAGGGGGAGATAGGTACGGATGATAAATTCATTCATTTGCCCGTCTTGCCATGGACACCCCGAGAAGGTGATGGTCTCTGGCGATACCGTTGCGGGACTCTTCACACCGGCTTCACCAAACACTCTGGGATTTTGGTGGTTGGCCAGGCTGGGTGGTGGTCGGCGGCCAGGCTGGGTCACCGAATTCGTGGCCATTCGGCATGCCCGGATAACGGTTTCGGATAATTGAGATTTGAAGTTGGGAAACGTACATTTTTGCACAAAAATCACACACCGTCGCATCCGTGTAGCTGTTGCCGCTGCTGCTGCGCAAAACGATACGATCGGTTGCGTCCCGGGTATGCAGCAGAGTGGAGCGGGGCGGCACATACACCGCACCCAGCAGCCGCGTCTGCTATCGAGAAGAATAAATAGCAGCGCGTGAGATTACACGACACGACGGGTACACGCGGTGCGTCCGTAACGGGTTCGGGATCTTTCGCAGGGCAACCGATGCGGTGCGATAATCGGAGAAAATAACGAATTTATCGTTTGTCGCCGGCAGCGAAACGGTGGCATACTTTATGGGTGATTGCATTTCTCATTGAATATGTTGCGGTGGCTCTGTTTGTGTTACACATTTTAACGTTTAGTTTTCGACCGTGAATGGTAATATATTTATGTTTTTCTTTTCTCCGTTTTTTTCTTTTGTTTGCAGGTATGTCAGCACACAAGTTCCGCACGTATCCCCTGGAGCGCTTGCAAGTGACAGGTTTGACCGAGTAAACCATTAAAGCAGTACAATCGGCACGAGCTTTTGAGCACGTGTTTTATATAATAAGTAATAAAATGGTTTTTTTTAATAGAGTATGATAAACATTTTACATGGAATCATTCTCGTTTTACTTTGGATTCCTTGTATCTTCTATCTTGTGGCACTTTTTATGTTTTCCACTTATCTGCCACATTTAAGTAGTTTCATGAGTCGAATATTACATTTTTTTCTGATTTTAGAATACGAACTTGAATAGTTAAGAGAGAGCTCTTAATAAGAGACAGATAAGAGACATAAGAGACAGATTTCTTTTTATTCGGTTGTAACGGCCGTTCGGTTGGAGCGGCTCGGTGGTCTCATGGGTAGCGGCGTAGGCCTGTTTCATACGATCAGGCCCGTCGCCGGTTCGAATCCAAAAGAATTGACTTATCCTGCTATGGTTACCACCTAATCACAACCTCCCATACGCAGGAGTTACAATTTTAGTATGGATGGAGACACTCAGTCACAGAAAGAGCCAAAGCAATTGGTGCTCTGGTTAGGCCTTGACTCTGGTGCTCAGGTTAGGCCTATTGGGTTGTTGTACCACCCAAGAAGAAGAAGAAGTAACGGACAGGCAGGCTTGAATTGCTATAAGACACAGATGAAAAGTTTATATTTTTCTCGTAGAGGTAATGAGTGATACGATACGATAACTAAAAATATAATAACACTCAATGGCAAGAAAGCAACTTAAATTGCACAAAAGAAATAGATAATTTAAAAAACGCATCGTAAGCAGTATTATAATTCCCTTAGTAAGGAACTAGTTTAATCTTCCCATCCCCATTAAAAATTCAAAACAGATTTGCAACAACATCACTCAGATTGAAGCGCCTGACGAATGCAGAAAAAAAAGCATAATTGATGTGTGTGTCCTCGGTAGCCAACGAACTTCCAGGTTCCTTTCTCACACGCACCAAAACAAAAAAAAGCCATCCCGCAAGCTACAAAGCATGTAATTTCACGCTCAGATCTGCAGCAAAATAGTTAACTCCCGTGCGCACAAGGGGGCACCACCCATTACCCGACACCTTCTGACGTAATAAAGCGTAGATGTGAATGAAGCTGTGTAGCATGGCACCTTCTTGTTTTTTTTTGTTGTTGTTGCTTGCCTCCTGCTCCAGTGCCTAGTGCATGGTCACCCATTTGTTTATGCTCGCCCGTCATTCATGCATTCGGGGCGCTCGGCGATTTATCATAAGTTTTATGGCGCATAAGCATACACGCCATAATAGTCGCCTGCGACGTATCTTGGCGGGTGGATGGCGGCAAAAAGAAAATCACGGGAGCAAACGATAGGCGAAACGAAGCCAGAGAGTATCGATGCATGTGCGGGCTCGAAAGCCAGATCGAAACCGAAAGATCATGCCGCGCCACACAAGGGTACGCCCCACCGTAATTAAAGCATTTAGCATTAGCGACTCCCGGGGACTACCGGGCTGGCACGATCGTAGCATCCCGCAGGCAGTCACCCTTTTTTTTTGTGTGCCCTTCTCGATTCACCGTAACGATGATCAGTGTTTTCTTGCGTACGATGAAGACAGCGAGCCATTTGTGTTTGTGTGAGAGTGTTGCAAAAAGTGCTAGAAGCGGCTGCTGGTGGGTTTGTACACCCACTTTGCGACGCTTCCCCAGAAGCCGTTTGATCGATCGCTTCGGTCCACCGACGGTCACCGACCTTAGCGAAACTGTCTTGAGCTAGATAGCTGTTTACTTGTTGCAGAAACGGTCAAGAAACAGCTGTGATGTGTGGTTGTCTTGTCTGCATCGTCCAGCTCAAGCAGTATGCTCAAGTGATGTGCCACCGATTGCAACAAGAACTACGATTGTTGCCCGGCAAGAAAGCGAAATCCAGTGTCTCAAGAGTCTCTTTGGGATAGACCGATACCAATCACGACAGCCGGCGACACAGACCTGCGGTGCAGTTCTGCACGAGACTCGCACGATTACGATCGCGGTAACATTAACCTAGAAAAGCGAGCGCGCCCACTTCGGCAAAAACGGCAAATCACCACCGATCTTCAGCCGAACTGCAGCTGGGCAAGGAATGCAAGCGATCCGGCGCACTCGGTCCCGTGGGCGTCACATTCAAAGGGGTTGAGTTCAAGCCGATCACACCGGCCGTAGGTTCTAGGAGGCTCTGTAATTAGCTCATGCATAATCAAGTGCCCACACGACGTGTACGAACGAGCTGGAGATGTCGAAAGCGGGCGAGAGCAGCAGACGACCTTCAGACGCTCAGACACGCGCCTGTGGTGTCTATGACGATGATGATGATGTCATTGTAGTGAAAAATCGATCTTGAAAAGAGGGGCATAATCTGACCCGCAAAGCTCTGGGCCCTTCTGCTGTTAATTTTAATCTTCTCGAGCCTCGTAAACCCTTACCCAAGGGCACACGATGGTGCGGTCCTATAACGCATAAGCGGCTTTCAGCTTAATTCTATTATACCGCTCAAACTGATCGCTTTGAAATGGAGACACCGCTTGGCTTGTGACGCAGGGAGGGCCTTAAAAATCACATTTGGAATGGTGCTCCATTTGCACGATTCGCTGTGCAAGCTAGGCTCAATTACTAAATTGTAGCTTTTGTGCGTTAATAAAATGGCTTTTTAATACTTTTAAAATACTCGCCTTACTTGTAGTGCATCCCGCGACCGGTTGAGCTACTGTGCCGTGGTTCGACCTCGTCTTGTACATGGACCAACACAGCCACACATACCCGGCCGCTCATAAATAATGATTCGACTGGACATGCGCCACCTTGGGGATAATTTATAACCAGGCTCAATGCCGCTTCCTTCCTTGCGAGGGGATTCCCTGGACACGCGCGCGTTATAAAGTCAACCGCACACGCTATCGCGTCCTCGCGCAGGTCCTCGCGCAAAGCCCTTATCAAATCCGCAACAACGCCGGGGAAGGTGTTGCTGCAAGCTGTGCGCGACCTGAGCGCGAACCGCACGAGGTGCGAACCTCCGGTGGCAGGCTGAATCCCGTTGTGTGCCACCGTTAATGCACATAAATGTCGAGGTCGCAAATGTTGGCTGATGATTTATGCACGACACTCTTTTCTCCCCCTCGCTCTCTCCCGCTGCTTCTCTTACTTACGATGAGTCGTCGCACATGAGCTTGGAGCTTTGGAGTTTCTGTGTTTGCATGTCTGTTTTTTTTTTTTGACGTTTTGACGTTTTTTTTCTGCCGTAAAACCTGGTCCAGCTGGGGGGGGGGGGAGCGAGCGGTATTGCATAACATCTGGAACGAGTCGAAGAATTGCGCTGCCCTAACGAACAAGTGAAGACTAATTTGAGCCGAGCTGCAGCTCGGGGAGGGTAGTGAGACGATTTCCGCTTGATCTTTAACCAAACGGCAAGGCGGGGTAAGCCCTGCACCACACCGCCAGTCGTAGTGTACCCCATTGATGATGATTAATTGGATGCCAATTCGGAAAAATTATCTCTTTCCGCGCGCCAGCATCGGGTGACAACCGTTTTGACGACGCAGGGCAAGCGAAACGATCGTCGACCATTTTCCGTTTCCCTCCGTTTTCCTCCACCCCTCCCCCCCATGGAGTCACGAGTCTCGTGCCTGCTGATCGCGGCTCCGTTTCCTTCCACGGCAATCGGCACGGTCTCGCCACAAAAAAACTTCCGGCAAACAGGGCGCTGCTGAAAAGAGGCGCAGAAAGCGTTTTGGAAGGTACCGGTCGTGCCTGGTCGAGTCAATATTTACTTGCTGGCGAAAACTTGACTGACTGAAGTTTGACAAGTTGACATAAAATATATCGGCGGGGCTACATGTGCAAACACGCGTTTCCGAGCCGGTTCGGTTGGGGCGAAGAAGCTTCGAAGAGGAGCGGCAGAGCATTGGCGTTAAACAAATTTTTCGCAAGCCATTTATTAGCGAGTAGCGCCGGCTGCTGCTGCTGCCGCCTCACGATCGCAACCGTAGGGAGTTTACAAGATAAAGGGAAATGGTGTAGTGGGAGCGCGGGCAGGATGCAAATGCCGTTTTTCCTTCCCTTTTTTTTCATTCTGCAAACGATTCCCCCGCCGTTCGTGGTGGGCTTTGATGCGCGCCGGTTTCGGGGGGATGGGAGTGCGATCGATTACTGGGCGGCCTCCGGTGTGCCAGGTAAATGGTTTGACCGCTGATCGTGCCGTGAAAATGTTCAAACTTGTGATGGGATATGGGGTGTGCTGGGTGCTGTGGTTTTTATCTTTTGGGCAGATCGTGCATACATAAAACACCGCTTAAGAGCGAGGCGCTGTTGGTGAACGAAACACACCGCAACACACATACATCGTTGAAGGGGAGGGTGGAAATTACGTGTTCGTGTAGTGTGCGGTGGAAGAAATTACGCCTGCAATAACGTTAATTCGAACCTATAATATAACCATAATGATTGTTTAAGTTTCAGATTAATATGATGTTATGCTGCGGGGTGATAGCGACGCAATATTGTAGCTAGCATAGAGGTAGCTGTACTTTACTGAAAATTTTGTCGATATAAATAATAAAATTTGAAAATAAAAATAAAGCCCATATTTTAGTTAAAAGTTCCTAAACTGCTGTTGCTTGCTTGAGAAGCTTGCCAGTTTCTCAAATTAAATTTCGATCAAGGTGCTCCTTTTTATTACATTAACTTTACTCTTGATGCACATACAAAACTATCGTTATTATTTTAAAGTATTGATACGACACTAGAACAAATGATGAAAATGATACACTCTAATTGGAAAGGTATGTGCTTAAAAACATCTCAAGGAAACATTAATTCGTAAAACATTGAAATATGCCATTTCTTATTATTATTTTGTTCTGTGACTTTATGATGTAACAATTAAAAAAAGTTTTGTTTTTCAAAATAGAATGCAGCTAGAACTGGGTTTGAAGTCTGCCGGGAGCCTTTAGTATGTTGTCCCGGTGCGTTACCTCTCGACTATCAGGCCATCCTTAATCATGCATGCAGAAATAAAATTTAAATGTACAGCATCGAACAAACGACTGATTTTATGAGGGATCTGATAAAAGTGTGAAAACCTGAATAAGTTTAAGTGAATAATTTACGTAAATCATAGGTAATTAATCGTTAGATAAGGTTTCTTTAAGATATGCGATTATTTACGGCATGATCAATGATTTGTGTGGTTCAAAATATGGCATTGTTATGGCAAGTGTTTGGAAGGGCTTCTCCTAATTTTTCGTTTTATTTTATTCTTTCGTTACAGGTATGCACGAAATCTGTCCATCCTCCATTCATTTGTTGTGTAAAAGAGTCGGTTTGTTAAACCATTAGAAGCCGTTTGCTGAAATACTCATCTCGTTCCGCTTTGCCTTTTGCAAAGCTGCTTACTACCTATTTCACAAATCTTATCGTTCACGACTGGCTTCTTTTCGCCAAACAACAAAGTATTGTTTGACGTGCGCAATGCGCTTCCTTCAATTCATTCAGTTCTTTACTTACCATCGCCCCAACACCATTGAGCAGCGGCTTGGCATTTCATCATCATCAAAACCCCGCTCGCGCAAACGAAGTGCAAAACGATCGTGATCGTAAATCAATAAGTCATTTAACCGTGTTTTCTACTGCCTGCTTCCCTGCCCGCTATCCTGTCGCATTGAGACGAGAGACGCTGTTGTGTTTGCAAACACCTACCGAATCGCACCGCGGTGCAAAAGCCGTTGATTGAATCTCCGACCACCATTAACACTCGAACCCGCCGAGCCCTGCCCCGTGTGTCTCCCGGGTGACTCCAAGCACCCTGGGCAACCCTGCACGAGACACAGCGACTGACGGTTTTTGTCTCGTGCGATCGTCCTATTCCGGCTGCGCGGACGGAACGCTTAACCCAAACACCATCCCAGCTGGCGGTGGTTCATCAAAAGCGGTGTGCGGTGGGTTTTAGTTTAATTAAAACATTAGCCCTTACACGGGCTGTGCTGGGGTGCACTTTCGCGGTGAAAACGGCCGAGTGCATCCCCAAGGTCTGAACCAGCTGAGAATGAGTGACATTTGTATTACAACGAACGAGAGGAGAGACCGTCCGGGGGGACCGTTGGCTGCAATCGATCGCCTTTGATTTTGAGTAAAACGAGAGTGAAATTGGGAATCGTTCGTACTAACCCGGCTGTGTGGTGTAGGTTCTGTTTTTGCTTTTCCCTTTTTGCCTTCTCGACCGAGCGCGGAAAAGCGAAAACGAAACTCTCGGTGAAACACAACAGCTCCCCCGGCCCGCCGAGGGTGGTTGAAGACGGAGCGAGAGTCTTTCGCCCTATCATCGATCTCATCGTTAGCGTGCTGCTCGTGGCAGGGTGAAGACGGGTTGAGAAAAAAGGGACTTTAACAGCAAAGTTTGTACAAACACGGCTGGCAACACTGCCGGGGCTGGTGGACGGTTAGGTGGCGTGATTTCTAAGATGTCGGTCGAGACATAACTGATTAGCGAGATCCATCAGGAACGGTGCGAGATATGGGTGTATTGTTGAAAGCGAGAGTGCCATCAATAACGGTCTGTTGCTTTGAAACGTCCAACGGTGTCTATTTCTGTGTTCGGCGGGTAGACATTTAGCATGAAAAATGGAATTCAAGTCACTTTATCTGAAGAAATTATCTCTCACAGAGGAACGCAGCCGATTTTTTATGATTTTGGAACTAAAAGTAAGTAAATCAATATCCTGTTATCAAAGATATGCTGCTAAATTTACGGATTATAAAGCCCAATGGAAATATTTCTGGTAGAATTGTTCCTTTTTACTCAATTAAAATTAAAATTTTATTACTACTGTTACTTAGTATGCGATAAGCTTACTACTGGTTTTGTGTTGTGTTTTATACAACACATTTAATCATAATGGTTAACTGAATTGCGTTCGTTTCCAGCACTTTCTCACCGCACGCACACCTCTTTTAACACACAATGCTCAAGAAGTCACCATCTCCCCTACAACTAGTCCACAGTTTCCAAGACACGATTGTGCGATCACAGATCGACCGCATAACGATGAACATTGGTTCCGCAGGCACCACGGTAGTGACCACAAGCTTGCGACCAGCGATTTTTATGCATATTAGATTAAGCTGGGCCGGCCATCATCGGCAAGTATTAGCCAATCATAATGGGCATTCGGTCATTTTCTCTCCCACGGGAGGCAAACTTTTCCAACCGGGCAGGTTTTCCCGCCCGCGCGATCGGAACGGAAACACACACATGCGGCCGGTTAATTCCCGGCGGACTTCATTCGCCCCGGCAATGGGGGTTTTAAGTCGCGTCCGGATGCGCACATACTCTGTGACTAGGTTCATGAGACGGGAAGAAGGAAGCACACCAGACAGGGGCGCGTTAAACGCCACGCTACCCCAGACAGCCGGAGCTGACGCTAAATTGGAGAAATTGGCCGCGCAAAGAGTGTACCGATCAATTCATTAATAATAAACGAGCCGTTTGTTGTTGTTTCGTGAGGGCTGCAGCGGGAGTCCTCGGATCCGATCGATAAACGATGCCAAATGGTGTGTTGTTGCCTGGTAAGCCTCGGCAACCGTGGACACTGTCCGGCCCGGGAGACGCTAGCTCCAGGAAATCTCTCGCATAATCTCCTGCTCCGTCGGTTACGATTTTTGTGTTGCGAACCGCGGGATAGCACAACCTAGAAGCCGTTTTCAGCGGGAGTAGAGAGCGATGTGCCTTTGTGCCAGCCTGCTCGCTCAGGTGTGTACGTACCTTGGGGGTGTGAGGATAAAGTGGAGTCCCACTGGCCCACACCGTGTACACAATGATACAGTGCAGCTAATTCAATTAATTATCCAATGGCCCAATGGCCTACAGGCACGGAAAAGAAGTAGTTATGATTGGCGGCAGTGAGGTAATGGTCAATCGATCAGGGAAGGGAAACACATGAGCATGATTGTGTGGGGATAGGGCGACCGAACGATGTTACGTGAGCGCTAAGCAGAAGACGAAGAAAGCGATCGTAAGTGTCTGGAAATTATGAAAACGGATCATTAATCCCGCAGAGCTTGGGAGTCGTCTAATCTCGCACGTTATCACCGTCCCTGAAGAGCCTTGAGGGTTTGAAAGTGAAAATTAGTTAAATATCTCTTAGAAGTGCTTTTATCTAGGGGATTTTTTTTCTTAATTTATTCAATCCATCTCATTTTCCCTCCAGAATAATCTCTCTCCATCCATATTGGAACTGTTCCCTTAGTGCTCAGCCTTTCAAAGACGAATCAGCCGAGGAAGGAAACACGTCTATGTTCCGATTAATGCAGCACTTACTCGCTGTGCCGACAAGGTTTCACTCTTTCGCCGCTCGAGCAGTTGCTTTCGCGCACATTTCCACACCACACCGGTCGGGCTGGCGGGCTGTTCCGCGGCTTGCTGCACTGCTCAGAATGTGCAGCAAAGGGCATGTTTCGCGTCTTGCCAAACCGAACAACTGATAGATTTTTATCACTTGTAGTTTTCAGCACCTACCTTTTCACCACTGCTCGCCTCCGTCCCCGTTTTTTGCATTCGTACCGTGCGTCACAAGGATGAGAAAGGATTTCAAGCACGCGACATGGCAACAAGACACGAACCGGGATGTCATTGATTCATCATGGCGAACTTTTCACATCGACACATTCCGACACTGTAGCCGGTTAGTGCGCGCCCGGAGTCGACGTATCTCATGTTGTTTTGCTCCGTGTTAAGCTCCGGCTTAACATTCACTTTCGAGCTGAACCATCCGGCCCGATAGTTGATGAGCTGGGAAAGATAATAGCAGTTCGCTCTCACTTTTGAGGTAAAGTTCTTGAAGCATCTCTTGGTTGGATGACGGGTTTAAGAAAGCATGGAGAAGAACCATGTTTCTAGGGATCATGTTCCAATGTACTTGATCGGAAATCGATGCTATCGGAACAAATTTGCTTTGTCTGAGGGCAGTTCAGAATAAAACATTAAAAAGCTAGCCTTATGTTGGGGATGTACTGAAGAAACACAGTTAGCATTATCAAACATCAAGGCCAGGAAACATGAAGCATAAACTTGTTTCACACTAACCACAACGTTGCAGAGTCCTAAGGAGCTATAAAGCATCGCAAATTGATCATAATCTGGTTGAATCTATTTGTTTTATTGTCTTCAGTTTAAACTGACCAAAATGAGAGTCAAAAGGGATATAATCCTTTAAACTCTAGATGTCCGCATAAAAAAAATAAAATAGATAAATTAGATGCTTGAGCCAAAATAAAGTTTGACCATTTCGCTAGCTGTCACCAGATGGCGCTAGTTAAGAACAAGACCCTAGGCTTTCAAATTGGGACTTAAAAAACCATTCCATCTAGGTCCATCTGCATGATTTGAGTTTATAGTCACAGAAGAACTCGTATAGTAACGTCCAGGGCGCAACAAAATTCCATCTGCAATAACGGCTCTCTTGCTGTGCTAGTAACTCGCTATACAATTAGCAATCGTTACGCGGAAGTCGAGTTGGGCCAACAAAACACGATTCTCAGCGGTACTGCTAGTTCATGAAATTGAAATTAGTCTAGCCCCGTAGGAACATGAATAAGTTCCGCCTGTCCAGATGCATACCGTCATTTTACCTCACCATAGCTCTCCTCTAAACCAAAGTCTCGAACTCAAACTTGGCAATTGGCATTAGGTACAAATTAATCATCTCTCAGAAAGGTTTCGTTCCCGCCCTCTGCCGAACGCCGCCTAGAGATCGGTTACCTCTTTTGAGAGTACACGGCAGTAGTTGAGATGCTGCGACTTTCGCTTGACACATGCGGTACGATCGCAATGGTATAGGGTGGAGTGAGAGCATGCTACTTCGTTCCCGAGTGTGCCACCCAAAGGTAAAGGGGTTGCTACTATGAATGAACCTTTTTTTTAATTATTTATTGACAATTATCCTGCGGGCTTATTAAAAACGCTAAATCGATTGCTTTACGGCCGTGGACAACCCCATTTCTTCTACAACGAACGCGAACGCATTGACGTATGATCACGTTTTGCGTTATGTGTGGTATGCATAAGCGTTTGCAGCCGCCCGTCATTCTGGCACTTAGTCATACCAGCCCGTCTGTATGTGCGCCTCACGGCTGTTTGCAATGTAAAACAGTCCACCGAGGTACTCGCTCGTGTGTGGCGTAATAACATCGTGCGTTCCCGATCACATCCTCGACAGTGTGGTGTTATGTTTACTGCGAACTGCTTCCATTGACACCGATGCTAAATATTGCTTTTATAACTAATAAAATGAGCTGTAAACATCAATTCCGAATGTAGACATCCAGAAATGGAGATAATTTTAGATTTAATCCACCATCGCGCTGGTCGATAAGAAGGGAGTCCTCCATCCCAAACCCGCAGCTATCGGTTCCGCAATCCTGACCTGAAATTGATCTCATTTCAATCGTTGAAGCTACAGTTTACCTCGCACGACGAGAACTAGATGCAAAGTTTACGATCGCCCGCTACGAACAGCTCGCCTGTCCCAGGGACGTTTGTCCCCTTAATGGATCAAATTGCACTCCGCTGCATTTCCTACCGACCGATGCAAACGATGCCGGTCCGGTGTCGGCCTAAGGTGTGTAATAAATTTCGGAAAATTTCAAAACCAATTCCCCTAGTCATCAAATTTGTTAACCTCACCCGGGTGGGGCGGGATCACACCGCAGCTCTCTCGCGTCTGTGATCGATCGACATTGCAGTGGCTAGTTTCGGAGCCTATTACAGCATGATTTGCATACGCTTTACGACACCATAAAGGTGGAATCCATAATTCAGGTCCACCGTTGACCGGCGGCCAGATCGTCCACCGAGTGATCGAAAATTCATTTATGCGTGCGTATATATGTGTTTTGCAGGAGAGATGAAAGACGGGTAAATTTGTAGCCGGCAGTACGCCTACAGCACATCCCGCACGAGCGAGCCCACACACGAGTTTGTGTTTTCGAAAGAGAAGAGGACTATTAATTTAACAAAGCTGATGCTAAACTCGTTTATAGAGACGTTATGGGTGTGTGGCAGCCAAGGTTTGAGTGATTCTCAGGTGGCGCACTCGCACACGTCGTTCCTTCAGCTTGCATTTAATGATGATGATCCGGAGGATCAAATGGCGTTTGACACTGAGGCATTCCCAGTCCGGTTCTGCAGCTTGCTCACCCGAAGGCTAGCTCTCGTCCCGTTTGGTTTGCATTTCTACCATTCTCAACTGTAACGGAAATGTGCATAAAACAAACCCTAACAATAACATCACAAACAGGTCTTTCTGCTGCTTTCCTCTTGCACAAGTCCGTAATCTAATTAAGATCTATTAAGCCGCCTGAATCCGCTCGGATCGCTTCCGATTAGGTCGAATCAACTCGATCGTCGCTCATCGCTGGCCTGATCGAACCTGATCAAGAGTGCGTTCTAGGCCCGGTCGTCGGATGGGTTTTTTTTTTCGGACTGCACCTACTGCACCGGTGCAGCTAATGGTGCATTCCTGCACCTGTTTTACTTCGGCAATGTCCGATCGCCGCTCATCATCAAAGCGATCCGAAGGAATAAATGGGAGAAAAGCGGGAGCGGTTGTCATCTGCATCGAGGCACAGCGTTTCCACTCAGCTGCGCGGTCCGATTCATCTTCACCGCGGAATGTAGGTTACGGCACCAGCCGGTAGAGTGGGGCTTAACGGAGGAGCTTTAATTAAAATGCAATTAAGGTGAATTAATTTTTCATTAGTGCGATGTCGTGTTGCTGCCGCCAAGGAGGAAGATGTCCTACGGAGGGAAAGGTTTTGTAATCGTGCTGCTTGCTTCCATTGAGGATGTTTTATGAAGGGCGTTTTGTATGTTAAGCCTTCATGGTCTATGAAAAATAATACGATAATTTCAATAGTGATTTTTATAAGATTCTTCCCACCATAACACTTATTTAAGCGTTTAAATTATTGCTAAGTGACGTGGGAAAAATATGTTTCATATCTACTACACATGTCACACATATCTACTACACATTGCTTTCGGAGCGCACTATGCGCAACCTCGTCAGTGTCTTGCAATGTACTTAACGGTCGATAATTTGCCCATGGCTTACTGTCAAAGATGTTTATTTTATCTCAAGTGGGAGGATTGACTGGAACGATTAGAGGTGTGAAAAAGCACTTTTAAGTGAAGACATGGGAACTCATGGTAAGAAAAGATAACATTGTGTTGCCAACGGAGTGCAGATTTAATGTCAAAGTGTGATTAATAAGATGTATTGCGTTTACTTTACTGTTCCAATAATAGATAGCGATTAGGTGGCCAGCAATAAAACAGTCTCTTATTGCTTTTTAAAGCTTTTTATCGCCAATTCTTTAGAGTGACCCGACGGTCGAGAAGCAATGAAGTAGTCCTAGTACAACAACGTAATACTCGTGACCGTTGTTCGAATCTAATTAGTACCACGACTCCCCCATATGCAGCTCTTGGCTATTCATCACACTGCACCAAATTACACGACACAAAGAGCACAGTTCTCTTGATCAACAAACGATGCTGTTTGCCAAATAAGGAAAAAAGTAAGAGCAAAGTTTATATAGATTTGGAACAAAAGATAAACTGGTACCAGTTTTGCTCGAAATTAAAAAGTATTTTTTTATAGTAAATTTAAGTGAGAAACAAACTCACGAAAGTCTTCCAGCTTGCTATAATAGAAAGCATTTTTAATCGTTCAAAATCCCATTACTGTTACTCTCGATCGGAAAAGCTTATCGATCGTAAAACCAAAAAACATCTCACTTTCATTCAAAACCGTTATCCATGTTCCACCACCTGGCACCACCCTTTGCTACACTCTTCATCAACTAACCACCCCGTATTAAAAAGCAGCGAAAGCGTTAACATATGCAAAACTACGTTCGAAGAAACTTTATTCGCAAATGTCACATTACGTAGCAAAAAATAAGCAGAAGCACACACACACACACACGCAAGCACAACATGCTGGTTTAAGTAAATTATAAAACAAAAAAAAAGGAACCAAACGAGCTCCACGCCAAGTGCGAGAAGTGTTGGGGAAAAGGCACGCTAATTTATTCCAACATTGGCATTGAAACCAATCGAATCGATTGAATTGACCGGTTCACACGGCGCGGCAAGGCAAAAAAAGGAGACGAGAATGGTAGAAATCATGTTCCATTCGTTCCGGTGGCTAAGGTGACACATGTGTGTGAGTGTGTGTTTATGTGAAGACAAAGGTGTAATGGCTGGAGAACGGAATCTCTACCTATCGACATGCTGGAGGCTTGAAAAAGATCGATTGTTTTTCCCCCCCCCCCCTGGTTGTACTCCTGTGGACGATGTTTAGAAAGTCGTATTTAGTTGTCTTTTATTTAATTTTGTGTCGCTCAAAATTGAATGTGGTTTATTTGATGGATCATTAAGCACAAATGGGGGGGGATAAACTATAATTTAGCAAAACCAATCACTGTTTGAAACTCTGGAATTAAATGCCCAAAACCAAAACTCTGCTGCTTGTCCTTTTCCCTTCACAACATTGGCAGTAGCAAAAAGCATTAGAGAAGGTGCATGTGTGACAAAAGCTTAACATTTTACTTCGCCGCGGAAAACATAATTCTTTTTCGCGCAATGCACACAAATCTCCATCCGGTGGGCTCGCGTGTGCAGCCGTGCTCCGTGCCTAATGGATGATAAACGCTACGTACGATCGATCGGTGATATCACATCGGAGCTGTGAATACATAAACACAGAAGGGTTGGTAGAGTGGTATGCAAACATCAAACCGACGGGCAACGGACCGAACATCGATCTTTCACCCCTACAAACGACACAGACTCGCACCGTTCCGCACGTCGGGGAATTCTGGTCATTTCCATTCCCGACGGAACGGTGCGTTTGCAGTCGCCGTCGCCGAGCGAGGTGCACGAAATTGATTGGCTTTTCATTTGTTTGAGCCCGATTGTATGAAAATTTGATTCGATCCGGGAGTTTATTAACCAGAACCGGTTACGTCGCGAACGAGCGCGCCCCCACAAACGAGAGGCGCACACTTTGCGTGGAAGCGGAAGGACGCCACTTGACCATTTGGTCGTCCCGTCCGTGCAAAGGCGACGAATGCGAAACTTACAGCAACGTGCGGATTATGCTGGTCTCGGCAGCAAAAGGAACGCAGCGTAACTCGTTCCCTTCAACCTACCGCAAATTGAATGTGCCAAGCGGCTGGGCCGGTGACCACAAACGGCGTGATTTAAAGAGTGACGAAATGTTTATTGTGGTGATTGGATTTATCGCTTGATTGTGTCGCGATCCGTGCCGGCTTGCTGGCTGGAGCTGGAAGACGTTTGGCGGAAGGACAGTCAGACCCGGTCCCGGTGTGTGTATGCAAACGAGGAGGAGGAAGGTTTGGTGCGATTAGAAACGCAATGCCGTTGCCGATGGTTATGAAGAAGCGAAATTCTTTCAAACGCAACACAATGTGGACGGGTAGCCAATTTCCCGACCGCTACGCACACTGGTATGCAAAGGCCCGGGAATCTATAAATTGGATGCACATTCAATGTCACATTGAAGGGAATGATTTATTGGCAAGCCCGTCTGTACGACGAAGAAACAGAAAGACAGAGAGATAGAGCGTGGAGGAATAATGTTGCTACCATGTAGATGTAGGAACAGATTCATAAGGCACGTGTGCGCGCACTGGTCTTTGATATTTTGCTACGCAATTTGATAAGGGTTTTTTTTTGTGTACGAGCAAAAAGTATGAGTTTTAAATTAATCTTTTCGTATGAAGATGATTTCTTGATTTATGTACGTGATCGTTTAAAAACTTCGAAATAAAGTAATGTTCTTTTTCTTCATCATTTTTTGCTATCAAAAATACTGTACGGTTTAACTACAGCTGCCTCTAGAGTTGATCATCTCGGCTCGTTAACTGATTACTCTTATCATCACTTCGCTAATTAGAAGAACACGCATGACACATTCTCAACGCTGTGCCCAGTGCGGATTCACCATAACACCTTTTAACGCTTGAATTTGTTAACCGTCTCATGGTGTCACGTTAAGCGTTTAGATTGATGTGCAACAGGTTATGTATCGAAATCTCATTCGAATCAATATATAATTTTCGCGATAAATAACGTTAATAAGTGTGGAAAAAGCTTATTCTGATTTGATTGGAAGCTTACAGAGTCAGAACTTATGTCATTAAAAGTTATAAAGAGGCTTTCTTGGTATGACGAGAATATTCCAGCAAAATTAGGTCTGTAAATGTCTTTAAAAATTATAGTCGTGTTTGCCACACTGCATCGCATTGACATGTGTGGCCACCCTTCATCAACATTTTACGTCCGACATTACAGAAAAGGGTACATAAAAACTCATCAACTCTTTTCTGTCAATCAGTCATTTCGTCATTTCATACGTTGTAATGTCGTTTCCGAGCTCTTGCTCACCGTTCCCAGACGTCAAGAACTAACAGTTTATGGTAATGAAGTTGACCCGCTTGACATAAGCAAGCAAGCAAACATACTGCAGCTTCTGGCGCCACCCCTAAACAGAGTGTCAACTGTCATCCTAATGACGTTTTCCTTACAAAATGATTATCCCGGGGATGACTATGGCGGCACAGAAGTGTAACTAGCCGCGTAACTCCTGCGGGAAACACGATTTATCATTTATTCCAATACAATCCAAAGCATCCAGACTGTTGGAATCTAGTTTTCTGGAGCATGCTTTAGCAGGATTTTGGACGAAAACAAACGTCACAGCAGCGCTGGCAGGAACATGATTGAAGTTGACCAAATATAGTTTGGCAGCGCTGCTCGTGTAGTTTAGTTGTAGGAACTTTGAATCTCTTGCTGCGAACACGCTCCTTTGCCACCAATTTACAGTTGTTCTTTGACTTCCTTCTTTCTACGCGTTGTCAAAAATATCCCCTCTCTGCGCCAGTGCCTCTCCATGGATTTTTGGAGCCTGCGCAACACAAGAGCCCTTCGGTGCGTTTCCGCTTCGGGCAGCTTTCTTCGCCACCTCGGTAGCCATGAACTATGAAGACATCATTTTCAACTGACCGTCTTGTCGTCCCTCTTGGTTGCTGTGGTAGATTGCTATCTCTCTGACAGCTATCTTGTTAACCCGGACTTGATAACGTACACTTTAAAAGCTCGGGTTCCAGCGCAGGAACAGGTTTCTGCCAGATCGAGGAACATGCTTACGTGCCTCTCCCGGTGATCTGTTTCGCCGTTCAAAGCTATCTGTTCGATCACTGAAGCTTATGCGTAATTGATGACACGGGCCAGCTTAAATCTTAATGTTTTGTGGGACAGATCTAACATTCAGCATCTCTGCAAGGAATGTGAAGAATTAGTGCCCCTACGGTAAACACGGGTATGACCTGATTTTTCCATCCTCCAGCTGGTTTAAGTTTCGTCCTGCTCCCAGCACACCAGGTTCTACCGTGACATGCGTGTCCAGCCTTACTCACTCTCCAGTCACATTTCACCCATAATTAATGATACGACCAGCCGCTCGATTGATATCAAAATTGAGCCTTTTTTATGAGAAAATATGACTGTCATAAACGTTTAATCGCAATTTTTACGGCACCGGTTCGCCGCTCGCATGGTGATAAGCAAAAACCGGCTGCTGCTACTGCCCGCTACTGCCGATTTTCAATGCTTTGACGAGGAGCCGTTTCGCTACTGGGTGGTCCGCAGATGGTTGCGCGCACCCGTCACCCGATCAGTTTGCGTTTCACATTATGTGTCGTTCGGGTTGTCGATTTTCTGTTTTAAGAGAGTCGCATGTTTGCGAAACGACAAAAGCAAAACAGTTTAATTGGTCACCGGTTCGCCGACTTTGCACCCTGCCGGGAGTGTCCCGTTCGAGGGGGGGTTTCGTCGTCGTCGTCGTCGAGCTCTCTGTTATCGAAACAGCGGAACAATCTACATACATGTGCAAAAACAATCGCCTGAATGATGATGTTTGCTTGATATGACACGGGAGATACATTTAGTGGCACAATAAATTATCCGAAGCGCAACCGACAAAACCATTGGGGGGAACATAATTTTGTTGTTTTTTTTTTTAAATCAATTTCTCATAGCCGGTTTTATTTTCTCTTTTTTCTCTGTGTGGGCTTGGAGTTGTCCGATTTTGTAACAGAAAGCAATATCCGGTAATGAATTGTCCCCATGCGTTAAACCAGATCGTCCGGCGAGCTTTTTGTGATTTACATAAAAAAGCATAATTTCTTCGTAATAAAATCACACGACAGTCTTCACCACACCTGTGCTTCGTCTCATTTTTTTTTTGTGTGAGTGGTACTTATTTTATTTATACACAAATCCATGCTGATCGGTTGTCGATTGCAATTTAACGATCTTTACGCTTTCCTGTTGACAGATGAAATGAGACGGTATGAATGCTTGTTGCCTGATTTTTTAACGTTGTTAATGGCACTCCCTCGAACATGTCACGCAGTTATCGGTTTTTTTGGCAGTAAAAGGTTTCCTCTCGTTTTTTTCTTC
Organism: Anopheles epiroticus; assembly: GCA_000349105.1. NCBI lineage: Eukaryota > Metazoa > Arthropoda > Insecta > Diptera > Culicidae > Anopheles > Anopheles epiroticus. The sequence continues at coordinate 228,650 of KB672253.1, read as the reverse complement.
TCCTGGTTATTGATTTTTGATGGTTTTGCATCAGTGCGTTGCAGTTAATGCGTTCTTTTCACTCATCCTCCTTTTTCCTGTTATGTCTGTTACAAGGAAAAAAATGTATGACTTTTGTTCCAGCAATTGTAATCTTTTTCCCTCTGGAATTTTTTCTCTTCTTTTCAAAACATTATTGCTCTCCTCCCCAAATGTGCGACCATCCCCCGGTTACATAAATCATGGATGGTACAATGCAAGAAAATGATTGCAATGTTCCTGTATTTGCACTCTGAAAACATGCTACCCCGAACACGATGAAAGGCCCCGGGCAGGAAGGGGGAGGAAAGCCCGCGAGGAACGTCCTAACAGTGTCATCAAATCATCGGGAATGTTTATTTATTTTTGGAAAAATTATTTGCCGCAACTAATTGCGACCGCTTTTCGCCAGCCGTCTGGGCAGGGACAGTTATGCTGACGGCGCAGAAAAGATGTAGTCCCTGCAGTCCCATGCCGTGCTCGCACCGTGCAACGCACATGATGCAGAACGGGCGCGCAACGCTTTATGACTTTCGCCAGAGGCAGCACCGCCCCTCATTAACATTGACTTTGAGGCTACTTTTTAAGCATCCGAGCGCGGTACGGCTTGCTGAACATGTGCGAAATGTCGAGGCCATGGCTCGTGCTTGCGCTCTGCTTTACTTTTTTGCCACATTTTTGTGCCATTTCTGTCTCGGAACCGGACGACCGGATTTTTTGTTTTGCTGACACACATCGTTAACATCGTTTGGAGGATGGGGGGGGGGGGTGGTTCGTTTGGCCGTTAAAGCAGTGTCTCAGAACACGCACACCCTCATCCGGCCAGTATCAAAATCTCAGAATCTCTGTGGTTTCGGTGTAGCGGGCCGGAAATCGGAACAGATGTGCTGGTTCACTATATTGGAATTGATTACAGAAAGAGAAAGAGAGAGAGAGGGCTAAAACTGAACGTCCGAGGGGTGACATTTTGGACAGGCGGAAGCAGAAGAGTAACTGTGTGCGGTTGGGCTCGCGAGTACATAAAACAAACAAAACCCTAAACCAAGGGAAAAGGGACAAACGGCGCATTACATTGCGTGCAGCGTGGTGTGCTGTTACGCTTGATTAGACGAAACCATATGCGCACACGAACCAGAAAGCGCTCTCGTTCGATTAGCGATGGTGCTTTCTTTTCCTGATGCGAAGGGTGGATTGTAGTAAAAAGCAAGTAATCCGATTTTGTGCGTGAAATATGCTTCCTATTCAACAGTTCGATAAATTCAATCAAAGAAAAGCGACGGGAACAACATCGAGCAATGAAATATAAACACTCGCCATCGCCCGCCAAAGGCCAGACCATCGTCATCGGCATGCATTGTTTACATGGCATCCGATTAATTCGAACCCTGCTAGTCTAAACTTCCGCCTGCATTTCATACATTTCTTCGCCCTTTTACCTCCAAACCTTTAATGGTCTTTTTCGCCTGCAACGCAAACTGAGCACAAGAATCAACATGCAAATCCTGCAGTGATCGCCTTCCGTTCGTTCCCTTACTTTTCTTGTGGGCCGCCCTGGTACCGCAGATCTCGGTCGGATCCCGCTCAGCTTGTAAGCTTTAATTTACAACAATAATTCATTAAAATTGATTATTTTAATTATGATTATTAATTGAATTATTAACCTTTTCGTTTCGCATCGCGAACCACACCAACGGGCTGCACTGGCCCAGCGCCCTTTTTCCCTCCGTGCAGAACACGTTTCCTGGCTTTGGTGCCCCTTGGAGGGCTTGCTTTTTAATGCTTCGTCGGTGAAACGGTGCATTCGTTTAATTCTTCCGCTTAATGCTTACCTTATCGCACCATAAATTGTGAAATTGAAATTGTTCGTGTGGTGCACATATACTGTTTCGCTGTCCGGTACCGCCGATGCTGGATGCGCTCGATAGTTTCGATTATCTGCCTACCGGGCGTTAGATACTACCTTCGATCAACCGCAAGTGCATCGCGTGAACCTTTCTGCGGGAAGAAGAATGTGCATTACGCCGCCTAATGGTGGCAGTTTTCTCGGCCCTGAAGACCGGGGGTCGGTGGTGGTGGTGGTGGTGGTCGGGAACGCCTTCCGCGTGCGCTTGGTGAAAAAATACCTGTTATCGGATAATAATAAATTATGAGGAGATACTTCACGCGCGAAGGTTAATTGAAATCTTTCGCGGTGCAAACGATGATGCACTGTGACGATGTGTGCTGGTGCGGATGCGATTACGGGGAGCGGGGTGGGGTCTCTCTTTAAATCAACGGGAATCATTATGAGGATTTGAGGTTTATGAAGAGATAAAAGGATTTTTAATGTATTTGAAATCGTAACAAGTGTAGTTTCAGATGTTGAGTTCAAATAATTGTGCTTGTGCGATTTTTAATGTCATTAAGTACAGGAGAAGACACGTAGAATGCTTTCTATTTCTATTGATGCGTAATTCTCTAGCGTAATCTTGTTTTACACTAGCGCCACCTGCTGACAGATGGCGGTGGCTGTCAAATACAGTTTTTTTGTAAACCCAATAATTACCATTTTTTAACATTTTGTTCATGATTTTCAAATGTTTTTTTATCGTAAAGAAATATTTTTGTCAGGGCCGGCTCGGTGGTCCAGTGGTAACGGCGTAGGGCTGTCAAAAGGCCCGTCGCCGGTTCGAATCTCATTCGGATGAGATGCCCCTCATGCCCCCCATACGCAGGATTGACTATTCTGCTATGGGTACACTTAGTCACAACCTCCCATACGCAGGATTTAACAATCTTGATATGGACGGGTACAATTAGTCACACAATACGGCCAGGCCGTCACTACAGAATAAAAAAAAAATAAAATATTTTTCTACGCTACTTTACCGAAAAATATTGACGAAATTGCTTTCCACGGATCGAGAACGATTAACGACTAGAAACAGTTCCGCTAGACACCGCCAGGTGGTGCAAGTGTTTGAAAAATATTAATTCTTCTGATTTTCATGTTCATCATAAATTATCGAAGCTCTGTCTGTTGATTTCTAATAGTGCAAATCAAAATTTAGAGTTTCCTCTTAAATAAAAAAATGAAATTCAGAATTATTCATTTATTAAAACAACACCCACTGATAAACAAACTTGTTACAAACAAACAATGTGACAGTTTCTTTTCACTGCTCGAATTAATGTTTGAAAATAATGTGTCTCTTTCCCCTTCCCGGCATCCCGGCTCTATCTTGCCACACAACGTTTGACTTCCATGCAGCACCGTGATCGAGAAACACATGACGAAAATCTCATCGGGCACAGTTGATTAATTTCCCATCCGTACATCCATCAACCCGACATCAACCATTAATCCTCTACCCAAGCCCTTCTCCTCCTCTTTTGCCGTCCCGTTCCCAAAGCAACTCAGCACAACAAGTGACGAATTAAGCCACTGTCAGCAGCAGCGTAAAACAAAACCCATATCTGCCGTAACGACTTTCCCTCTCGACTGCGTACGGCATCCACTTTTCGTTTTATCTGCAACCGATCATCTATGGTGGTAGTGGTGCTTGGTGGTGCTGGGTAAGGGTAAAAAACCCATGTTCCCCTGGCGCTATCTGGACCGACGCATCTTCTGCTCGGGTTTGACGTACGGAAGGTATGGCAGATTCCTGGAAAGCGCCTCAGCAGGGTTTTTCTGTTTTCTTAGCGCGTATCGCGCAAGACGTTGCGAAGCCGAGGAAATCCTTCCCGGTGCCGGTACACCTACACCGTCGAGTCGCATGAAGACAAAAATATCATTTCCTGTGTGTGTGTTCCTCCGGTGTATCGCGCGGTATCGCACCGGACCGATCAACATAACACACCGGGTTCTTGCGCTCCTGCTGTGCCCGGTGCTGCACGGTTCTATATGCACCCATTCGTATGCAACCGCCCGTGCGTGCACTTCCAGTGCGGCGTCGCATTAGTATGACGCACACGGCGCTTTTGGGCTGGAGCTGACTATAAATATCTACCCCTTCCCCGTTTGCCCCTGTTGCGCCGGGGAAACACATCCGCGCGATGAGTCGCCGCGGGCAGGAAGGGCAGGGAAGCGCACCCCCAGGAACGTATTGGCAATGGAATGAATGTTGAGAGGGATGAGCGAGAGCGGGAAGGAAAAGTGCAGGTCGCCGACGAAAGTCAAGGGCAAGCGCGGGAGCACGGCGTTGCAGTTGCATATGCAAGAGCGAAAACAAGAGGGAAACAGTTTCAGTTTGTCACACGAATCACTCACCGCAGCTTGGATAGGGAAAAACGCCACTCCTTCACAAACGGTGCGTTTTAATTGCGCCGGCGGCAATTTCCCTTCAGCACGGCACGGCACAGCACCACAGGGAAAAAGGCCGCAAAGGATGCAGCGAGGGGGAATAATCAAAATAAATAAAGGACGCGTGCGATACGGTTTGTTTTACTCTTTCCCTTTCTATTGTAGAACCTTTTCCCTTACGCTCTCTCTCTGTGACACTGTGACAGTGGGAGAACGGCACAGTAAGAATGAAACGGAGTGAAGGAAAGCAAATACCAACAGCTCACACTCGAACATATGAAACTTTTTTTTTTGTTAAAGCATAGAGGGACGATAGGGAACTGAAACGCTCCGGGCGACAAGGGGCAGGTTCTCTTCGGGCTTCTCGGGCCTCGTGAGTACGCGGTAAGCCACGGTGCGGTTAGGACACGGTTTTCGGTCCGTATCTCCGGCGACGTCGAAAAGCAAAAACACAATCCAAACGTTCGCGGCGGTACGTGCTCAGTTTTCGGTACTCCTGCGCCAATGATTAATGATCGAGTGCTGAGAAGTGCATTTTTTGGTGCTTCCTTCTCGAAACGTTCGAAAGCGGGAAAAGGGAGAAAAGCCTCGACGTGCCAGTGTGTTAAATTTAGTGCAGCATAAAAATCACATAACGATCATACACACCCGAAAATTGTAGGGTTTGTTTGGCCAGCGATCCGAGCGATATTCTCGCACTGGCGCAAGTACTCGTGTTCAGTGAAAGTGAAAGGATGATGTGCCAGTGTGCTCCTCCAGGAAAGTTTTTTTTCCAAAAACCCGAAAACGGCGGCCCCCGTTGGGTTGCTGATAAGATAAAGGGCTCGTCATAATCTGTGTGGAGGCTCTTTTGCACCGGCCCGACCAAATTGCATCCCTAGTGTAATTACGTTTGTTTGTGTGCGTGTGTAAGGCGTTCGCTAAGGCGTACAAGTGAAGGTGTTGCAGGAAAAAGCGAAATTTTTTTGGAAGATAATTTTCCCACTACACCTGAGCAGTGTCCAATCTGCGATTGTTCTTCTGTTGCGCGCAGTGCGCAAAATATTAAACGAGCAACCAGGCGGGCGGGTGCTTTTCTGTGTCCCGTCAGGATCTGTGTGGTGTCTGCGCGGGCCAAGGTGATTACTTTTAGCTGGACATTCCATTGTGTGGTTTAAGTCATTTTTCTCAAGCTTAATTATAGTTATCTCGATTTTGTTTTCCTTTTGGGGGGAGGAGGGGTGCTGTGTGGTAAGGTACGAGTGATAAAAAGGCACGACTTTTCGGTGCGGGGTTGAATTATTTCGTCTTCCTGCTGTGACACGAAATAATCAATCTTGCCGGCAAGGGCCGTACAAAAATGAAGGTGTATAGAGAGAATAATAATTGAAGAGTAAATATTTGTATTCTCGCTTCACTTTTGTGGCATTTGATTTGGGTGTGCGTTTGCACCGGATTAGTAACAGTCTCCAGAGGTAATACGTCAATTAATTGGCAAATTGCTCTTCAAAAAAGCATGAAACCAATTATGACGTAAAAATTGCACAGTTGGGTCTGAAAAATGTAATTTGCTGTTGGAAATGAATGAAAATTTCTCGAAATGTAAAAATCATTATCGTGTGATTGTATTACCATTTGATAACTTACAATCAGCACAGCAGAATGTTTGTTTGGTTTGCAATTATTTGGATGCCTTTGGTATCCCATTAGAGGTTCAATGAAACTTTGGAACTCTTTGCGATTTTAAGTCTAACAAGTGCTCCAGTGATTTAAAAAAGTTCTAGCACAACGTATTTCTTTTGAGTTTGGAATACATACGAGTTCTTCAATTATACTTAGGATCTTTAGAAGATTTTCTTGCTTCTCAGTGCTCTGAAGATTTCCAAAATGAATTGAGCAATAGTTATTGACAGAAAAGGAAAGTCTTTGGACTTTGCTAGATCTTCAATGAAACTTAAAATCTTTGTTCTATTTTCATACCACATAGTGCTACGAAAGGTTTTGTAAACGATTTAAGCTTCATTTTCGGAAATAGGAATTCCTTGGAATTCATCCAAAAGCTTTAATGAAACTTAGGATCTTTGGGTGATTTTCTTTCTCCTTAGTGCTCCAAACATATCGAAAAAAGCTTCAAGTACTTCTCATTACCAAAAATAGGATAACATTGAATTCAATTACACCAAGAGCGCCCTTGCTTTGGACATACCACTCAAGAACGGCAGTGTGTTGCAGGCTTTATTTGCACTCAAGCTGAACAAACAGCGCCGCCCTGGACGCGCGGAAGACAATTTCACTTTCACATCTCTCCGAAGGCAAACCGTTTGGGGTGACCACTTGGAAGAGCGGGCCACTAACTCCGGACCGGCATGGCGCCACAGAACGCATGCCCTCCTGCAGGCGCACTGCAGCCAACAGCATCTGCCTGTCAGTGGCGGAAAAAGACACCTAACAGCAACCGGTGTGGCATGTCACCGTGCATACCCAGTGGCGCTCGCCTGCTCAAGCCTAATGGTGTATGACTTTGTTTTGACAGCGTTGTACCCGGTTTGGGTTTCGGTTTTGCTGACGCGTTCCCTTCTGTGTGTGTGTATGTGTGGTGTGCAAACACCAAATCCGTCCAGCGTCCGACTGGACACGTTTCCGAATTACTTACGCCCGGAGACTTAACAAGCTTGAGCCGGCACAGACGCACATCCGGCCGGCTCGATGGTATAATAACGTGGTCGAGCCAGATGGGTACAAACAAAAAAACACACACAAGAAAACGGCCGTTTAATCAACCGCCCTGCCGGATGGCACGTGTTTTGACGTTTGCAATGCAAAACGGAACCACTCAAAGAGCCGTGTCTCACACGTCTTTCTTATACCCGCCGAATAAGAATCAGCCTGGCTAGCCTCGGTGCTGAAGGGATTATTGTCAGTGGTTTGGGCTTGGGAGTACATTCGCAATGCCGAATCAATTATGTACTTCCTCCTTTTTATGAGTGAGGAATTCGTTCCACTCGGATGGGTTGTTGAGTGCCACGGACAAAATCAAAAGGAAACACTGTTGCAGCAGGACGTTTTAATACCTTTTCCGTGAATTTATATGTTTTACACGTAGGGAGAGTCACAAACCAGAGGCATTCTGTGATGATGATTTTCTCTATCAATAATCCCTTTGAATATCTGTGAGCGATGTTTTCGAACGATGGAACAGTCTGCTGCCAGTGACAGACTTCTCGATTCACTAGCCTAATAAAACACTTTTCCTATCATCAGCCTTCTTTCCCTCGCCTGGTGCGTTAATAACCAATTACGGAAATAGGAACAACAAAACGATATGCACACACGCTCGGGCCACGTGTCGGCAGAAAAGCATCTCTTCTCAACTCTCAAACTTATTGAACCTTTTCGCCACCACACTTCATTCACAAAACTATTGGCACCTATGGACACGTTCTGTCCGGAGTGTGAGGGTGCAAACATGAAAGCCAAACTGCAGCTCTCCCTTCGCTCCCTTCGTGTGCGTGCATTAAGCCCGAACGGAAAACGAAGCGCAACCGAAAACGGGCAATAAAAATCCTGTGGCAGAACTAATTCGCTTTCAACCTCTCTTCCGATGCCATGTGTGAAGCGGGAGGCCTCCCGACTGGCAAAATATTGATGCACATTTTTGCCGGGCCCGTGCGCTGCAGCTTCCTTTTCATCGCTGCTCATTTCCGGTGCGGTTCGTGCCGTCGTCGGTGCCGTGTTTCCGGGTCGGTCAATATTTGCTGACGAGTAAAAGCAACAGCAGGGGAATAGTTTTGTGAGAAAACTTTATACTTCTTTGATGAAGGGGAGAAGATGGTTGCTTTTGTTATTTTTAATACTATTTCCGTCTCGTGAAAGTATGGTTCTCATGATTCTTTATGTAGCTTATTTACGATCTGTTAGAACTTTGATATATCTTCGAAGGAATCATTTATTGACCAGCCTAGAGAGAAAATATTGTTTTCCCTACATTCTAAAAAATTCGATGCATTTCAACTAGAATGACAAACGATTGTATCGGTACAATCAATTACTTAAATCTTCAAGCCAATATGCTCTAATGAACCAATCTGGACATGGACTTTGAGCCGATTTCCACAAATTTGTTCTCACATACCGGCCGAATGCCGTTTCAAGTGCCCGTCTGTGTTTGCATCGAAGCGGAAACCCCCGTGGTACGGATAATTGAATTCTAAGCCCTATAGATTTCTCTCCCTCTCATTTTGCAACTGTTGCATCATTAAAACCCCGGTAATTTACCCTCAAAATTAAGGGGGTTACCGTCCCCTAACTGATGCGAGTGAAGAGGGATCAAATTTTAAATCTCTGAACAGTATGGTCGATTACATGGGATGGGCCAGCTGGAGATGCTTTGAGGCATTGTAACAATACATGCTAATAAGGATCTGATAAGGTGCCGTTGATTGTGTTGAATTGGTGGTTTATGTTTGCCTTAAAACTTTGTATGTTCTTTATAGAATTAACATTGCTTCATTTTGTTACATTCTTTAAATGAAAAAATGTGTAATTTTCTTCCATTTTTCATCGCAACATAATTATGGGAACCAAGGTTGCAGAATCCAGCGGCCGCTACCGATGCAATCCTTGGCCTTTTCCCAGTGCCGGCCACGATTGATTACCGCGCGACTTAACACTTGATCTCCAGCTCGCTACCACGATGGTCGACGGTTCACGAGTGTGTTTTTAAATGGCAAATAAAAATGCTACATCGACCTAAGCCCCGGTTCGAGTTTGTACCACGCCCCACACCTCGGTACGGCGCGGCGAACGGGCGGAGAAAATTAACTTATCTTGCGACCCCTCGCGTTGGCCCCGCTGTTTTGCGACGTTAATCGCGCCGAACCGTGTACATGAGTCGGTGCAACAAAGTTGGTGCACCAGCATCACACCCGCTCACCTCCAGTTTGTGCACAGCGTGTGTGACCCACGGAACCTCCTGGAACGTCGCGACGCGGAAGACACGGAAGACATTCGTTCACAGACAAACACACACACTCCGTTTGCTCATGTTGGTTTAGAAGCCTTGAATCCACACGCGGGAATGGCGGGATGGGAGTTCTCGTTCGTCCTCGCTCGCGTCGTGATCCAGATGTTGCACAATGGCGTGTCTGGAGCAGTAGGCGACGACGGTGCCCGGTTATACAATGTCCATGATCGGACGGGATGATGTGATGACGGAATGGTGGCGTGCTGTTGGCTTGCGCTGCCACTGACGGTGCCGATGGAGCGTAGCGGGGAGCACGGGCCAATAGTTGAAAGGAAAAGTTCCGACATCCCGTCCCGGCTTTGTGTTTGTTGTGAGCTGGTGTCTATGCGGACATGTTTGAGCGCGGGTGCGAGGGGATGCTATGTTGTTGTTACAGCCGTGAACGATTTATGCTGGCGGTTGCTGTGTACCGCTTGAAAAGGGAAACTGTTTTGCATGCATCTTACCGGGTACGGGTCGCAATGATAAGATTGTTCGCGGTATTACATGCACTAATTGTGGCGATCGTTTCAATGCTGGATCTTTACTCTTTTAACGTGCATAGACATGCATAAAATGTCTTGGATCGTAATCCAATCCTCCAAGATGTAATGTTTCTACTAATAAAACTATGACCATTGGTTTTTATTTATAAATAAATCTTTTATTCTTCTAAACGTAGTTTAAACCCTTACTTAAGTACTGTATTCAGAAGCAGCCCCACGGTCAAATGATGACAGTGCAAACGACCTACCAAAGCCCAATGTAGTTCGAATCCCATTAAATTAAAGCAAAGTATAGTACAAAAAGAGTGCTGCCAGAAAATGGTTCAGCGTACCTGCGATCCTACAATTCATGTTACAGTACAATTATGATGGCCAATTTCAGATCACATCACTCGCAGGGTTTGAGCAACATTAGTTCTAATAACAAACGGAAATTGAAGACGATGGAGAAATTTTTCTTTGAGGTACATTTTGTACATAACCCACTTCAACATCATTTCTGCCATGTGTCATGAAGAACAGGATCACTAATTACGCTTTAACTCACAAATACTGATCCGCACAAAGTTCCCATCACTCTGTAAACGGACTTCCCGTTGGCTGCCTTTCCTTTTCGACAACTTTTCACACATCATCCCGAAAGCTTATCGACCAGCATTAATTACGCATTGAAAGATGGTTTGCCGTTTTTAATTGCACTCCCAGGCTGCTGTCTATCTGCCGCCCTCCAGCCACAAGCACTATTGGGGAACCACGATCGCCTACCGATCGATCGCCCAAAACACCACAATAAACCCTCTAATTGCGCCGGTTTAGATGTTTCGCTTACGCAACGCAGATTTGCAGATGCGATGCGATAACAGCGCGCACCGTATCCTGCAAATTTCACGTAATCCATCGCTACCAATCTCGACCTTTAGAGCGCTGATGTGAAAATGCTCTCGGTCTGCCGTTGCGCAATCGCCGCCACCTTACACGGGACGGAAGAATGTGAGATCCCTGTGGAAGGAAGGCACTCTTAGTTCGACCTGTCCATCTTCTCCACATGGTCCTGGGGTATAATCCGGGCGGGCGAGCAAAAGGAACTGCAGGAAGAAAAATGTGTGTCGAGAGCAGCACACTATGGTTTGGTGGTGAAAAAAATAAAATGGTGGCAATCCCCCCTCGGAGCCTGATGTGACGCACTAATCGTACCCCTCGTGACGTCTCATTCAACTCTTTCCAAACTCGCCGAACCACGCCACCACCATTTCCGTTAGTCGTTTGAACCCTCTCAAGTATATCACGGGCCGGTGCAAAATTCCCTTGTTCCAGCGTCTTCCTCCTTTGCAGACCGCTAGTATTGCTATTCTGACGGATCGGTGATCGGTAAACGATAGCTAATTTTGCTCGAGCAACACCGCTCCCCAGCTCGCCCCCGTCCGCTTCCCCATCTATCGCCGGCGGTACATTATTTTATACTTTATCATCATTCTGCACGACGCCCCCTTGCTGCGAGGACGCCCCTCATCACTCACGGACACGGCACGCTGGCAGGCAGTACAGGAGAAAAGTACAAAAATAGGCACCGATTCCCGTTCGGGCCGTCGGGCAACCGGGCAAGCACCGAGATTTCCGCACGGCGACCACGCGGGTGAAGAGAAGGGTGCGCACAGAGAGGTCAGGAACTGATTAGTCGTTGGCGTGTCGACGGCTCTGTGCCTTGCCGTTTTTCTGTTGTATGTGGCGGCGATGCGGTGGTCATCACTGCGGCACGAGCCCTCCACATACACACACACACACACACACCCATCAACCCAGTGCCTTCCGCGTGTTGACGGGGCAAACGGCTTTGACGTTGAGTGGAACGGGCGGCCGCGGCAGTTCAGGCAGGCGCCCGTACTCGAGCCGAGCGAAAATTGAAATTAGTAATTACGATAATTGCTAAGGATCATAAATTAAACGAAAAACAAAATTGGCTTGCCATTTGGAAGCGCTCGGCAAGCCGTTTTGTCGGAAGTTGGCACACACGTACCCGTCATCTTCCGGTGCTAGGGAAGGGGGGAGCCTTTAGACATGGGAGATGTGTGTTCAAGTGAATAAATGATTTTTTGATGAGCAGTGAAAATTACGCAAAAGGATTCAGGAATGCCGCGAATATGGGTGTGATAGTTTGAAAAGACGTAAGAGGATTATCTGTTGGAATAAAGGCGAGGAATCTGTTTAAATTATTTTTTTATTTGCATTTTTTTAAATTTGTTTGTTATCAACGAAAAATGAAATATTTAATTATTTCATTCACTCAACAAATGTTCTTAAATATAAAAAATACATTTTTATTAGATCGTTTTGTAGAGCATGTGCATAGTTCGCTAAAGCTATATCTCTATTAATGATATATTAGTGTCATCTGGCGGCGAGTAGCGTAACCGATAGGAATCGTAAATTGGTACCGTTGTGTAAGAAGCTATTTTTTCCTTCCTGTTCTTTCAAACAACCCTGCAAAATATATTTTACTGTTGAAGCATGCTGATTATTTTGAACTTTTCACACATTTTTCGTACCAAGAAATTAAGAAAAATAAATTAAATACCGTGGAGTTCTTATCAAAATTTGGTTTAACGCTACCCGTTGAAAGCTAGCGAAAGCAGCTTAGTGTAAAACATGATACCTCTTGCAACTAACGGCCAATCCATCCTTCATTATTAATGTTTTAAAAAAGTAAAAAAGTGTTTGATGTCCTTTCGGTTGCATACTTTCAGGGGTATATTTAAGCTTATAAATTTACTACTAGCTTAGAAAATTACAAAATATTTTAGTGGAAATAAAAACCTAAAATTTGTAAGTTTAACATATTTTAATACGGTTACGGTCACCAACACGGTTCGCTTCACTGAACAACTCAGACAACAATAATGAAACAGAAATGTTTCCAACATTTCGATTGCATCTAACCTCCCCCGGCCCTAATGCGGTTGAACTCTCACTTTCCATACCAGCTGGACAAACCAATTGGAAGACGATCAACACAACCGATTCAGTGTTTGATTAATGGATAGTTGCGCTTTGGCGTTTAAGTGCCGCCTCAAAACACTTGGCCCCACGAGGGAGGGAGGCATCTGTCAGTTTCCGGCGCATTTTCTGCCCTCCCCTTCAGCTTCCTCCCTACAAAACCCTAATCACCGTAACAAGATCGCATATGCTCTTCCTTCCTCTATCCTCGTTTCAGTTCCAACGCTCAAACGCTGATAGCACTGATTAATTGAATTCGTTTTGTAATCATATCAGCTGGCCCGATCAGCTCGCCCGTCCCGTTCATTGAGCGTGAAAGTCGACGTAAGAGGGTGGGTGAGGTGAATGAGAAGCATCTAGGGTTATGTTACCCGGGCGTCAACGGTACCAGGTCCAGTCACTCACTCGTCATAGGCGTCCTGTTGGTGCTGCACCAGTTTTTTTTTGATTAATTGAAGCTCTCGAATCGGTGCCCCAACCTAATGCCTGGCGCTCGCCAGGTTAATGCTCAGCGGGGGAGCCTTTGCGAAGACATGCTCGATTTCCTGTACCATTTTTCATACCTGCCGGCCGCGGCCATTCAACCCCATTGGATCGTTCACGCTCGACGCTCGCCCGATGATTGTATCTAGCTCGGCGGATCTTGAGCGGATCAGTTGCAGCATCGGATGCAGTTGTTAGGCTTTTAGCCATGTTGTCGCACGTGCATCACACCTTCAACTCAGCGCCCTGCCATTGACCGCGGCTATCATTCGCCTACCTACCGAATCGCCCCGCGCGGTGGACACGCCACGACTTAATTGAGCAATTACAACCAATAAATCACACCACCGATCGATGATTAATGGAGCGTGGGGCGATTTTGCGATTCCGATTTCCCAAAACCGTACGTTTGTAAAAAAAAAAACAGAAACCCTTCCCAAACGACGACACTCCTTTCAATTTCAGAAGGAGAGGCGAATGGAGAAGAGGAGATCGTCTGATGTGCACGCGAGACGAGGCTTTTAAGGCCAATTTTTAAGTGTTGGCACGAACCTGATGCTGCTCGGTGAACGAAGATGGGGAAGAAAGGGGAAGCTGAGGTGCAAAATATATGCGAGGAAGCGGCTGCTGCTGGCCATTGAAAAGTTCGCGCATCTATATTTTGTTGCTGTGTTTTCTTTCGTTTTTTTTTCTTCTGCGTGCGGAGAAAGGATGGACCGGGCCGCCATCCGCCCAACCATAAACTATCTTCGGCATCGAATCTACATCTTAATTATATTAATAAAAATTACCCGCTTTATGGCTGAAAATTGATCCCGAGTGTGCCGCCGTCGTCGTCGTCGGTTTGAGCCAAAAGCGCGAAGATCGGAAAAGATCGTTACCCTTTTGCACCCTTGGTCTCGGAGGGCGGAAGGGAGTTTTATTGAACCTCGCGATACCTTCTGGCTGTACAGTGCCGCCGGCATCACCACACAAGTGCACCTTTGGATTAATAAAAACTTTCAGACACGGTTAGAGTTTCTCGGACAGTAGGCCAGTTCTTGGGAGCACTTTTCAGTCGATTGTGAAATGGTTTCAGGTGCAAGGGCTTTTACCATCTTCGCTTGCTCGACTTGTTCGAAGAGTAATTTTCTGAGAGGGAAAACTGTAGATTTACACTCCATTGAAGTCACGAAAGTGAGGCCTCATCTTCTTTTAATTTTGTTTATGGTTTAACCCTTTAGTCACACAATCGAAAAACGAAGCAAAACTGGCCGCCACTACGGACCTAATCTTGATCGCGCAAAATAAATCCTTTCCCTACCCCATGCACCATTCAGCGACGCCAGCGAGACTCTGTTCAATCGCACGTACACGCGTTTCCGTTTGGATAATTTATCAAAACAACAGAACCATTAAAACACCGCTGCGCCTGCACCGAAAGCACACTGCAGCCAAACCGAAACAATTTGTTCCGATGCACCGCTCACCGCTTAATCGCGCGCGCTCGGTCGAGCTTTAGCCGGCCGGAGGGAGCAGGGCTGAAAGGCGAAAAAAGGGCGAAAAATGATAGCGATAAACTCGCCCGCCGGGGACCACCGACGACTGGTGGCCTTTCCCTCTTGGCTTCCTTCATCCCTTTACGACCCTTTCCCACCACACCGCTCTATCCTCTGGGCGTGTGCGTGTAATCGGATCACGAAGCGAACGGAATGGAAATTAATTGGACAATTTCTTTTCGCGCACACTGCACACCGGCCAGTGTAAAAGCATGTCGTTGGCACGTACAAGCACATGTTTAGCTACTCGATTTGATATTTATTACCCGTGTTCCTCCGCATGTCTCTGTCTCGGTTTGTGCTCATAACGCGCCCTGCTTTCGTTCCACACCAACTCTGCCGTCCCCTTGGTTTGCTTTTGCAGTGCCGCCAGGATGGACACGCGGGTTATCAAACAACAGCAACATTTGGACAAAACACATTCACGGAAATATTGTGGTGGTGGCTTTTTTTTTTCCACGCCACGGAGGGGAAGAAAAAGGGCACGAGCTCCGTGCCCGTGCAGTGAGCTAATTTTAATATCGGTCATACTTATCCATTTCCCGAAACGCTTTTCAGCGCGTGCGAGCGAAATAAATGGAACGAATGCGGTGCAATTTGAGTTTAACATGTGCCCTTATATTTATAGATGTTGAAGCGTTGATGGCATCTTGCAGGGAGGGGAGGGAAGGCGAAAATCTTGGGAGTTGGGAAAATTATTATGGAGCGCAATTTTTTGTGCGATAGGCGTGAAAATAGATCAATGAATAGCAAATTGCAGTTAATTTGAGGGGTAGGGAGGTAAATATGACGTCCATATTTTAAATCTGAGCTTAGGATGGCAAGCTCCTAGTATAGACAAATTTGTGGAATTGTGGTATCAACTGACCATTTTGCTTGAACTGTGCTACGTTTCCCGATTTTTTTAAATAATTTGGTATATTAGTCTAGATGAGCTCTGCTTGAGATAAATTAACTGTAGGTCATTGAACTTACTGATTAAAGACGCTTGAATTTTGCTATCTCAATTGAAATTACTTTTACTATGTCTTTGCTATGCCTGCTTCTTCGTATAAGGAAAGGTTTAATTGAAATTCCATTCCATAAAACATTTTTGATACATTTATTAGACAGGTTATGTTTCCGATGCTGTCTATTTTGGCTTACTATATGAAATGAAGATGTTGTGATATTTTGTGGCGTATTTTTTTATTTTGATGATTTTTTCACATTGAACAACAATAGGAAGAATAGAAGCTCAGAGCGCTGATGTAATCGTGTTAACACTAGCGCCTTGTATCGGCAGGTAGCGAAAGCTTTCAAATTGAATTTTGATTAAAAAAAAGGGGGAATACTCTGACAATTAATCGTTATATCAATTAAAACACATTTTCTTACCATTTTCACCGAAAAATACGTCTGTTCAACATCGCTTACTGATTTCGTTCTTTCTCCTCCTTCCCTCCACAGGATCTGAGCTGGTGTGACGGTTGGCCACTGGCTGTCGCGGGAGCCCTGGTGCTCCATCTTGGGGCTCTTGATGAATCGCTGGTCCGGGCGCAGGATACGTACCTTTGCATTCGACCCGCGCCGGACACGAGCAAACCCGAGCTCTATGCCGTTTGGCGTGGCACCGGCCCATCCCCAGCAGCAGGAGCCGCAGCCACCGCTTCGTCGTCGTCTACCGTTGCGCCCGGCGCAACCACCCACCACCAGCAGCAGCCCGCCCAGCACCCGTCGATCGTGTACCGTCGGTTGGATCCGATCCGCGATCCGGTCACCCCTCTAGCCGTGGAGATGCTGACGGAAGATCTGCCCGCCCTGCTGCAGAACCTCCTGGTCGGCATCGAGCGGGCGATCAGCCGCGTCCCGCTGGAGGACCTGTCCTTTCCCACACCCGACCCAGGCCCGACGCTTCCTGCCGCCACCGCCACGGCCACCACTCCCTCCGCCGACCACGATGGCGATGAGAATGGTGAGACGGGCCAGCGGCACACGGGCAGCGGCAGTACGCCCGGCACACCCAAGCTCGGCCTGCTGAAGCGTCGCGAACTGATCACCAAAAACAACAAGCTGCTAATCAGCGGCAAGTACACGCAGCTGAAGCGACAGCCGCTGGCGGCGACCGTCGTTTCCGGTGCGAACCTGTCAACGGCCGGCGGCCGGCCGGGGGCGATCGGCGGCAATCAAAACGGCAATCCGTCGCCGCCCGCCGGTGGAAAAAGTGAAAATGCGCCACAGATCGGCAGCAATCAGTGTAATGACGGCCTAAGCGTAACCATCTGCGACACCGGCGGCGGCGTCGAGGGGGGCGGTGGGCAGGTAGGAGATAATCAGCAATCAACAGCAGTCAACGGATCGTCAGCGGCCACACTAGCACCGGTCCCAGCAGCACCAGCTGCAGCAGCAGGGATGCCACTATTCTGTCTGGGCGGTTCCTTTCCACACATCGACAGCGATGAGGAGAGCAGCGACGAGCAGAAGAAGTGTGACACAGGTAAGCGCCTGGGGGAAGAGGAACGGATTGCGTAACCCCGATTTGCGGACGCGAATTTCCGTGTGAAATTGTGACAAACGATTAAATTCCACTTTCTGTATGACGGGACCGTTTAACCAGTTTTGTTGTGCAGCAAATAATTGGCCTTTTAAACGCCTGAATGTATGCAAAGTTACATTTAAAAGCTGTTTAAAATGGCATAAAATCGTCAACCTTTTTTATGGATTTGAGTGTCCTTTTTAGAGCCTTTTCTCCTGCTTTCCTAAAGTCACATAATTGCACAAATAATGCAGAAAGACTTCAACGACACCCTTCTGATCCTAAAGGCACTGGACAAAGAAGTTTCAGAACAACTTATCGCCGGTTTGTCCCGCGTAATAAGGGGAAGCCGCTTAAACGCTGTACCACCGCTTGATTACGTGCCAATGACGCAGCCACTTTTCCCGTTGACCTAGAATCCCGCTCGATTGTGTAACGGGAAGCTTGTTGTGTCGGCAATTGTGTGCTTGTACCGATACCGGTCAGCAAAAGCGAAGGACTATTAGCAGCATTTCTCCCATGAAACCATCCCTGCCATCCACCTTTTCAACCCGGGCGGCTAACATCAACAAGCGGGCAAAAGAAAGGCGTGCGAGTGAGCGTGTTGTTTTGTACAATTATTAATTGCTAGGAATGGGCCCCATCGTCTGTGATGGCTAATGGGTTGTGTGGGGTGGGATCGTTTACACTGTAGCAGCACTGCAGTAAACGATCCAACAAAACTCCCTTCTAATGAAAATGCCGCTGCCGTCTGTGACGTCGGTGAAACGGTGCAGTTGCAACGAACGAAAGAATTAAACGACCGATCAAGCGAGGAACGGTTTAGAAATATCGATTTTTGATTGCAGATCAAGATCGAGGGGATGTTGCGAGTTGTTATGAGATCTTAAAGGGATTATAAACCTCCCATTTACCATGTATCCTTTCAACCAATGATGTATTTATTGGACATTTTATGATGTATTGGTTTGGAATGCTCGTTTGCTCCCGCAATCTTGTCTAGCGCATTTCGATAAGAAAGTTACAAAGTAATCGTCCGCTCGGATCGAACACAATGTCTCTATATACCCTGCTCTACATCTCTATCTCGAAAAACATGCTCTAAATCGATTTACAACCATTCACTCAACGGCACACACTCAAATGGGAGTAGTTCATGGGGCTTTAGCCTGCTTTTTTTTTACTGTGCACTAAAAACGTCGCACTGGTGTCGCATCCTCCATCCAAACGCTGCCCCACCGAGATAATGATGACAAATGCGCTAAACAACGCGGTGACAGCGGTTTTGCGTGTGCCGTAAAACGCATAACAAGTTTGTCTAGACGAGAGCGTGCAGAAACCGTGTCGCAATTAGCATACGCAGCAGTGTACATTAAGCCCGCCTAGCTCCGCTCGCCACGGTGGATGCGCACGGTGAAGTACACGTGTTTGAGTTTGTCAACTCCGTCGTATTGCGAACAGGTGACATAATGACCGTCATTTAAACTAAACTACTTAAGTGCAAGCCCGAAGAAGAGGACGGTGGTCTTGTGCCGAACTGCAGTTGTCAACGCATTCGCAGCAAATTGGTGGAGTTATTAAAGGAAGGGAATGTCTTGCTGGAGCGCTAATAGTGCCGCAGAAAGGATAACCTTGCTGCAGAAATGCAAGAAATGGAGTAAAATTGTTCGCCTTTTTTTTGTCTCCAATTTAAACCTCATGCACCCAGAGACCGGAAATGTTCCATTTTCCTTGCGTCGAAAAAGGGGATTTTATTTTGTTGTCTTTTTTGCACAACTGTCCAGGAAGCGGAACGGCTTTGCTGTTTCCCTCGCATGAATCGATCCAGCTAATTTTAACGGATCCCGCCGCACCACCTAAAGCCAAAACGCACGAACACCGAACGCAAGACGGAACCGATCGAATCGGAATCAGTGTGCACCAATCACCAATGTAGCTTATACTTGCTGCCGCTGTGACTTTATCTTTTCACTTTCCGATTGTACCGGTGCACCTATGTTCCCCCTGTTTGTACCATACAGAGTACCTTCGAGCTGATCTGATAATAAACGTGTGCAAAAGCCGATCACTGGTCAGGTCACGATTGTGATGTACCCGCGTGAGAGGACGGATTGTAAATCGACATGCGAATGAAAGGCGGACATTTGCTGGCGCTGCCGGAAGATGGCGGGTAATTAAATTACACACCACACTTCCCACATTCCAACGCAAGCGTACACACACTCACAACGGGCCCGGGGCGCAGACGTCTCGAAGATGTCGATCACAAACGATCGGACTTTCAAAATACATCAAAAAGTGAGATCCGAGCACAGATGACAGATTGCGGATCGAGATGACAACGAGCGCAGACAACCGCCCGTCTGATCGGAAAACCGCACCATCATCGATCATTGGATCGGCCCACAACGCAGTCCGCCGGCCCAGACCGCAGCAGATGCACCGTAATCCGCCTTGCACCGATCGTAAACAACAGTGGTGTGGGTCGCCGCTGAAAAGGCGAGCTGGTGCCTTACGGGAATATAAAAACATTCTTCAACCGGGATCAGCTTCCAATGAAAGGGAATCTTGTTGCTTATGCTACGATTGTGCAATGATGATGCCCCGCGATCGTGGACGAGAGGAACATGTGGGATTTCTGCCGACCGTCCGACACTGCTGACAAGAGCGCCTGGGCACGGGGTCAGATGCATCGGTCGCTATCGGTTTTAACAAAACGATGGATTTACATTGCCGCCACTGCACGTCGTCGCAGCCTACGGAAGCTGCACCGGGTGCGAAACGGTCGTACGTCACGGCGCCTGGTGTGATTGTCGGTGCCCTAGCATTGTGCGCTGTCGATTGCAGTGGGATGATTGATCGGTACCGATGCTTTATTGGCCGTCGAGGGCTGCTTACTAGACGAGTTTGACATTGGTTTGCGCTTGCGATTCGATGTGAAAATTGCTACTCCGCAGTAATAAGTCATGATGACTCTGGTTGATCCTGGGGAAATCGTTGTTTGATGTAGCTCTAGTTTACATATGTGTAATATCTAATTAAGAAGGCTAGGGCACTGTTTAGACTAGAAGTAGTTTATAAGTGCTGATAACTAAATTAAATATTTTTTTTAGTTTGTTGATAGATCTTTGCATGTTTGTCAACGAACGCAATAGATTACGATTTGAGCCAAGATCTTAAAAGCTAGAAGACCTGGAGAGTATGTATGTAACTTATTCTTATATAACTCCAACGCTATGACTTTTATAACTTAAATCAAATGAAACATTAGTCGTGAATAATTTCAACCTCCCTTATTGGGGTCTATGATGACCTAAGCCAGTTTTTTTGTATGTGTTTTGACGTTTCTCGGCTAAAATGCTGCTAGCTCTCCATACAAAATCACAGGCAAAACTAGCCAGCGTAAAAACCATTAGATTTTGTTCCAGTTCCATTTTGTAAACATTACGGATTACTTATTTACCAAAACTAAAGTGAAGAGTTTAACGAGCACTAGAACACTTTAGTTAGTAGGAAACACTGACTCTCAACTTTGCAGGATGATAAACAAATATCACATAGATTTAGTGTAAGTATTGAAGCATGAATGGATGAAGAATTATTTGACATCCAGAGGAAAAAGAAGAAGAAGGAATCACAAGCTGTCAATGGAAATTATGGTTGCCAATTCTTCTGGGACACCGTACCTGTTTTCCATTCACTGCTTCCATCTGCTCGAATGTTTGACAGAAGCAGGCTAGAATTTTGTGATTTTCTAACTTAGGTCATCATAGACCCCATTATCAGAATTCCTGCATTTAACCGAGATTTGAATAATCACGATCAAGATTGTAGATGAGGGCACCATAGGAAACCACTTAATAGAGGAACAATCTGCAAGTTACTAGTTTGACATCTTAGAACCACGTTGCCCAGGTCTTCTGGACAGAGCTGCATACAAGTTCCTAGATTTGGACTAATGCATACAGTTATATGAAGGTAATCTCTCAGACAGTTGATTGACCATATATACTGTGTTTACCTTAGTCATCAAATTCATACAAAAACTTTTTGTGGTCTACATAGATTGTTTGTTCACATATTTTTTGAAATATCCAATATTGGACAATTGGAATATCCATTCTATCCCAAGTTTTTGCTGCTATTCAAATATAGATGTTTTTAATCATAACTTGTTTGTTCGTAGCAAGCACAGAATATCCACATAAACTCAAAAATTCGTAGCCTATCTTGTAAAAGTATCTGGATTATTGATGCAATGAATGACAGTTCCAAAAGACGATAAACGGGTTACTGAGTACTTCGATAGCTTGTCTTGTTTGTTGGGCGATAGATGCTAGGTATAGAATTCCAATACCTTAATTGGTTTAACACTCTTAACATATTAAACATTACTCGTCTATTAATTGATAAGGTCAAAAAAGAAATATAAGGGATAAAAGATTTGCTGCCCATTTCTCAATGTTTTTAGAAATTTAGATCGCTTTCATCGAAAACGTTCCCACGCACTCTGCAGACCACTGCTTCAACGCATTTCCTGCTTTGTTTTGTCAATTAGTAGAAACTCAGCGAACCACCGAGCATCTCGCTCAATCATCTTCAGCCATATCAAATATTAATTAATTTCCAATTGTTTCCCAAACACGGTAAAGCAAACACTTTCCCGCCGAAAATTACTTACGCTTCAAAAATATTTACCGAATCCCATACCTAAGGAAACCTTCCGTCCATTCGGGGCAAAGGTTCATCAGTGTCACTCATAAATCACCGACCGACTGACCCACATACACGTGGCATCTTTACCATCTCGGAGGTGCGCGATACCACACAGCACCCTCCTGCAAACCGGACGGACGGAAGAGCCGTTTTTGGACAAATTTCAAACCAACGGGCCAAGCAAAACAAGAAATCATCTCTGCACACCCTTCCACAAATGAAAGGCGGCCCGATTGGGGCCCGCCGAAAGAATGGTGTAAATTGGGCTTTTTCTTTTCTCCGGGGCATGGTACGAGATATTTTGAAGGGCCACCCAAGGTTTCGGCAATGCACACAGACACACACACTCGCGCGCTTGGCCGTGGCCTCCAAATTAAGCACCTTCCACCCTTCAAAGACGCGCCTTATTTGCATATCACATGCACAGGCTCCGCCTGGTGGAGTAAGGCTTGAAATGATGCCGCCGCCCCTTTAATGAACGGCGTGTAATCTATACGCGGATGAGCGACAAGAGACGCGGTGGTGGAGGAAAAAAGATGATCCGGCGGATCGTGCGGGCGTACTCTACCCTTCACGGTCACCTGCTGTGCGGTGGGCCGGTGCCTTAGACACCGATTGTGGAGGGCCTTTTTCAAGCGCATTTTGGAGACATTTGTGTGCGGACCGTCATCAAAAGTCCGAACCCTCTGCTGTCCAAACGTGGAACAACAGGTTCCCAACGTGAGATGACCCCGTGCCCCAGCACTCGATCCGCAATCATTTCGCGTCCGCAAGCTGTCATCCCTTAAAGCGGGAAGAACTGCGCACTGCTGCAACACGTTTCCCCAGCAATAAGCTGCGGCTCTTTGTTATGACGTTCGTTGCTTATCAAAAAGGGTCACCGCTCAGCATTCCCTCCAAAGGGGTGTAACGTAACAATTTCGTAACAGGGGTAACAGGCGAGGAAGATGTTCTCTTACTGGGTCAGTCTTTGGTCATCTTCCTGAAGGGACAGACCCAACGTCGTTGGATCGTGAGTGGCCCGAAGGCGCGGTCAGGAAAAATAGGATCAAATAAGGAAATCGTGCATAGATCGTGGTCCCATTTCGCACCAACGTTTCAAGCAAGAACTTCGTCCGCTCGTTCTCTAGAAGCCTCTTTCCCAGCAGCCCTCAGAGCTCTTGTACATTTGATCCATGGCACCGACCAGAGTGGACGCTTTTGAGCTTGCGGGCAATGTCTATATGGCACGATTTGCGTAGTGCAACAGCGGGAAAAAGGCAATGGATACACGATTTTGCGTAATTTTCTTATCTGGGTTAAGTCAATAGAGATAGCGCGGATAAGAAGGCCAGTTGGTCGCGCCCGCTCGGGGCCGGAAGTAAGATGCAAAGTACGCCGAGTTCGCTACCTTTGCTGAACGTTGTGAAAGGTGTTGAAGGGTTTTTTTTATGTGGGCGATCAAGTAGACAAGAAAGTGGTGGGTGCGGGTAACCTTGACTGTATAGTGGGAAGGTGAAGACAGCAGGGTTTATTTATTTATACGATACAGTGCCGCCGCCACGTTTACCAATTTCGTGTGTAAACAGTTTTATTAGGTAGCAACGTGAAATTAGTCTCCATTGTTATCTCTGTTTTGTCTTTTGAGGGGAGTACGATCGATTTTCATGCAAATGCTGTAAATTACGTATCAACATTTAGAGCTTAATATTAAGCGGAAAGTAATTAAATTGGAATAACTTTATTTAATTATTTAATTCTCATAACAACACATTTTTAAATTCATCTTTACTGGAATTCTGTTAAAGTTGCTTCATCCGACGTCAGCTCTTGCTTCTCGTTTTCTTGATTTAAGTCTAAATACTGATAGACTTCTTTCAATTCCATTTACTGTTAATTTCCTAAGCCCCTAGGTACATGGGGCGTTGTCTGAATTGACACTAGTGACTCCTGGTGGCGGCTAGCTCAACCATGCACCTTTGCGAATTCTTATCGCTGTGTAAAATGTTGGATTTGCTATTTTTAATTGTTAAAAAAAATTACGCCTTTAACATTAATGCACATTGTTTTCTACTTGCAACCAAAAGTACACAGCACCACTAACCGCCGCTTTCCGTCTCGTTCTGCTCACCTTTCCATTTCAGCACCACCTCATCTGCCACCGCACGAGATCGTTGCCCCGCGCTCAATCCGCGAGCTACCGGAGAAACTTTTGACATCAGGAATTTCAATACCAGGTACGTGTGTACGCCGTTTCTCCCAAAACCCCTCACGCGCTTCTCGCCCTTCCCGAACGCGATGATTTCCCACATCGATTGTCACACGATCCCGCCACAAAACGCGGCCTTCCTCTTCCTCGGGACAGGCAGGCTATGAAAAACACTTTTCCTTTCCGTCGCGCACGCAGGGCGTTGCAGTAGTAGTAGAAGAGGAATGGTTGTGCAAAAGACCCCACAATTGAGACCCCGTGGTTGACCAAATTGCTTGCTTGCGCTGCGGTTCGGTTCGAAACCTTCACCAAAGCAAGATCAGATGGATACTGCCTTGTCCTCGTCCCCTGTGCCGATGCCGATCGTTCGAGATGAGAGTGAAAATCAGCAACCGAAAAGGATCGTGCGTGCGTGCCACCAAAGAGGGACCTTGTTCGTTTTATTATTTTTTATTTTTTGCTGCACCGTTTGCGAACGACGCACGTAAGTGCGGCTTCGAAGACGCGACTTCCTGAACCCCGACGTGTACGGCGGTCAATCACAGATGGCAACAGATTGTCATCCACCGATAGGGTCGACCATTATTGGCCTTTGAGCTTCCGTCGCGCTCTCCCGTCCGTCTCTTCTCCTCCGCTGCGTGTGTCGTTCCGGGACAACACGATCCACTGTCGATCGATCGGGCTGATCGCTTGGCTCACCAGAGGGTTCGAGGCGAGGATTACCAGCCGTGGGATGGCCGGGTGAAATATGAGGCCGGCAACTCCCAGGTGGACCACAACTCCACAGACATACAGTACACAAGCGGGAAGGAATCTGTGGGGAAATGGGACTCACGCCCGATCGAGCTCGTCCCCCGAAAGGGGAAAGTCGCCCGAGCTACCAGCGCCACACCGCCACCGCATTGCTGTCGATATAAATTAGTGGTTTGACATATCCTAACCTTGGGACTAATATTTCAAACAAACGACCGGCAGCTTGAGATGGCAGTTTGAGCTTGATGCCCGGGACTGGAGCGATCGATTTGAGTTCGTTTTTCACATTTCGCTACGCTTTCGGGGGTATGGGGAGATGCTGTTCATTTAGAGTGCTTTCTTTAAGGAGGAAAAGAATTCAAGGAAAACATTGTTTTACCAATCAAACGATATTTGAGACCGCATACTCAAGACTTTTTCTCTAACCAATTAAATATTTGTAATGGTAATGTATCCAACGTTTTGGGGAAATTGAAATTCATGTTAGGTTTTCGATTATCTATTTTTTTTTCTATAACTGATGTCACCCTGTTTTATTGAAGTAAGGATAGACGAAGCATGATCGCTAGTGTTCCAGGTCTACATACAGTGGCACCGTCTTGACAATGATAGCGAAAACTGTCATAGGCCATTTTTGGAAGCTCAAGGATGGTAATACTAAGCTTTTTGCAAATTTGCATACTTCTCCATTACCACAACGATTCTTTATGTTTTAGCACATTTTTAAACAATAGCTGTGAGGTTACATGGAGTTGCTAACCGCCACCAGAGAGCGTTAGCATGAATCTATATAGCAATTACGCTAGCAATTACGTTTATTCGATGACAGCTTTTATATTTATAAGTAATTCAACCAATAACCAAGATTAATGTCCGGAAGATTTTAAGCTACATATTATGTGTAAAAGCTTGTTTTTATACAACGTTTGATGAACCGTTGAATGATTATTAATGTTTTTTTCTAATTGTGTAAAAAAATAGTAAATGTCATAAAAGGGTATTCTTTATTGAAGCACCGTACAAGGCACATAAGTCACCGCCGTTGTTTGCCGCTTCTAGGCAAGCTGCCGTGCTAATTACTTTCTCTCAATCAGACAAGAAAGTGTCACACCCCACACACACACACAAACAATCAGCCCCCTTCACATGGCTATCTATCGCATCTATCCGGCGCTCCAAGAAGGAGAGGCGCTTCATGTTACTGCATGCCCAGATTAGATCGAACACATGTTACCCGGACGGTCGATACCGATCTTCCGAACATCAATCATGTCTCGCTGCGCATCATAACCGCCGATTCGGCCGAAACCATCCGCACTCCCACCGTTGGCCAGGCGAAGGGCCGAAGCAACACCGAAGTGCCCTTTTTGGTCAAATCTCTGCGCGCACGCCATGCACACAGCACAAAAGCCGGTTTTCGTGTTCAATAACTGGTAGAAACAAATGACAACAACTCCTAAAATCTATATCGCCAGCGCACTGCCGCGAATGCGATGGGGCCATGCCAGCGTGGACCCGCAGCGGACATGCAACATGAACATAAAACCTTCGTCGCCCTTTTGTCCTCACCCCTTCCCCTTTTGAGTGCAGTGCCACATAATTCCCGGGTACCGCCTGTGGGACCCCGGTTTAGTGTGGCGGGAATATCTTCGCCTTGGATCCAGCGAACCATTGAAACAGGCATAACCACACACACACACACACACACACACACAAACACACACACGTTACGAGGGGGAATTGCATGATCCCTGCGCTTGTGCCCTTCCCGTTCGGCAGGGACCAGAGGAAAGAACCCCACGGCCAATAGTGGAGCTGGCGCTTTCCGCGCATGCTGCGGCGGAAACAAATGACTGATATTTATGCTGCGCACCGCTTAGTGCTATTGTTGGTCTGCCCGAAGGCTCTTTCCCGGCTCTTTCGTGTGCTGGCGGTGGAGGAGCGTCCTCCTGCATCTCTTCCGGTACGCCACTCCACCATGGGAAAGCATGTCTTGTACGCCACCGGTAGTTTCTAGCGATCTTGTCTAGCTTCCAGTGTTGAGCGTGTACGGGCCACCACCACCACCATCACCACCCGGCTGTGCCGAGAGAGGTTAAACATGCGAGGAAACACATGGGCAGAAGTGAGATTAGATGCCGTAGAAGAGAGGAATAGGTTGGTTTCGTTGTTTTTGCCCGTGCCTGGATGCGGTTGCTTTTGTGCCATTACACTAATCGCCATTGGATGCCATCAGATCCAATGATCATATTTATACATTTTCCATCCATCGTACCGGCCCTTTGCATCGGAGGAGTTTGGTTGCACAATCGAGCATACGGGGGTCGTACGTTAATCCCTCGGTGAAGGCCGTTTATGAATCATTGCATAGAGGCAGAATAAATGCCTTCCAATTTGTGGGCGCACCGAAGGGAGACTTTTTTGACGTACTGCTGGTCGATCAAATAAATTCGATTGATACTTGATACTACTGCGTTTGGGAGCCGATACGTCATTGATCCTGTTTGAGTGATTTTTACAAGAGTAATATTTATGTTACAAGTGGTTTGACCGGTGCTTTGATGAAGAAGGGAAATTTTGCATGTATGTTATTTATCATACTCGTTAGGTAGATGTTGTGATCGTTTCAGTAAGATTATGTTTCTGAAAATATCCAAAACCGGCTTATTGTATTTTTAGTTGATTTTGTTATTGAAATACAAGTAACAACGAGTGAAGTTTATTTATTTTGCAATATTCATTGTATTTATTGTTCCTGTTTTTGCAGATATTAATTTATTTGCTGCATTAGTGATTAGTGTTTATCCTACATTTACATATTTTTTACTTAATTTCTCCAGAGCCAACGCAGGAGAATTTAACCTTTAATATTCTTTCAATTTCTACCTTTTTGAATTGAAAGCCTTGTTTTGAGAACACTTTTCTGCTTGTTTGTTTGATGATGTCTAAGAGAGATTTTTAGTTTCCTCTCAACAGCAATGCATTTGTGCTGTTTTTTAGAAATAGCTTAAAATTTCTGATTGCTGAAGAATATAATAATGTTACTTGTGAATATGATAAGTTACATACAGCAGCGGGCAGCGATGGTATGGCTAACTTAAACTAGGTCATCAACATTAAAGCCAGAGGATACGAAGCGTAATATGCTGTCGTAATTTTGTTTTACACTAGCGCCATCTGTTGAAAGCTGGCGAAGCTACCTAAAATAATTTTAAATTGGGAGAGCATAACTTTTTTTTAGCTATTTAATATCTTTTTTCTGAACAATACTGACTAAAATAGAAAAAATACATCTTTTTTCTGGCCAAGGGTAGAGAAAAGTAAGGAAAAATAAGTATAGAAGACGCTAGTGTGAAGAAAGAAAATGCTTGCGAATTACGCCTCATGCACTCAGGCTTTTAAGATGTGTTTTCACAGTTCATTGATAATATATGCAAAAGACTTTTGTCAGAGTCTCAATAAAATTAAAGAACGATAAATATTAAAAATTTGTTAAGCGAGTTCAATACAACCTTTAATTTATTAAAACTACAAAAAAATTACAAATGTACTAACAACACGAATTAAATTGGCAGCAATACGGCCTGGCCGTTACTACCGAATAAAAAAACAACACGAAAATTGGACGTTTTCCAAAAATCTGGATGGGATATTTATCGAGTATTTCAATTTAAATTATAATATGTAGTCGTTATGACATTTAAAATAAAAAAAAATCAACCGTGCATTCATTATACTTTCCCACATCAGATATTAATCCTAACATATACCACACGTTGTAGTACAAAGTACAACCCAAAGGACCCTTTATTGAAACCAAATGTTGAATGTTTTGATTCCATCACGCTACC
Organism: Anopheles epiroticus; assembly: GCA_000349105.1. NCBI lineage: Eukaryota > Metazoa > Arthropoda > Insecta > Diptera > Culicidae > Anopheles > Anopheles epiroticus. The sequence goes on along the minus strand of KB672253.1, from coordinate 199,828 downwards.
ACCAGCCTGTCACCGACACCCGGCCCCGGTTCCCGTTTGCACCGAACAAGCCTCATTAGCTAATACTTCGTGCCGTACAACCACGGCATGCATGATACGGATTGACTGACACGGCCAACATGCTTTTACCCTCTCGCGGAACACACATCAAACACACCCAGTTGGCAAGAACGGTTATAGTAACACCAACCAACAACGAAAACCAACAACGGGGGCGCTAAGAATGCAACACACGAATCCGCTCAAGAACGGAGCCGTTCCCAGGTTCTCCCTAGAACACACATGACATGTGTTTTGCCGTGCGAATACGTGACGAATGTGTGTGCGGCAAGAGAAGCCTGGTGTGATCGAATTCGAACACCGCGCTGCTGCCCCATTACACAAGCCGGGCTTTCGTGTTTTCGGTTCAATTTTATGCAACAGCGACCTAGTTTTTTTGCCTGACTGCCTGGTTGGAGTTCTCTGGGTGCTCTCCAAGTGCATGGTTAAAATTCTCGGCGCACTCGTTGCAGCACCAGTGGATCAGCGATGAAGCATAAATTTCGTTCGCAACTTTTCGCGCGGAAAGAACGCGCGCCCCACCTAAGAGAACCAATATTGAAACCATATGTGCCGGAATGTTGTACCGACCGACATCCTGCTTGCACATTGTTTTTGTTTCTTTTTTTTTTTTTGCGCGGAGAAACGGGAACGCAAAATTCGCCGCAATAGAAGTGGAGTTTTATAAATAAACATAAGCGATCACGAAAACCCTTTCCAAGGTCAGCAGCGAACCCGCGCGCCAAGAGGCTGGGCCTGTGGTTTTTGCTGATTCGAAGCAATTTGTCACATTATGCATGATCGTTATGATGACGATGATGGGGGGGAGGGGGGGGAGTGTGCAGCTGAAGCAGCACGATCGTCCGCGGTTTGCGCTATTCAATCTTCAAATTGGTGTAACGAATTGCACTTTAGTTACAGATCGTTTCGGTGCCCCCTTTTGAGTGTGAGGTACACGAACGGGAGGACCATTTGTATGCACATTCAATCATCGCATCATGTATGCTTTCTTTCTAACGAATTGCCAAAAGGCATTTTCGGGAAAGGAATTTGAAAATGGCTCTCCGCCGCCGCGCTCCTACAGCGTTATCGAAATTGATGTGCCTTTAACTTCTCCCACCCCTCGGAGATCGGTGGAAGGTTAAAGATTATCCCGCACCGTCGGTAAAGGTTATTTATCGTGGTGCGAGACTTGCGCGAAGACAAATGCATCCCCGTAAGTGCATCACTCATCCGGTGGCTGCTTGGTAGCACCGAGCGTATTTAGGACGCCTCAAAACGGCAAGCATTACTGTATGAATGTAATCCGAGAGGATTAAGCGCTCGGAAGAAAAGCTCGCAAAAAAAAAGATCCGGAGGCGTGTTTCGAGCAGGAGAGTGTTTACGCATTCACATCCATCTGTTTTACGTGCACTTCGTGATGGTAAGATGTGAGGAGGCAACACGGAACCCAACCGCGGCACACTCACTGCACTTATTTAACGATGTCTTCATCCGTCGCGAACGGTGCCGTGCTTTTCTGCTCGTTAACGAAAATTTATTACTATTTGTTGGTGACTTCTCTGTCTCACCATTCCTTACCTGGAGGAAGGACCTTGCATGTTTCATGTTGTCCTCGCGACAACTATCCTCCCCGCGCAGTTGAGGCGCATGAACCCGTACCGATTAACTAATGGAGTCGCGCGCGGGCACTCGCGCCAAAGCTCACACACAATTAGCCGATTGTTGGCGGTCTCGGTGGAGGCCTGGTGTGTTGTCATCGGTGCGAAAACCCTTCCAAAACGCTCCGTGGATTGATTCATCTCCCTCTGCGGGCACCCTAAAGCTGCCAAAGTGCCTCGGGTAGAATACTGTCACTTTCGACATCATTACGCGCAGGACTTTCACCCTTCGCGTGGTGTGTAGAATTTCTTTGCAATCTCCTCCAGCTGCTGGAGTCTAATTTGTCCTTAGGGCGAAAAGGTGTTGGTGGCGATGCACGCACACACACACACAGGCACCACGGTATGCACATTTTATGGATGCATTTTCCAGTCCCACAACACGCTTTTCGTTCTTCTTCCTAAAGGGGAGGAAAAAAAACGTCCTATGACCCCGGGCCGGGCGGGGGCCACTGTTGAAAAATGAAAGTGTCAATCACGGAACGGGCGCGGGGTGGTGTGTGGGTGCTGTTTGCCTATATAACGGGCACCATCGGCGCTTCGTGCCGTGATTTGTCGATCGTGTGGCGTGTGGCGCATTCGTCAGCTGCCAGTTGCTTTTAATGAGCCTCAAATGGGACCGTTTTGTTCGCATCCACCTGGGCGAGAAATGGTGATGAATGGATGGCTTTGGAATACATGGTACATATGAGTTATGAAATTGGAGAGTGCACAGCGACTGCAAGTGGAGTAAGCGAGGCAGGAAGTGCCTCTTTATGTCTGTTACTGCTTCTTGGGGATTAAAAGCTCTTATCTCAAATTTTGAAGGATATATGAACCATGAAACGGAGGGATATTATACTTCGAGATAACTGATATTCTTCGCCAAGCAAGCAATATTGTATTGCAATAACAAAAGTTTTCAAGAATGTGCAGATGACTGTTCCAACTGTCCAATTTCTTCCGTATTTTCCCCAACCTGATTTTTCGATTAAAGGATAATCGGTTTGTCAAAGATGGTCACGTCGTGTAACGTGTGTAATCTTCAACTAAACAACTTTAGAATAACGATGGGAAAATTTATGTTTTTGGCTGAAATCGTTTCTTTCTAGCTCTAAAATTTTCTCGAACCGGTTCAGAAGAATAGGTTTCGAATCGATTTCCCTAATCAACTCCAGAATCGACCTGGGAATCGACTCCGTAATTGTTTCATAGCTCCGGAACGGCTCCAAAATTGGTTCAGAAAATAAAATTGAGTTTGGAGAAAAGATATTTAAAAATGTTTAATTAAACATTACTAATGACTTTTAGCCCGGATGCAATTCTGATGCAAGGAGCCAATTCCCCAATTGGAATCGTTTCCAGAGTCAGAATAGGAGTAAGAGAGAGGGGGAGAGGAGCAAGAGTAATATTCATAAACTCCCTCGTAATTGAATCAAAAATCCCTTTATTGGTATCGGATTTTATACGAGCTTTTCAAGTTTTATTAACAATTAAATTTCGTTCTAATCTTGACATTTTTATTATTCATACATGAGCAAACATTGAATAGCAAACATAATTGGAGTTCTACCCAGAATTACGTGCTACTAAACTTACTTAAGCTTAAGTTCTGGGTTCTACAACCAATCAAAAAGATATGAATGTCGAGACTACCAGTTAATTCCTTATCAATTTAAATGATAGAAATTCTATCACCCGCCTAATTCTGAACAGTCATCAGGAGATCTTATGTTCAAATTCACCAAAAAGCCTTAGTATGGACCTCAGAAACACTGAAAGATTTAACACAAACCAACAGCAATGCATACCAACTCCAATCCAGAAATCCTACTAGGCAACACACTTCACATAACTTACCGTCTTTCCACACTAATCGACGTGCCTCACTTATCATCTTCACACATTTATCACGCTTCCCGATGTTCAATGACCACTCCACGGGCAACAAATCACCTGAAATGCACATCCACACTTCCACACACATACACACATGCAAGCTCACTTTCAGTGCAACGCCCCCGAAAGAGCCCATTTCGCTAGGGCCCAAAAGACGTAAAGAATCGAACGGAAAGATCGAAAGTTTCCGATTGCAACTTCGACGAACACAACCTTCCTCCCCTGGTTGCGCCGTGGTTGGACGCTTTCCCCGCAAGGAGCGCACTTTTTGCTTCGCATCCTCACGTATACAAAAATCTAGATAACGACCAATGTCAGCTAGGGTCAGCTAGCGAAGAGCACACGGATCGGATCTCGTTCTTTGCGGTGGCCGCCGTCCGCCGCAAGATTTACGCACTTTCGCTCTCACTTTTCACCGAAGATGCTATCACCTTTACGCAATGAGTTCATCATTTGGAAGGGGGGCAAAGAGCAGAATTCGATCCTCTGCTCCGAATCCCATTTTAAAAGCGCCATAATAAAGCTTCGGAAGACAACAGAAGGGAGCGAAGCAAAAAACGGAACGACTTGCTAACGGCTGCCGACTCACGCAGTACGCAGCCTGCAAATGTCAGTTGGAGGAGAAAAAAAAACGCCGGAAACTAGCCGTCCCGACAAATTCCAGAGCGCGCCCCTTCTGGTGCAGTTATTTATTTTTTGCTACACACTTCTTCGACGATAAAATTAAATATAAATCACTTTCACGCGAATTTTCGTACCGAGGCAAACGGCGTCACTGGGAGAGGTTGGTTGTGTCGTAAATAACGTATCACGGCGGTAAGACAAGCGCTGGTGCGACGCCACCTTCGCCACTATATCGAAGGGCCAACTATTTCTATTGATTTATTTGCTTTATATTTCCCGGGTCTAAGGGACGGGATGGTGGAACGATTTCCACGGGTTGATTAAATGCAGCATTGGGACCGATTTCCTCGACCTCTCGTTGGCCACTAGCACAGGCAGCATACAACATTGTACCGCACTTCTTCCGTGCAGAGTCGTGCATCAGGTGCGATTCGGAAGTGTTTCCGCACGAGTGCTAGGGCACGTTGTTTTACCGGGATGATCCCTATGGTTGGAAAAGAAGATCTTGTTTGTCTGTTGAGCGATCGCATTCCACTCTACTCTAAATGATTTAATTTTAAGCCTTGTAATGTAACGTCTCTCTCTTTCTGTTGACTTCTCTCCAGGAACGCACGATCGATCCGGTACACCGATCATCTACATCGAGGTGGAGAAAACGCTCGCATCGGGGCTGAACTGTTATGAAATTGCAACCGTGCTACTGTACTACAACACCCTGCCGATCCAAAGGTAAGCAAAACATCTTCCTTTGCCTATGACGTGTACTAATTTGTGGCAAGATTTACGAGCTTCAGAGAGCGCATGATGCAATGATGCTGACAGGGGAGGATTGTCTTCAGCGAAGGAACGGTCTTCGGTCCATTCTTTCTTTTTGTCGCGGAGCGGAAGGAGCTCCTTATCTTTACGCACATGGAGATTTAAAAATAGAGTGTAGAAAATACATAAATCAAGCATCTTAACCGTTTCCATTAGTTCTAGAAGATTCGTTTAAGATAATAGAGCTACAATATCGATAGCTTCAGGAAGATTTCGAGAAATATGATATGATATATAAAAATGAGTAGTAGTTGCTGTTACTTAAATACAAATATCGGCTACGGCATGTGAGAAAATTATCTTTCAACAAAATTCTACGATTCTGCCACGAGCGATTGAACGATTTTCGAGAAATATAAAACCAATTTTGAGCAATAAGTTCATAAACATGTGAACTAACTTAATTGCTTCTCGCTTGAATCTCATTGATGATCCAACCAGTAGATGTCTCATAAAATCTGTCTTTTGTCAGCCATACAGCAAGCAAGTTCAAAGAAATCCTTTAGGCTGCAATTATTTCTTAGCGTTTTCATAAAATTTTCATTTTCAACCTACATCTAGACGTTTTCAACAGTGATAAATTGTAAAGACAGTCAAAAGTTAAAAACTGTTTCCACAAATTCCTTGGAATCGCTCTTTGCTCAGAACACGCCCTGAAGCTGTTGTTCTTTCTCCTCCTGTTTTAATCGACAAACCACGAGATTTGTTAATTTTCAAAAAATCCGAAAGCATCATCGCGATTCTGTTTTAAAAGAAGCCAAAACCGAGCAACACATAATTGAAACAAACAACCCAGCTTCTCGACCATTTATCACGCGTATGCAACATGGCAATTATGGATATTTCGATTCGATCGTTTCCTTCCCATCGCTAGAATATAAGATACCAACATACGATCCTCGTCGTACGCACTAACGTCTTTGGATTTTCTTTTCTTTCACCCCTCGCAGACCCACCCATTATGCGCTTCACCTGCTGGTGAACGACAGTGGGCAGCTTCACTTTCTCGACACGATCGAGAGCACGCTGCAACTGCTCGACGGGCACCTGAAGCTGTCCGCCATCTTTGTGTCCGGTGGGTACGATGGTGGCGCCACGTCGGAGCAGCAATCGCTGCCAGCAAGGGAGTACCTCCGACCGGGCAGTGTGCGCGTCCGCTATCTGAACAACGAAACGATCAAGAACTACATCAGCACGGACAATCTGCCGATCCAGTGCTGCGGGTTCTACGTGCACGATCAGCGCGAGTGGGTCGATTTCTTCCAGCTGCTCGAATCGCTCCAGCAGCAGTGCGTCGAGACGGGTCGCCGGTTGGTGAGCGTGCTGGGCGATTTGCGAGGTGTTGAGACACAGATGGGACAGGCGCAGAATCAGAACCAGAACCAGCAGCAGCAGCAGCAGCAGCAACACTCCAGCCATCATCAAACGGGCACAGCAACGACGCGCCGTCAGCTGCATTCGCAGCACCGTGCCCTGAGCCGGGCGCTGATGGACTCGGAGCTGCAGAGCTTGCGCCGCAAGGGCCCGAACACGATCCAGCGGCTGCAGGACAAGCTGACCGTCATCAACAATAGACAAACGCTTAAACAAACCAAAAATATAGTTAGAGCCTTTAGTGTAGATAGTAGCAGGCGCGGTAGCGGCGACGGTGGCGCACAGGACATTATTAATGGCCGGCTAGCGGAGGTGATCGCCATCTACGGGGAGGTGGACCGGGCCGCGCGCAAGCTCGAACAGCTGACGGAACAGCGCCGGGAGCGGCTGAGGGAGATGACCCGCCAGCGTGCGCTGGACGACGAGATCAATGAGGTGCGTATACCCTTGGTTTTCCGCATACTTTTCCGACGCGGAATGACCTCCAAAGAAGCAACCTTGCACCCGGCCACACCTTGGCGGGACTTTCTCCGCCCGGAAGATGGTGTGTTGAGTTGCTTTATAAATTATACATAAGATGGTATAAATTAACGCGCAACACCTTCCCGCGCGATGATGGAACCGGAAACGGACGCTGCGGTTGCGTGTCGGGAACACCCGAACCGGTATTTTAATCTTGTTTCTCTTCTTTCAACCTTTTTTTGCCCCACCCCAGGTCATCTGCTGGATGCGTAACGAAGGTGAACAGTCGCTCCGCACGTTCAGCGAACCGGGCGCACTCGAGTGTCCCGACGCGGCCAAGGACTGCGAGACGCAGTTCGAGCAGTTCTACTTCACCGCCCGCAAGCACGTGAGCAAGGGCCGCGACCTGTGCGACGCTTCCGGCGAGCTGGAGATCATGCGCGAGAACCTCAAGCTGCTGAAGGACTGTGTGGACGAGTTCCAGGAGCGGCTGGAGCGGGTACGCGAACGGATCGAGGGTGCGGCCCGGCTCCACTCGCTGCTCGGCATGCAGCAGCTCAAGCTGGACGACGACATCCGAACGGAGATGCTGAAGCTGGCGGAAAAGATCGAAGCGCCGGAGCGATTGATCGAGCGCTGCCGGCGCCTATCAACGATACCGCACGATGGCTCGCTTTCGGCGCACGATGACAGCTCGATCGCTGAGCAATCGAGCAACGGCCTCCACCATCAGACCCATCCTACCAACAATAGTACCAGTGATAATATAAGTTTAGATATAAGCATGTCGGATGATACGATTACCGCCACCAGCACGCCGGAGAAGGGCAAGTTTGGCCAATCGTTGGCGCCGCCACCACCACCATTACCACCTCTGCAACCACTGCCAACGCTTGGCGAACAGACGGCCGACTCGCGTCACGATCACGAGCAGGATCAGGGTGACGTGACGGTGAGACATGCGAAGGGACAGAACCAGCACCACCATCACCATCATCACCACCATCACCATCATCGGCACGAGGAGGAGGACGAGGAGCTGTCCAAGATGGCCGATTCCGGGCTGGGCGGTTGTGATCGATGCGAAGGCAATGCGAAGCTTGAGCGGACCTGCTCCTGCCAGAGTTTTGACGATCCCAAGAATGTTTGGTAAGTCTCGTTTGTGGTGTATCTTTAATAGGACAGCTTTATTATAATTCGTTTTCCCTCTTACAGCAACAACAGTGACGATCTGGATGAGGATTGCTTTGAGGGCATCTCAAAGCCACCGCTGGATCTGCAAATACCGCTGCAGGCGAACGCGCACCTGTACTGTCACGCCTCCAACCTGCAGCTGGACTACGAAGAGAACAATCCTTTCGACCAGAAAACGCAAAAGTAAGCAACGCGAGTGGTTGTCGATGGTCCTTCCCAAAGCTAATGCAAAAAAAATATTTTTTCGGTTTTAGGACGCTTCTATTGATCATGCGCGAAATGATTGGCACAGAACGCGACTACGTCCGCTCGCTGCAGTACGTGATCGAGAACTACACGCAGGAGCTGTTGCGCGAGGACATACCGCAGGCGCTGCGCGGCCAGCGCAACGTCATCTTCGGCAATATCGAGCGTATCTGCGAGTTTCATCGGCAGCATTTCCTAAGCGAGCTGGAAAGGTAAAGGATACAGGCGTGTGTCTGTGGTTGACTGACATCTGTTTTACTTTTGACGAGTGTGTGCTTATACCTTTTCCCCATAGGTAACCACCCAATTGTGTTGTGTGGAGATGAACAGACAGACAGACTGTGTGATTGTGTGTGTGAAAAGAGACTTTTTTCCACACGTGTCAAGTATACTTTCGTTTTTCGCATGGAACGGACTATAAGACTAGTATAACGGAAAAAACGGAAACAGGAAAGAGGACTCACTTGTATCATACAGTAGACGGAGACTCTGTTCTTTGCTGAACGTTCTTTCCTATCTCAATCGTGTTAACAATATTATTTGGGACTTCTGATTTCTGTCATTCCTTTAAGTAGATTGAATAACGACTTAGTTTTGGACCTCTTTCTTCTCTATGAGATATTATATATCTTCTCTTCAAAAATAACATTCATCTTATACAACTTGATCGATCTGTAAATACCTTTCAAGACCTTGTATATACCATCTAAACAAGCTCACCGCCTAGCAGTTAAGGACACTTCTCATCGCAAAAGCGTTTTATTTCAGCCATTGCGTTGCGTCCTATTTGACACGTGTACTTGGAGCTTGTCGAAGCTCTCTCGGTGCAATTGCAATCCAAGCAGCACAGTCTCTGGCAAATCTCACCAAATGGAAGACATGACCATAGCTCTCACCATGACAACAGGCTTCGACGTTAGCGACCAAGCAAAGAAGAGCAAAGCAGTCACAGAATTTGTGTTTCACTTCATGCCACTGCACACGTGTACTAACTACTTTGTGTCTCTTTCTATTTCTATTCCCCTCGCATAGCTGCGAACATCATCCGCTTAAAGTAGGGACCGCATTCCTGCGCCACGAGTCCAAGTTCTACCTGTACGCGCTGTACAACAAGAACAAACCGAAGAGCGACTCGCTGATGAGCGAAAACGGGACGCAGTTTTTCAAGGCAAAACAGATCGAGTTGAACGACAAGATGGATCTGGCGTCGTACTTGCTGAAGCCGGTGCAGCGAATGGGCAAGTACGCGCTGCTGCTCCAACAGCTGATGAAAGCGTGCGCTGAGGTGCAGGTGAGTTGAGAGACGAAGCATTTTCCAAAGGCCTGATATTAACATTTTCGTTTCCTTCGATATCCGTAGCACACGAACAGCAACCCGGAAATCCTGGAGGATCTTGAGATGCTCCAGAAGGCGGAAGAGATGGTACGCTTCCAGCTGCGTCACGGTAACGATCTGCTTGCGATGGACAGTCTGCGTGACTGCGATGTGAACGTGAAGGAACAGGGACGGCTGCTGCGCCAGAACGAGTTCCTTGTGTGGGAGGGCAAGGCGGGCAAGAAGTCACTCCGGCAGGTGTTTCTGTTCGAGGAGCTAGTACTGTTTAGCAAGGCGAGGAGATTCCCCGATCGGAAGGTAACTTTTGAATAATCCCTGTTGTACTGAACTATAATGTAAATAATATTTTGTTCTCTTTCTCACCAGAACTTGGATATCTACATCTACAAAAACAGTATCAAAACGTCCGACATTGGGTTGACGGCGCATGTGGGCGATTCGCCGTACCGGTTCGAGATTTGGTTCCGCAAGCGTAAACCGGGCGACACATGGACGCTGCAGACAATGAGCGAGGACGTTAAGAACGCGTGGACGGAGGAGATTTCAAAGTTGCTATGGAAACAGGCGAAGCGTAACCGTGAGATCCGACTTGCAGAGATGTCTTCGATGGGCATTGGCAGCAAGCCGTGTCTGGATATACGCCCGAGTCAGGATCAAATCAACGATCGGTCGATCAGCATCTCGCAGCTTGGAAAGGGTAGGATCGTTGTGGCGTTACGTTTCGTCGTCTTTGCGGGGATACTAAAAAAAATAATCTTTTTTTAGCTCCCAAACTGAGGAACTCCTTCATGGGCACACTGCCAGAATCAAAGTCAAACAAGCGACCACAGTCGATCATTTCCGTCAGCTCATCCTCGTCGGGTAGCTCATCAGTTAGCACTGGAACGAGCTCAACGACGAGTGGATGTGAGGCGACAACGGTTAGCAACAGTAATAGCTCCTCCGGGACATCCTCCGCCGCTAGCAATAGTGGAAGCAGCAGCAGCAGTAGTAGTAGCAGTAGCAGTAGCAGCAGTGCTAGCAGCACCACAACGACCAGCATCACCACCTGCAAGCGGTTAACGCTCAGCATAACCGATCCGAATGCTCCGGCACCTCTGAAGACGAGCTACAAGAAGCATCAGCGTTCAACCACACTCGTGAGCCAATGTTCTATGGGTAAGTTCGATGTCTGGAAGGCGTCGGAGGTTAGCATTAAGCATTACATTTTGTGTTTCCTTCTTCCCCAACAGAGAGTGGCATTATTGCTGATATTTCACTAAGCCCGGACGAGGTGCTGGACAACCCGCACTGGCCACACCACCATCACAACAACAACAATAACCATCACTTACCAAAGCATACCAACCTGAAGAAGACGCACAGCCTTGCGTCCTCCACACACAGTTCCGGCCCCATCTCGCTGCCCCTCACGCTGCTATCCTCCGAGGACGGTACTGCGAAAGCGATCGAGACCAAATCGGACACGATTGCGGAATCGCCCGACAGTAACGCTACCATAACGGTGCATCTTTAAAGGTCCAAGTGTGGCCTCGCTTTACCGATCACCCAGACCTCCCCGAAACCCTGTACAAACTGTTCCATTTTTCTGGTCCCTTGAGTGCATGAGCGAGTGTGCGAGTTTTAGATAAGATTTAAATGGCCACACATAAGCCGAAACTACTTGTAAGCTGGCGGCGCGTTATTATCCATTACTTTTACTGCTAAAACGTACTATTAATCGGTAGTATTAGCCTTATTTCTAATGATACTTTAACGAAAACACAACTTTTTGTTTAAGTTAGCATGCCTGCATGTGAGTGTGTGTATAAGCTGTTAAGTCGTGAAATTAAATAGCGTAAGTGTGCTAAGAAAAATCTAAAACTACTAAAAAATACACAAAAAAAGGATAATTAAAAGTGAAAGGATAGGAAGAAAAAGTTAAATTAAATTTATGAACAAAAACACTTTAACAAAACAAAAGGAAAAGCTAAAACATTCGATAAGGAACAACCTCTTTAATGTGAAGGAAAGTAATTTATTGTACTCTAGCATGTTAACTTATGTATGTGTGAGTGTGTGTATCATCGGTGAGGAAACTGGAGTTGAGAAGCCTAAAAGGAAGATTTGTAGGAATAAACTACCGATTTATTGTATTTTTTATTCCATTCATTCTCTCTTTTTAAGATAATATTTGCTTCATGTTTGAGAGATAGAGAGAGAGAGAGAGAATAATAAGTAACACTTTGTGTTTTAGCAGCGTATTGGAAAAGTTTTAATCTTTTTGCGTTGCGGTATTAACAAACCACAAACCATAAAACAGTAGTAAAGAATATTATTTCACACCTGCTATGCTTACACATCATCTCGCAACCGTTACTGCAACCTTCTTCCGTTCGTGCTCTTTATGTTTTTGTTCGATATTGTTTTGCAATACAAAGAAAACTCGTTACAAGAGTGTGCTCGTTTTTCGCTATTTACCCCGCCCTCCGTATCATGTAATTCATGGCGAGGGAAATACAACACAAGAGGAATAAAGCGCATGCGCGAAAGGATAAAAGTATGATAAGAAATAAATAGTATTTTATTTACCTGTACAACTTGTGTTTTAGTGTTTGATTACCTGACGTTTTTTAAGGGGAAAGATTAGTAAAGGTATTTCTCTGCTTATTTCCTAATTTTTATATCCATCGTTGGGTACACAGACAAATTGAGAAACACTGAACCGGTTGAAAAGTGTTGTGCGTTTTGCATAACTTCTGGCGCTTACAGTGCGCTCCGAAAAAAGCGTTTATTGCTATTGAAAACACTCACACACGTTCCCGACAGCGAGCTCCCCAACAAGCCCAAACGGTTTAACTGAAAGAACCAGGAGAGCAGGTACGATACGATCTGCGTCTCTTTTCCATCTTGCCGGTCTAAGTGAAGCAACGGGAGAGCATCCATCGCAGGAGACAGCCTTCGTTCCCTGTTCGCTCGTTCCGCACACGCTAAAGATGCCAAGCGAAACTAACAGAAATAACAAGAGAGCATCCATCGCAGGAGGCATCGATCAAAATATTCCTCTCACGCTCATCTCGATTCCAAACGCGTACCGGCTCGTTCCGAAATCCAGGTAAAGCAACAGGAGAGCATCCATGTCAGGAGACTGCCTTTGCCCGTACCAGCTCTCTTCTTTTCGCCATCCTCGCTCATTCCGGCACACGCCAAACGAAACTAACAGAAACAACAGGAGAGCATCCATCGCAGGAGGCTGCTTATCTCATATCAGTAGCACCTATCGCCGTCCCATTCTCTCGTACGCCATTCGTACGATCTACATTTTAATGGCGTTTGTGTCATGATGGAACGGGATCACTAGCGTGTGCAACGTTGATCGTGTCGATCTCTTTACTCTCATGGGATCCTAGGCAGAACCAATCATACTAGCCAACATTTTCCTATTGATTGCCATTTTGTTCGGCAACTAATATCTCTTCATTCTAACACGTCTAATCACATGCTAATTCGATCTCTTCGTATGATCTCGTTCCCACGTATGCAGTGTGATAGCGCATTTATCTTATCATTCCAATTGGATTCTCTCGTCCACCTCCAATAAGAAAAACGATATAAATGTATTAAATGGCTTTTATACACCTTCTCCCTAATCAAGCAGGCCGATTGTTAAGCGTTAGTCGCTAGAAGTGCACTTCAGTTAACCAGGAAGAAAAGCGATTTTGAGTGAATAGAAGCACCCATGATGCTCTTATTGATAGGGGAATATCAAAGGAGATTGATAAGAAGCAAAAAACAAGAAGTCCTCAACAAGAACAAGTTATTATGAAATGATTGTGTTGATTTTATTTACGCATTGCTTCCATTTTAATCAGTCCCTACGGTTCGTTCGATTTAGTTCCATCCGAAGAAATCCTTCAGCACCTGCACGATGTGGTCGACATCGACGCCGAGGCTTTCCAGCTTGTTCAGCATGCTCTGAACCTCAGCTGAGCGCTAGTTATGAATGAGAAAAGAGTGTGTTACAACAAAAGCACTGCAACATGATTTAAGGATCACCTACCTCGTACAGATCGCGCAGCTGCTTGTGGTCAAACTTCTGCATGTACTCGAACAGTGCCTTGAATTCGGGGCTCGTCTTCAGCTTGTCCTCGAACATGGCCTCGAGCTCGGCTTCGGGCATCATGGCGAGCGCTTCCTCCAGCAGACCGTTCAGTCCTCCAGTGCGCACTGCAAGACCGTCACAAAACTATCGTTAAAGCCTGCCAACGGCAAACTAACTAACCGATGTCAAACTTACGGCTTCGCAGGGTGGTCGGCTTCAGCTGCTTCAGTCCGAGGAAGTCGGCCACAGCGTTCAGCGAGTCGTAGGCCGGCACACCACCGTCCTCGAGGTACTGGAGCAGATCCCGCACGGCCGTCAGCTCGAAGAACTGGTCCCATACCGTGGCGAACTCTTCGCCCTGCAGGTAGAGCAGCGTCTGCTGGACCTCCTTGTCGCTCAGCAGGTAGCGCATGGCCAGGTTGAGCAGATCGTCCAGCGGCAGCAGTCCGACGAAGTCATCGAAATCGTCGGTAAGGGCCCGCTCGGTCGGGGCGCAGGACACGGCACTGGAGGCCACCAGGCAAGCGACAACAAACGCGGCAAACTTCATGTTGCTTGGTTCCGTTTTTGTGTTGGTTGGTTGGTTCCTTGCTTGCTGTTATCACTGCACTGAGCTGTGGAAGGCTTGGGAATGATTTCTGAAAGCAATGGTCGGTGGCTTTTATACAAAACCAACTACTGGGCCACTACCACTGCCAGTATCTGCCGGTCAACAGTCGATTAGTGTAGCTATCTGATAAACCAACTTTCGCTTTCGAGTGTGCACATCTGTTGGCAACGCTACTGGACTTTCGTCCTCTCGCCCACTCAAGAAGTACGCGTCGCCTCAAGTGGACGATTGTCATTATAATAACATAATCTGAATTAATGCAGATACAGCTTGGAATTTGTTCAATTAAAAGAACTGTGCTGATGATCCTTGGAGGCTCCCATTCTCTGGAACCACTTACGGTTTAATCCTGTCCGTTTTTTTCCTCTTCTCTCTGGATGTTTCTAGGCAAATCGGAGGATATACTCAATTTAAAGCTGAGAGGTTACACAAAGAGTGCGTTTTTTTCTGTGGACATTTACCACAGAGTTCTTGTGAGATTTAGAAGCTTCTGGCTATGGGTTATAGTCTACATTCTATGGAGGTTCCATAGCATTCCAGTTCCATGGCTTTCGTTTATTTGCAGATTTCCTTCACAGCGACACAGCAAGAAGTAAGAATAAAGTACACCAATCAAATTCATCTGGATAAACGAAGCAAAACTAACTCTATATAGGAGTGTCTTATTTTATGGAAAGCTTCACAATATATTTAAGAACAATTTAACTACAAAAAACACGTTTGATAACTCTACTGAAAGACAAAACGCTCTTTGAAATTCTTGATGCAAACCCATACCCCAATGATAAAACGATAAAATACTATCAGATCAGATCAGCAAAAGCAATGGTGGTATAAAATCATATGTTTTATATACCTTTCCCTTTCATCAACGATAAAAGGTTGATATCGTTACTGCTTCCAAAAACTTAACGTGAAAGGGAGAAAACACTAACAGCAACTTTAGGCTCGTTTTTTCAACGGAAAGAAAGGAATAAGCAACAGACTAACAACCAATGGGAGACTAGCAGCACATCAGTCTCTTTCCTTCCTTGCGTGATAAGAGTGCTTAGCGCGATAAGATCAGTTATCGGTCGGATGCTGTGAGAGAGAGAGAGAGAATGAGATAAAGCTGAGATGACACAGCTATAGCTCCTGCTCTCCTGTTAATTCAGACAGTTATACTTCAGTTTAGAGTCGTAGTAGGCCGTTTTAGAGAGGGCTAAGAGAGGAGAGCCAGCAAGAGAGCAGGATGACGAAAAGAGATTGCCGTGAGATAAAGTCAGCCTCTTTCGTTGGATGCTCTCCTGTTACTTCAGCCAGAATAGTAGGCCGTTTTACAAACTTGTCAGATTGACGGGGACGATGATGCTATGAGATAAATGCAGCCTCCTGCAATGTTATGCTCCCCTGTTACTTGAGTTAAGGTTTTTGAGGGAAAGAAAACGACGCTTTCACACGATCACTTTGAAACGACGGTTTTCGGATAAAATAAGCGTGTGAAGAAGAAAGCATCACAGGAACTATTGTTGCTCTTTCCATTTCCACTCTCTTACCATCGAGTAGGACGACGAAAACACAACCACCGATCTTGGAAACTTTTGGTTTTGTTTGGTTTAGAGGTTTTATTCCTTTGTCTTACTTTTAACAATTGCACGTTTTTTGTTTGCTAACTAGTTTGCATGATTAACGTTTAATTTAACACTGTTCTTCTTTCTCTCTTGGTTTCTTTTTTCCTCTTCTTCGTGTTGCATCTGATCGTTTGCTGCTGTTGCTACACTGATTCCTTTTCCTTTTTCTGCATTATGATGATCAATAGTTTCTCTGTCTTCACACACACACACACACACTCCCTATTCTTCCATCTTAATTGAGCTGATACGGTGATGAGCACGGGGGGTGGGGAGAGGGTGTCCTCGATAGAAGTTAATATAATGTTAACACAATCAAACATCCTTCCTGCCTCGGCTCGCCCTCTCTCTCTCTCTCTCCCTCGAGGGATACCGGGTGGGATGAGAGCAAGCGGGCGAAAGGGATGAAAATCGCATCGCAAATCATCGAACGACAAACAGCATGCTTGCTGCGTTGTTGTGGTTAACAAAATCGGAGATCAGAAAATACATAAGACACACACATACACACGATTTTTATTTTCTCTTCACATTTGGAGTGGTGTTGTTGGTTGTTGGTTTGTTTTCGCACGGTTTTACCATCTTGTTTCCTTGTTGCATTCTTTTTTTAAAGCTTTTCCTCGTTCGTGTCTGCCGCGAACGGTGGCACATCTTCTTATACAGCCTGTGTCTCTTTTCTCTTTTTTCTTCTTTATTTATCTCCTCTTACGCACACACACATCTTCTTCTTCGCTAATCTGTCTGTTTATATTCTTTTTGATGCTTTGTATGTTTTTTTTGGTTGTTTTTTTATCTTCTTCTGTTAACTTAACACGTACACTTCTCTCTCTCTCTCTCACTCACTCAAAACCTAATGCTTACTCCCAGGTCTTAATGACTTCGTTGGCTGTTGTTGTTGTTGTTGTTGTTGGTTGTAGCGTCATGAAGATCGTCGTCGTTACATAAGGGATTATTAACAATTTTTCGTAAAACAAAAGATACAACAAAGCGTTCCGTTGGGCACATTTGGTCGTGCAGGATCACAGGTTAAACACGTTCGTGTCGGGGTACGGTGATGGTCCATGATGGTCGAAAGTCGTACACGGGTCGGGAGCGGGTTGAACAGAGTAGAGGGTCAGACAAAGGGACGAAGGGAGAGAAAGAACGAGATGGAGGGGCAAATCGTTTTCGAAAAGAGAAAATAAGAAAGAAAAAGAATAAAACATTATAGATAAACCCGAACGTAAAGTACATAAATGTTGAAAATTAAAAGTAATGTATAAAAAAGAAAAGAAACAATAATTTTTAAAAAATTTAGAACAAAAACGAAAGCAAATTTTGAAGCAAAATGTAAATATATAATTCCTGTTTTTTTTTTTCAAGAGGGAAAAGCAAGAAACAAGTAAAAGAGAGATTAAGCCAATCGTTCTTTTAGGATCCATTTCAGTGGATGTGAAAAGAACAGGGAAGTGGGTGCTTGAAGTTTGAACAGTTACATTTAACAAGCATTTGTTTCGTTTCATAAATTAAAAAGGTGGGATAAGAACGAAAAGCACTTGAGAAACAGGTATGGGAAAGAATTTAAAAAAGAAAGCATAAATTTTGAAGCCGTACCAAGAAGCACTTAAATAGTAAACATGATAAGGATAAGGGTATCGTATTGGACCAAAAGCTTGTTTCCATTGGGAATTTTGGATGACTTATTCTGTTTTTTTTTTCTCTATTCTACTAATATCGGGATGATACTCCCTCTTCACTTAGGTTGCTGCTTACCCACACATACAAAACGTATGCACACACACATACACACGTGTGTTGCCTGTTGTCTCGTACGGACAGACACACACACACACACAGTAACGGAAAGGGAGGGTTGTTGGGCGCAGGGGGGTGGTCGATCGGTTGGTAAAGCTGACGATTCGCACTTGGCGGGGGAAGCTGATGATAACACGGACGGGACAGTCACGGACGATCACAAAACACACACACGCAGAGAGATAAAGGATCGTTGACTTCGGGGCGTTGGATGTTGGGAGTGTGTGTGTGTGTGTGTGTGTGTGTGTGTGGAGGTGTGTATGAAACAGGGACGTTTCTCTTCGTTTTATTTTAAGTTGTGTGGCCGCCGACAATAAAGCTGATGATCACAGGATAAAACGCGGGAAGGCAGGAGGGGATACAGCACAAAACACAAAACGCAACTGTGTCACGGGACGGGACGGGACATCCCGGGGTGTCATCCTTCCACAAAACGCTTGTCCAGCAGGTACGGTGGCACAGAGAGAAAGGAGAGGATATACGTCACCAGGACGACACTTTGTTGGATCTTTATTACTCTCTCTCTCTCTCTCTCTCTATATATATATATCCCTCTGAATCTCTCCCTGTTTTTTACTTCATCCCCCACCTGGGAGGATGACGCAAAGCGATCTTTAAAAGGGGAGTCTTTGGAAAGGATAGTGAGAGTTCGGTATTCACTCTCTCTCTCTCTCTCTCTCTCTCTCTCTCGATTGTGTTTGTCTCAATTTGAAGATCCTTCGAAGAGTCACTGCGTTGCAGGACACTCCTGGAGCTCCTTCATTACATCCCCAATTTGGCACACGCTGTTCACACTTAATTTCACACATACACAGACCGAACAGAAGAAGAGCTTCCGCTAAGTCATTACTCTCTTGTGGTGATCCTTTAAGTGTCCTTCTTCGAAGGTTAAAGCATCCCCAGACCATCTAGAAATGCCTTACAAGAGTTGTAACGATCGCGAACGATCCTCCCTCTTTCTGGTCGTGTGATGGTGAAAGAAAGGGACATTGACTGGGGACAGAGGATTTTTTTAAGGGAAGGACACAAACACACACACACACACACTGGAAGCCTTTTTCGTCCACTGGGAGATTTTTTGTTTTCTGTATTTAGTGTCTCGTTTGGGATTGTCGTAATATATAACAATACGGGGCGGGGGGGAACACAACAAAACATGATGATTGGTTGTTCTGTAGGCAGATGGGAGGGAGGGGAAGGGCCTCGATGACTTGACACGGGTGTTCAAACACGCACAACACACACGCGCCGGGTTTTTTTTTTCTTTTGCTGTTTGCTCTATTGCTTTTGGGATTGTAAGGTGTGTGTATTTTTGTTTGTTATAACTGTCTCTAATGGAAATCAGGATTGACTGTAGGCAGAAAAGAAGAGAAACGAAATTGTATCACTATTAAAATGATTCACCTTTCTTTAAAAATAAAACAAAGGATGAGCACAACACTACTCTCTACCGGTGTTTCCACTAAAACTGTAAGACAAATTCTACTACCAAAACCATTCGGTACTAACTACCATTTAAGTACTAAAATGGAGCTCTACTTTCTATTGCATTTATACAGCTTTGTACAAGATTGTTAGAAATATATAGTATAATTAAAAAGGTGAAAAATCAGTCTACTTATTTTCACAGCTAACGATGGTAGCTTGAACACTGCACCGTTTCTTGTTTCTTTACTTTCTTTGCTTGATTTGCAGACGTGCGCTGGATGGTGTATGATGAAGCAAGGGGTCGTAGCGTAGTGTGCTGGTTGGAGTTCTTGTCACACTCGGGTAGCGCGCGCAGGATACGATCACAGCTACACACTTTTCACACATGCAGCAGAGAACAGACCCGGACGTCCTGACCGGATGTTACGGGGACGACGAGAGCCGCGGTAACGTCATTCCGTAGAAGCTGGAAGCTTATCACAAAACTCGCGCACACGCGAAACACACACACACACACACACACAGGTATGATTAAGAGGCATTCAAAGTCGCGTGGAAAAAAAGGAGGTTGCAAAGAGGATGCTGAGGAGAAATGTTCTCAAAGTGAAAGTTTGCTGCAGATATTTAGTGGTGACAGAGAGTCGGGTAATAATATCGGATGCAGTATTGGTGTTTTGCTGCTGCTGATTCCCGTCATGTAGAAGCTTCAAGGTACGCTTGAGTTACTTTACAAAAAACGAATCTCAGCGCAGCTGATAAGGGAAAAGTTAGTTAGTTGATGTGAATTAGAAAGAGGGAGAGAGAGAAAAAAAACACACGCTCGCAATGATGCTGTTTTTTCGTGTTGTTTAATGTTAAAAGGGTAAAGATTAATTTGTTTTCGGTATGTTTAAAATGTATTTTTTATTTGTTTTTTCTTCTTCTTCTTCTACTGTTCTTCTTTTAGTCTCATTGTTGTAGGTTTTACGAACTTAGCGATTTGTTTTTTTTTTGTTGTTTTTAGCTGTTATCTTGTTAGGTTTGTTTGTTTGTTTGTTTGTTGTTGTGGTGTGTTTACCGAATTCCTTCTTTTTCTCCTTTGTTTTCTGTTTTTTTACTAAAGAATGTTAAATTAATTTACTATTTGAAATCAATCCAAGTAGTACAACACTTTTCAGGTTGATTTGCTTGTTTTCTTTTCTGGTTGAGGTTCATTCTACGCACAGAACAGAGAAGACTTCGTTGCAGAACACATGGTTCTACCGTGAACTACTCCTTCAGTGACTCTCTTTTCCCTTTGTTTCACATATTGACAAGACGTTTTGTTTTTTAACTGTGGTTGTTCTTGTTCTAAGAATGGTATTAAATTCTTACCTAGTGGTTTTCCTCGCTCTTTCACTTGAACCCATCTCGTCCCTTCCTTTTAACCTACTGCACTTTTTATAATAAGTTTTAATGATTTTTATATATGCTTTACTATTATGGTTAATCATTTGTTGCTCGATTCTAACAACTGCACGGGGAGAGGGAGAGGGATCTTAACGTTCTACCTCTGCGGGGGAGAAGGAAAAAACAACAATTCATTTGCACAATAGGTGCAATCGTATTTCAGCCATCGGTTCTTGAGATTTTGCTCGTTTTTTTTTCATAGAGCAATCATCATCCAGCACGTCGAGGCAATACACCACACGATGTTTCTGTTTCGACTTCTTATATAAATAAAAAAAGAGAAAAAAACCTTCCAAAAGAGTTCGACAATAATCGACTCCATATGTTTTGCTACGCTTCCGGGTTTTTCCCCTCCACCCCTCTCGTACAACAACATTAAAACCCGTCTGTACGCGAACCGATCGACGGGGGGCGTTGAACAATGGAAAACATACAAACAGACATGCAACAATTGTGTGATACACAAATGGGAAAGGAAAACGAGCAAAAAGAGTTGTAAAAAAAAAAACAGGGAAACAAAACGGCTTATTAATCTATTAGATCGTCAGCCAACTATACTAGGCTAGCTTCTTGCCGTCGCTTTAACCAAAGCTATGCAAAATCCTATCTACGATTTTTCCCATTTTTTAATTCTTTTTAAAGCAATCTTCTGCTGTGTTAAGCGTTCGCGCTGGATGGAATTTAACGGAATCCTTCCTTCCTTTCCTTCCTACCATTCTAGGCACAACACTGATCATCATCAGTATCAACGTTTTAGTCTCATTTTGTCCCCGCAACCCATACCGCCCGGTTTGTATTCATTCATTCCAATCAGGGGGGGCAGACTACAGTCAACCGTGTGGGATGAGTTGTAGGACACTACGCAACAACAGAAAAAGGAAACAAGCCGCGTGCGCCTGCTTTACTTTGCTTCTAGCAAACGCAGAAAACAAACGACACTAACGATCCGATCTTTTCACACACAAAATGTAACACATATTATAGAATTAAAGATATTGCTGCGAATCGTTATAAGAAAGAAAGGGCTTCGCTGTAGTGCGAAAGCTGTTCTGTTTTAGCATAAGGGTAGTAGTATAGAGTTGTTGTAGAAATAGCAGTAGTAGTAGTATTAGTAGGTAGCAATTATTCCCCTTTTCTCTACATCAGACTTCAGAGTAAAAAGTCCAACCTTATATCGCTCCCCGTTTGATGTCATCGTTAAGGAAGAAACGAACGATCGGTGTATTACAATTTCTTCTCCATACTTTTTTTTTTTCGTTAAACTTACTACTCGTCGTCTGTTCTTTCGTCGAATCCTTTCTTCTTTTTTTGTTTTGTTTTTGCATGCTTGCCCACTTTCACGACCATGGAGAACTAGCCAATTGGGCCATGGCAAAGGTTTGCCTTCTTTTTAGCTAGTGACTTAATATGCGCGACGATCGTCATTCGTTCGTCCCGGTTTCCCTTACCACCACACACATTTTTCTTACATTACACAAAAGAAACTTGTCCGCCCCGGATTGTTGAACATGTTGTTTTGCCGTTTTTTTTCTCTCGTGTGTTCCGATTTTTTAAATAAGTTAAGTATTTCACGCTCAGGAAAACAGACTAATGATGTAAAAGTTAGAATAGGGAGAGGGGTGTCAGATGAGAAAGATAGAGAGCGAGATGCGCACTTGCGTGATCGTTGGAAATCTTCTCTCAAGCTTAACATTCTCACGCGTGTTTGTGTATGTGTATGGGGAAGGTGTGATTGTGGGCTTATAATCTACCGACATTTCCGGTTAGAGATTTCCCGAAAGAGAGAGGTTAGTATTGAACGAGCTGCTGTTTTAACATTGTAGTATATTCTTACAGGGAAAGTAAAGGTATTTGATGATGTTTTGTAATAGAGTAAAGCAAATACAAACGAGTAAGCCAAACGATAAAAAAACAAACCGCATAGAAAAGAATCAAACTTTAAAACACAAACAGGGGGAAAAGAAAACACTCTTCGAAGCGCACCATTTCCTTCGTTGTATGGTGAGAAACATGTTTTGGCATAAAATAGGTTACAAATCTATTCTTCTCCTAAGCTATATGAACTGTGTTAATAATTGATCGCAGAAAACAAAACCTGCCTAACTGTGGGATACGTTGTGGATTCGGGTTTTGATGAGGTATAAACCTCCGCCTGCAACTGATCACAAACCATCTCTCTCACAGACATGACATGCCATTCAGTGAGAAAGCTAGTGTTGTGTGTAGATAGTACGTGTTTGGGTGTGATAAGTATAGAAAGTTGGTGGTTTGGTAGCATTAAAAGTAGTTGTAAGTAATTTCGCAAACAGCGCTCACAGTTTGCTCACTCATTCCTGCAATTATATGCACACACACACGCTCGCGCACGCACGCGCACACATACGGTGACGTTTCGCACGCCTTTTCACGTACATGTGAGAGATTGTGATGGGCGAAAGGCAGACGTGACGGTGTCTTCCTCGCCCGCTAAGCCTTATTATTGCACACTAGTACGCCGCAACGTGTGTTGAACGTTATATGGGGTCCACATTCCATACTGCTGAGATTTTAAAAGTGCTAAAGCTCTGTTACTACACGTCCTGCCATTTGATTCGCTTAGTGAAGTTGGTAAAATAACCCATCTCCTTGCTCTGATGATACTACGCCTTGCCTTTTCTACGGTTTTGTTGTGTGCCGTGTAGAAGAATATGGGTGTGTAACGAATGAATTGGTGAATTGCTTTTGAGGAAAGTACGGATACAATGTATATGCGCAAACCACATATGATGTGAATTTACACGCTAACGGTCAGATAGGAACCTACCCAAGAATCTGATGCGAGCAATACGCTTCTCAACTACTACGCTCTCTCTTTCGTTCTATCTTCCGAATTTTCGCTATATCCTCGGATATGCAAACGCAACATATGCATATCAGCTACCCAGTATTATCATTACCACTGAGCACACGCACACACACACACACACTTTCACACGCTCTGACTAATTGCTCGGTCTGATCTATACCTAAAAGCCAGTGACCATTGCCACCGGGGACATCCTATGCGCACAGCACACAAACTGCAGCACGCTAAAATTAACGACACGAACTTCTCTTTCTCTCTCTCTCTATTTCCCTCTCCTAACCCAATCTCTCTATCTCTTCGCTTTTACTATCATTTCCTCTTCCGAGGAAGAAGCAGACTGCGGCGGCGACGGCGGCGTGCGCGCAAACAATTTTATACGGTCAACGTTTTTATCTAAACTTTACACGCAATCGGTATTCGCTAAATAGATCAAACATATATATAGTATATGCCCCGTGCGCCGCACGCAAAAGGTGCGCATCGCCGCAGCATCAAAAAGATAGATGTAGGTTTGCTAAGTAATAGTAACGATTAAAAAGAAAAACATAGCGAGAGGAGGCGCGGGCCGGAGGAACAGCTCTCGATTGCTCGCGATAAACATCATCAACGGGACACGCACACACACGGGGACAGGGTGCGTCCCCACCCGTCACTCACACACGCACGCACGGTGCCTTTCAAAAGGATGAATGATTCTATACTGGTGTCTTGTCTCTCTCGTAATGTTTGTTTAACCTTTTTTGCTTCACTATTTCCTATTTACGCGTTCTTGCCTCCTTGTCGGCACGTTAGGCTTGTTCTGTGTTTATGTCCCTCCACTCGTATCGTGGGGTTTCCCATTACACGCTCCTCAGATGTGTTGTGATTTGTTATCAGTGAATGATTTTACTGTGCGAGAGGTTTTTATGAGCAACAAACACTGATCTCTACTAATCGAGTGCACAGTTCGATCCGTGCGCACCACATGATTTCCGATCCACCGATTGAGAGAGTAATGAATGGTTGTCTGTGTGTGTATATATATAACTATTGTTTTATATTATGCGTGCTTATATGAAAGTGTGACCGGGTACACTACACCACTTCCGTGACGATGGCCGACTGTCGGCGACACTTTCACCGCGAACTGCTTCTTCTCCTTCTATGTAAGTTGTGGTGTGTGTATATATGTTATGATCTCTATCTCTACTTCCTTCTATTCCCTTGTTGCCCTAGACGCAAGACGCTTTTGTAACGCTAGCAGTAGGTAGCAGTAGTGGCAGAAGTTATGGTAGCAATCGCAGATGTTCTGTTATCTCACGTTCGCTCGCCATATTATGGACCCCATATGATGTAAGCAAAGAACACGGCCCACGCTAACACTAGTCCATGCATATTTTTTATGTAACTCTCACCGTCCGAAATCCTTCTGGCGACGAACTTCAGGATTTCATCCAGCAGCACGACCGGCAGCGAGAACTTCATGACGGTCATCCACTCATCTCCGTTCAGTGGAGTAACTTGGAAAACGGTCTGCAAAGGAGACGAAAGGTGTGATGTTAAGTAGCTGATACTGGTGTGTTGCGCTACCCCTCGGGCCGACCGTTGGTCCAATACTTACGGAAAGAACGTCAACGTAGAGGATGACGAAGTGGAGAGCGAACGACAGACACATGGAGGCAATCAGCCACATGTTGGACCATGGCGGCATCTGGACAAGCGACTGGTTCTCAGACAAGCTGTAATAATACAAGGGAAATCACATCATGTGAGCACATCCATAGAATACGGATATGTGGTAAAACATTTTACCTGTTCATGGCGTTCAACATCTCAATGGTGACCAGCACAGACAGAGCCATGGTCATTGGGTGAGGGTCGTTGAAGATCTTGCAGTCAATACCCTTGAACTCTTCGCCACCGCCCAGGCAGGACAGATGGTGAGTCAGCTGCCAGTACGACAGCTGCGGGCCAGTCTCGGAGAACATGAACCACCAGGCAGCACCTCCAACGGTAGCGCAACCGACATATCCACCAATGGCCATGTAACTATTAGGGATGACGAATAAGAAGAACTCAATTACACCTCATCACTTGAGGTTTGGCTTCGCACGAAACTTACCGGAAGAACAACCATCCAGAGATCAAACCTTCATCAGCCTTGCGCGGTGGCTTGGTCATGATGTCCAGATCCGGTGGGTTGAAGCCGAGGGCAGTAGCTGGCAGACCGTCAGTGACCTGTGCAGTTAGACAGAAAGGCATTGCGTAAGTATCATCTCTTCCTCCCCAAATATCAAACAACTTCCTTCCATCCCCCCTCAGACGATCACTTACCAGGTTGACCCACAGCAGCTGGACTGGGATCAGGGCTTCTGGCAGACCCAGAGCGGCAGTCAGGAAGATGGACACGACCTCACCAATGTTGGACGAGATCAGGTAGCGGATGAACTGCTTCATGTTGTTGTAAATGGCACGACCTTCCTCAACAGCGGCAACAATGGAGGAGAAGTTATCGTCAGCCAGCACCATCTCGGCGGCCGACTTGGCGACAGCGGTACCGGAACCCATGGCAATACCGATTTCGGCCTTCTTCAGGGCAGGGGCGTCGTTGACACCGTCACCAGTCATAGCGGAGATTTCGTTCATGCTCTGCAGGAACTCCACAATCTTGGACTTGTGGGCCGGCTCGACACGCGAGAACAGACGGGCACGGGCGCAAGCTTCACGCTGCTCCGACACGGACAGATCGTCGAACTCACGGCCAGAGTACGACTTGCCGGTGGTGTCCTCATCCTCTCCGAACACACCGATACGGCGGCAGATAGCCTCGGCGGTGGCCTTGTTGTCACCAGTGATGACGATGACACGGATACCGGCAGCGCGGCAGCGAGCGATCGAGTCCAGGACTTCCTTACGCGGCGGGTCCAGCATACCGACGACACCGACGAAGGTTAGGTTAACCTCATAGGTGTAGAACTTGGTCGAGTCGTTCAGGTCCATGTCTTCCGGCTTCATCGGGCTGTCAGCGGTGGCCAGGGCCAGACAACGGAGCGTGTCACGTCCGGTACCGTACTGGCGGGTCAGGTCCAGGATGCGCGACTTCAGGGTCTGGGTCAGCGGCACCTTGGTCGTTCCGACGCGAGCGTGCGTGCAACGGTCCAGCACACCTTCCGGAGCACCCTTACAGAACAGCTTCGGTCCATTGCCCAGCTTCGAGGCCTTCAGCGGGGTACAGTAGGTCGACATGGATTTACGATCGCGCGAGAACTCCAGGGTGAATTCCTTCTTCCACTTGGTTTCGATCTCCTGACGCACGCAGATGGCGCTCGAGCGGCGGTCCAGACCCTGCTTCGACACGCCGAAGGGGTTCAGCTTCTCAGCCAGCACAATCAGAGCGGTCTCGGTGGCTTCACCGACCTTCTCGAAGACCTTCTTCACCTCGTTGAAATCAATGGCAGAGTCGTTACACATGATGCAGATCGTTCCCAGCTCGTGCAGGGTCTCGTAGTCGGCGGCCTTGACGCGCTGTCCGTTGAGGGTGACCTCACCGATCGGCTCGTAGGTGGAGCCCGAGATCTCGAACTCGGTGAAGCTGCTGTCGTTGCCCTCAACCTTATCGAAGATGAACATGCGCGAGACGGACATCTGGTTGGTGGTCAGCGTACCGGTCTTATCCGAGCAGATGACCGAGGTACAACCCAGAGTTTCGACGGACGGCAGCGAGCGGACGATAGCGTTCTTCTTGGCCATACGGCGAGTACCCAGGGCCAGACAGGTGGTGATGACAGCGGGCAGACCCTCCGGGATGGCAGCGACGGCCAGGGCGACGGCGATCTTGAAGTAGTAGACGGCACCCTTGATCCAGGAGCCACCGTGGGCGGGATCGTTGAAGTGACCAATGTTGATGGCCCAGACAGCGACGCAAATCAGCGAGATAACCTTGGACAGCTGCTCACCGAACTCATCCAGCTTCTGCTGCAGCGGGGTCTTGATTTCCTCGGTCTCGGACATCTCAGTACGGATCTTGCCGATAGCGGTGTTCAGGCCAGTGCCGATGACAACACCGCGAGCCTTACCGGCGGCGACATTGGTACCGGAGAACAGAATGTTCTTCTTGTCCTGGTTGACGGCGCGCGGGTCCGGAACGGCATCGGTGTGCTTGATCACGGACACGGACTCACCAGTCAGGATGGACTGATCGATACGGATGGTGGTGGAGTAGATCTTGATCAGACGGATATCAGCCGGGATCTTGTCACCGACCGACACCTCGACCACATCACCAGGGACGATCTCCTTGGCGCGGATCTTCTGAACGCCGGACTTGTCGCCACGGACGACCTTGCCCATCTCCGGCTCGTACTCCTTCAGGGCTTCAATAGCGGACTCGGCATTACGTTCCTGCCACACACCGACGACGGCGTTAGCGATCAGAATCAGCAGAATGACGAAAGGTTCAACGAAAGCTTCAACACCTTCATGTTCCTCAAATAGAGCTAGTACCTATGGGAGAGAGTTTGGAATGATGGGAAAGAATGTGTTCATTAGTGAATTGTTCGTATTTTATACTTTCCTACACGAGACGTACTACACAATCGTTCGTTCAATTTTACTCCACAAGCCAAATAAGTAAGAACATCCTACGCTCTCTCTCTCTCTCTCTCTCTAGTTGAACATATTTCACAAATTCCATTTCTACATAAAAAACCAACAGAGCAAGCAAAAATGCTGGACAAATATTATTTTTAGAAACAATATTCTTATCGCTTTTCTGTCCCGCCTCCACCAGCTGCGGCACACAACATCAAAGGAGGAAAAACGCAGTGCAAAAGTGTTTTGAAGGTTATTTTCGCGTTATTTTCACGCGGGTCGTGAGAAAAGGATGCTCCCGCGCGTTTAAAAAAAAACTACCCTGTCAACCAAAACAACATCGTGTCGCGCATAGTTTTACCACAGCAGTTTTTGGTCAGGTGTCGGTGTAAAAGTCACCCAAAAGGGTAGTTATTTTTGGATGTGCAAACGAAAACGAAAGAGAAAAACAAAATCCACAACCAACACGACATCTTCAAATACCACGTCGTCTTATTGGAAAAACGGAGCGTGGAATGGTAAGAGTGGACAGGGACACGCGGATTGGGAAGCATGATACGTCGGAGAAGGGACAAAAACTGTCATCTACATCTCTGCGTAGTGCTGGCATGTTTGCGGTTAAGTTAAAGAGAGTGTATAAGAATAAACAGATTTTTGGCACCGTTGGCATGTGTACATTTGAACATCAAACACGAAAAGCAACCACCTCAGAGGTTGGACGGAGGAGATGCTTCATGCATACAAGATTTGATGAGAAACAACGGTATAAAATGCTATTCTGGATCAACCAGAGATCTTTGCCGAGCTACTGTAGGTAACCGATTTAAATAATCCCCAACAACATAGTCATGGCTTACAGGGAGATTCTACTGAACGAACTCTAATGTCTTCCATCTCCTTTCCGTAGACAAAATACTTACAAAAGAAATGATAGCGGCCAACAGCAGAATCTTAACTAGAAGATCATCGAACTGTTCAAGCACTAATTGCCAGAGAGTCTTTCCTGTGGAAGAGAAATAGAAATAAGGGTTGCGATTAGATGGCTGCTGCTGCTGTTACTGTTTGCAATTGTTTATTCCGGTTCGCATATACAACCCCCGGATATCTGTTTGCCGGAGTTCGTTGCCTTTAACGTTGCGTTACGATAGAGTGGTGCACGTTCTGCTAGGTCTCTTCATCAGCATGCGCTGCTGCCCGCCATACCACAGCCGTCGTACATAACAATTGCGTTGTTCTCTACGGTATCCAATTAATTCTCGCCGGCGTCCGTGAAACGATGTATGCTCCTGCTCTGTTGTCTGTTCTTCCGGTGTACCACACACACCCCCCCGCAAGATGTGAATTTTATCTTTTTTCGAACACTCAATGTCGACCACCGAAGGGACGCGTAAAGCTCCCACCCGTTAAACCATCATATAATTATGGAATCAAAATGCATAACAACGATGGCTGCTCGTAAAGAGATTAACAGCCTTCCATGAATGACACTTTTGTTCAAAATTAATGCTGCCGGATTCTAGTGTGATTAACCCAATGTGATGGTGCATTTAACGCCGTACATGACTGGGCCCCCCAACCGGTCTGATCAAGACAAGGCAAGCTTACGTCCTTCGGTGTTCATTCACATGCGTGACGCGCGGTACTCTGCAACCCGCCACCAGGAATGCTATCGCATGGGGACAGGTCAAACGCCTGCCCGGTTCGTACACATGCGGATGATCCAACTACGTACGCAACCACCGTGCACCAAAGAACGTACGCACGTACGTACTTAGCACGTAATACTTATTTTTGTCAGGGGCGCATAAAAATAGCGCCTTCACGAGTAGCAGTAGAGAGAGCATTGGGCAGGTTGGTGTGGCGTGTATCTTTCTCTCTCTCGTCACAGCGTTACCCATAGACGTTCTCATCCTGCGCTGATGATGATGTTGATGATGAATCCGGTACTGTCCGGGCCTGATTACCCCCAGTCAGGCAAACATTTGGTTTCAGTTAATCTCGGTGTGTTGGCTGGTTTACGGCACGTAAGCGCTTTGGCTAACATCAACAACGCCGGCATCCATCAGCAAAGAGAATGGCATCACAACGAACCATTTAAATCTGGCCGGTTTCCCCCTCTCATCTGGAAAGATATCTCATTTGTCACCTGATATACTTTATAGTGCCATATCAACAAACGGATCGCACTGCCGACCGTTACACCTCTATGCATCCAGTCTCTTTTGGATAGATTCCCCTCACCAGGGAGGTTGATATATGGGTTTCGATACCACTACGAATTCAATGAACCGGATAAACAACCCGGATAGGGTGTATAAATAGAAACATCACGAGTGAAAAGTGTCCATTTTGCGGTTCTGGTTGTATAAATGCTCCATTTCCTCTGGACGGGATCGGTACTTTGATCGTATCCTTTCTAAATGTTCCTCCACCAGGGGTTTCCTTCCTGCGTTCCTTAAGTTCTCCCCTGCTTGAAAGTGAAGGAAGTGTGCTGCACAACACACGGTTTTGCCGTTTCGTTTAAATCAATAAATGAGAGATTTGACAAGGCAGGGGCGGCACAAACAAAGTTCATGGCTAGTGGCAGTGGCAAATCCTGTCGTAGGTCGAGTAAATATTTTCATCCTTCAAAATGCACAACACCTCCCCGTTGGGTTTCAGCTTCATCGGTAGCTCCTGGTGCATGAAATAATGATGAAGATGTAACACGCTGCGACCCACCAGCTCCATTCCATCGCCGCGAGGGGTGCAGCAAGCTAGCATTATTTACATGGCCTATTTTTTGTCTCGCTCTGTCGAACCTACTTGAGCGAGAATTACGGTCTGGGCAATATGATAGAACTGGGCACGGACACTACGACTATGAACAACACACACACACACACACACCCTAACACAGATGTGGTGAATTGGTCTGTGGTTAAACTCATGCCGGGGTGAACAGTGCGCCCATATGAATTGCAAGTCTACCAACCGTTGTGTTATACTACCTGCGAACGTACGGATCGGTCGACAGTAGCTTCATCTGTTTCTTATCTTATGGCGCCCATTGGACCATTCGGTACGTTCCAGGCACAGTCAAACGGGGCAGTAGAACAAAGAGACTCGCGTTCCCTGCAAACATGTGTGTGTGTGTGGGTCAGAGGCAGGCAGCGCGCACTTGCACTGAAAATCGCTCCACATCTGTTAAAACGCGGGCACTGATGAGGTAGCTTCTACATCGGAGACCAACTTCGGGCGACTTTCCCCATATCGAAAAACCAGCGAGAAACCGTTTCATCTCCTGTAGAACCACACAGGTCGTGTTTTCGTCGCTGCTGATAGTTAACCGCGAAAAGATGCTGCTGCAGAAAGCTAGACGGCCAACGAACGCGAACACAGCGGAAGCTTTTGTTTGATGATCGTTCGCTTCAGCGCCTCTCGATGGTTTCATTTATCCGGCTTAGAGCTTATATTTCGTCAAACCGAACCGCGTGCGAGTGTGGGTGGGTGGGAAGGTGGCCTAGCCGGTCTGCTTAGAACCAGTTGCACAAATCCGTCAAACTGATGACGTCTTTGGGGAACCAGAAAAGGGAACCGATTTTTATTTATTCTTCCCCTCCGCCTTCACTCAGCTCTCCTGCAGTGCTGTTACACACATGTTCACACAGCAGCACAGCGTTGGCGTTTTGTTTCACCCTTCTTTGTAGCTTTTCTTTGTAGCTTATAAATGTACAGTGCATTCCAGACTGCTGTCGCTCAGTGCAGGGCGGTATAGCTGTTTGACTAACACAAACTGGGACGGCAAGGTGCGCGATGCAGCAGCTGATGAAACTGACCAACCTATCGTAACGCGAACGAAACCTATCCCTAGACTCAGACGACTTCACGGCCGATGATACGTACCTTCCTCAGCGGGTAGTTCTGCAAGAGGAAAGTAAAAGAGAAGAAAAGAAATATGATTAGAATATTGATGTAAATAAGCTTATTCGGAAGACCCTGTGTTGCCCCACATTGGAAAAATGCATCTAATATGATCTACCACCACCACCACCCCCCGTCGTATAGATCAATCAATCTTTCACATGCTAATTGGAGCAAAAGGTCGGTAGTATAAGATTTTGGCAATCATCCTCCCACTTGAGATCATCGGAAATCCAGAAAACCCCAACACTCGTTGGAGCGGCAGAGTTTGACGTCAGTGACTCTTGAATCTTAACTGCTAAAGAAAATCGCATGATAGCGGAGTGGAAAAAAGAAGCAAGCGAAGCAAGGGGTGACGTTTGCTTCATAAGTCGGTAGAGTGTGCGTTACGCACCACCCAGATGATACGCCTGGGGCATCTTCGGACACATATAAGTACGCGAGAGTCAATCGTTCTAGCTTCCGCTACTATCACGCTTCAGCAGCAACCACACCAGAGCAATAATAATAGCGATGAACTTGGGTGGAGGAAAAATAATCAACACCCCACGTACACGCAGCAAAAGGAAACCAACGCAACACGACCATTCTTCCCACCGAGGTAGGAATGTGCCAATCGGAGCGTCCAGTTCGCCCCCAAAAATAGAAACATCTCGCCTCCACTAACAACCTAGCCGCAAGACTGGACTGGGGCACGGGAGGCAAAGACTCGGACAGACCGGCCAGTACGCAACGCAGTCAGGTGGGCGCTTGATACAAAAATCATCGAACTGTACCTACCACCACACCAACAGAGCGTACAAGCAAACAAACTTCGAAAACTTCGTTGCCCGAATTACCGGTGGAGAGAAAAGATAAAAATCGACTTTCTACGCGCTTTTCCCCCCTTTTCCCGGACGGGTGAGAGTGAAAAGAAGACGCGATGTTTGCTTTTTTTCGTGTGCGTGTCTGTATTCACTGTCCACAATCAGTTCACATGAGTTTCTGGAGGAAAAGCCGGAAAAATCGTGGTGTGAAAAATACACCACCAGGCAAGAGAAAGCGACAGTGAAGCTCTCTCGTTCACACCGAGGGGCGGATTCAAGTTTCGGCGTGTCCCGGACGGTCCAGACGGAACAGGAAAAGTCTGTATATTTATAAATAAGCACGCATTACTACAATATCTCGATGATATGGGATATTAAATTATTGTTTCTTTATGATCATGCCGCCGGAAAACGTAGCCGGGGAGAGTGAGACGATGCGTCCGTTTGGAACGCTTTGGGAAAGAAAAGCGAACGAACCGCGTCGTCTTAACGTGTTGGAAATAACTCTGGCGAGTGCTCTGAAGTGTGGTGCGTTGGCAGAGTACTACTTTTATGTATTTTCTGAGCTGGATTTACCAACATGCATGCGACTGTTAGCCTTTCAGCGGTTGTGAAATAACGTAGCGAGTAGTAGCGTAACGGGGATAGACGTCTGGGCAACGCGTACGCGTATCGAAATGTGTAGATATGCAAATAAATGCTAAGAACAACAGCACGCGCGCGTCCCAACTCTCCTTGAGCCGAAAGTATATTCCTCATTTGTGTGCGTGCGACCTTAGCCACACTTCCAAATGCCAATCAATTAATATGCCCGACTGCAAACGGTTCGAGACTGATGGCCATTGCCAGAAGCATAGTCTCATCGCACCGCAATTGTCCTTGCGATTGACAGAGCGAGATTATCAACCGTCCGACAGCACTTCTCCCGTCGAAGGATTCGAATAACTCATTCACGCTTACGCGCAATCGCCAATGCGCGTAACAAAAAAACTAAACGCAGACGAGCCATGTTTCTTCATGCGGGAGGAGAAAAAACACGTGTCAAGTGATTTTGTTTCAAAAACATCGAACATCTGTTAATACACTCTTGGTCCTGTTCTGTTTGCCTGTGCGAGATTCTCTTCCTCAATCGGCTATTCCAACACGATTGCTTTTCCGGCGCACGGAACCTTTCCTTTGCGCTCTTCCCAACACGGTCTCTGGTTGGCAAATAGATATTCTGCTTCGTCCATCCGTTACAGGCAACACTCTGTAGGCAGATTGATGAATCATCCGGTATTTGTTCATGCCCAGTAGGGAGAGGTTAGGTAGCAAACAGTATAAATCATCTATCGCATATATGTGCGTAGGTATCAAACTTCTAGGCTTGGACAGCTTTTCGCAGTTACATCCCTTCCCATTTCCTTCCAGAACGTCCTTCCTATGTTCCTGGTCTTTTGCTATTACGCACTGTTGATCCACATATTTGTTTTCCCCATATTTTAACACTTTCTCCTCCTGGACGGTTATTAAGAAATCTGTCGAGGGAAGAAGTGGTTGAGGATATGGAAATTTGCCTTAATGACGTCATAAACCTTTCACCGGGCCCTTTTTGCTTGGATTATGTGAACCAAAGTCTCACACAAAATATCAATCGACCATTCCATTAATTAGTTTAATTCATTAGTACGCCATGTTCCAACGCTAAAACTAGTTTTATTCCACTCTGGACACTATCCAGCGAACGTGCCAACGTGCCGGTAGAACAGTTGTTCTAGGAAATTCCGGTGAGAGTGGTTACAAAAATATAACCCTGAAGCTTCGTTGTAAGCAGCTAGATTTAGCATTTGATTTTTCTCAATTTCGTAACCAAAGCACACGCGATCAACCCTCGATCGAGAGTTCTTTCCACGGAACATCCATTACCCTCCTTCTTTCTCTGTGCTGTTGCCTAAGTGTTTCTCTTTGCCCCGTTGCAAAACAACAGCAGACGTTTGACCCCAGATCGTTTGATGTTGCATTTTTACTATCGATCTTCATTTTATATCGTTCCAGAGAGCGGCACCCTGTGTTGGAGAGGCCAGACATTAAATTGCAGATATCCCATACTTTCCATAAGGAAAAACACACATTGATTGTTGGTTTTTCTGTAGGAGTGGGGTAACACTCGAAAGACCAGGACGGCGGTTCCACAACCGGAGGAAACCATTACCATATATGACCAGGTAACACAACTACT
Source organism: Anopheles epiroticus (assembly GCA_000349105.1). Taxonomy (NCBI): domain Eukaryota; kingdom Metazoa; phylum Arthropoda; class Insecta; order Diptera; family Culicidae; genus Anopheles; species Anopheles epiroticus. Next base: position 164,906 of record KB672253.1, on the reverse strand, counting down.
CTACCGCGCGCTAGTGCTTAGAACAGGTTGGTTGGAGCGACTGTGTTTCCTTTTTCCCATGATTTATTTCCATTTCGAACCTTGACCGGCTGGGCAGAAGCGACAGGAAAACTTGTCTGGGCCGGAGTAATACTAAACACTTATCACTTTTCCCCCTTTTCAATCTCTTTCTCTCTTTCTCTAGTCCTCTATTAGTGAAACCTTCTGCTGACGGGTTGCGAATTATTCATAACCTAACTTCCGACCGGCACCGACCAAACGACCTCAATACGGACGGGTGGCGTTACGCACACAGCCCACCGATTGGAGGTTATTGCGCTGAGGGCATTGCCGACGATGCAGTATATTTCACGCGATTAGCAATGAGCATGGAACAGACACACACACAAGACGACACAACAGGTCGGAGGAGTATAGCCCCAACAACCTTAGTCTCAAACAATCCATCGATCGATTGGTGGCGAGAGAAGGGACTCCTGAGCTGTTGGAAGTTCTCGTGCAGGTTCTCGTTGCCATAAAATGATTAAGATGATGCACAGAAAGCAACAAACTGTGTTCCCCGCTGGGTGACATTTAGCTGCAATTGCCCAAGTGCAATCGAAATCTGGCCCAGCTGCAGTCCTCCCTTGGATCAGCAACCGAGTGGAACACCTTGTGTCGATCGGAGCCACGACACAGACGATGACGCCCGTTGGCTTGTCGCCTGACTGAACATTATCGTAAGGCATCGTGTCGTGGAAGACGTGGAAGACTGTGGGACGAAAACACAATCGATCCTCCATCAAGCGTATCGGTCTTTGTATGTGTGTTAGTCTAACGATCACCCCGCGGATGAGCCAACTAGGTAACACTGCCGTTCTGTTGACGTCAAAGCGGTTCTCCGCGAACGTGGTTTTGGCTCTACAGGCGCCTCGACGACCACACCACACACACGGCAAGAGAGACGATCGTGGACGTCAAACCCTGCAGCACCGTACTGTTCAATGCTTACGCACGTGGCGGTCTCTCGCTCTCTCGTGCAGCGCACAATCTCTCGCGCTTCCGGGGGTGTACTCCCTTTTCCAAGTCTCCCCCCGAAAAGAACGTTGTGAAATGTATGCAGAACTGGCGTTAGCTTCTAGGGGTAGTACAGATCACCCGCCGGATCGCTATTTCGCCATGTTTAGATAGATGTTTATACAAAAACCCCTCGGTGCAGAAGGCCCTGTGGGGTCGTCCTCCAGTTTATCTCGTTGATATCGAGCGCGAGAATCACCTTGACGCCACCCGATGCAAAACAAAAAGACCGTGGCGAAAAGGTGTGGATATACACGATCGATTAGCACCTTTTGGGTACGCGTCAGTGTGTGTGTGTGTGTGTGTGGTGCTTTCGCTACCCTTCCTCATGCTGCGAGGTGCTACTAGCTACGACGCAAGACGCACCATCGACGTGCATAACCACGAGATCTCGAAAATAGATCACACACCTATCGAAGAAGACAGGGAGGGAAGGAGAGATCAAGAGTAAGGAGAGCTCTTGTACGCTTCAGTTCTTTTGTTCACGGATGTGTGAAGACCTTCAGCACGTCAGGAACGCACCGCCCTAACGTCGTCCACCTGTGATTCAAGAACTGAGTGAGGAGCTGTGAAGAAAAAGCGCCTCAAATGCAATCAACTCCAATTTCTGTACTAAATCGTAGTCCCACCTAGGACCCTTTTTGGAGTCACTTAAATTAAAATCGATGACCCGAGAGAACACGTCGAGCCACTGGCCAGACACAATGCCCGGGAAAAACACTTTTCTTTCAACCTCCTTTTTCCTTCTTCTAGCGAGCAAGCCAGCCCACACACGCTCACTATCAATCACGGTCCAGGCGCTGGAAAACGTGCTGGGTGACCCGGTTAAAGGGCTTAGGCAACGAGCCCCGGGCTCTTGCAGCGTGTATATGTGTGGCTGTGTCACTTGACATTGTCCTTCGTTCAGCAACATCCGATGAAAAGGGCGAAAACTTTCAAGTGGCTATTCCACCTTCCATCCAACAACCTGCATGGCACTTCATTTGCCTTCCCCCTTCCAGTTGGTCCTCATGTGGTTCTCGGGTTGAACATCAAGAAGCTACTTCTCCGGGGTTTGTCACAAGCACCATCACTCCTGTTGTGCGCTTTTATCGCTCGAGGAAGGATTGGCTCTGTCTGTCGGGCACAAAATGTAGGAATTAATTTTCCTACCAAACGCAATTTCAACCACAGTTTTATACGTCCCGGGCAGGAGTCTGCCAGCCGACCGGGTTTGTGTGCATTCTGCTAGTAATAAGATTACTCATTTTATTACACCACTTCATTACATTATGTGTGTTGCAGAGCGTACATGTGGAAGGGCCCTTTGTTGGGTTCTCTCTCTTTCTCGGTCTCTTTGCAGCCAAAACAGACACGACCCCGTTGTTACCGGCACGTACAACCTTAAGTGTTGACCAAAGGCAAACATTTGCAATTGTATTTTAAAAAATCACCTTTTCAGGAAACCCAAATTTGTCTCTAAGCGAATGATAGTACAGGGGCTAAGTAATGGCCCAATTGCAGTTTGCACAAGTCTACAGCCTTTACTAATTAAGCGAACCGATTGATTAATGATGGAAAAGCGGCATCGGGGAGAAAGACGGCGATAGAGCCACCTCTAATTGGATTATCACAGAGGGAAGGCAAAAAAATTTATGCGAACACAGCATGAACACATACACACACACAGGGCGCGACAAAGTGGACCGGAACGAAGTGGGCAAACGAGCGTTAAAGGTCGCTTGCACACACTTGGACAAACAGGTGGTTGAAGAAGAACGGCCCTCCCTCGGCCAGCTGATAACCCTAATCTTACCCACACACACCCGGGGTGGTGCTATCGGCTTCCGAGTTTCGGGCTGTGCGGCGCTATCGGAAGAATTAATAAATTGTTCGACCCAATACGACCAATAAAACACACAACCCCCTCGGTGTGCGCTTGACTCACTCCCCGAATAACTCAATTACATTGATCGTTAAACCGATATGCGCGGTGGCTCTTTCTCTTTAAATAAAAAGAGAAAAACGACTAATCGGTCAGTTCTTGGCTCGTAACTGTGACTGCTAGAGAAACCGAATCGGTCTAAGACGGTAGACACGATCAAAATAAGCTTTTTTTGTTTGGAAAAATCTTTCTTTTTGTCAGGCAAGGGGAAAATGGAGTGTTTCTTTTGCCTTTAGACGCGTTTGCGCGATTCGAGGAGTTTTAGCACGCTACACGCCACGCTAAATCGTGCTATATTTAGTGCATATCCGCCCACCCACGCACACTCACACGGTTAATTGATTTTTCGTGATGTATTGTAATAAATGGGCCCTTATTCCCGGGGGACGACCCAGCGGTTTGTGCGCCAAAAAAGGTAGGGAAAAGAAGAAAAGTAAACAACGGGAAATCTAACAAATTAGAAGCGGCTTGTGATTCGGTTCTAAAAATCAACTCTGGGTGTTTACTCTTTCTTGAGTAAAGCCTGTGGGGGAGGCGACTGAGGTGTAGCAATAAATTAAAAATTTCTCGCCCGAGCAAGGTAAGGGTCAAGTATGGTGGCCTTGCGGGCGGACCTTTTTCCAAGGGAAAAGGTTTAAAGAAACCATTACACCGGTTTCAAGGTCGCCGCGTTCCTTCACTTAGCTATGGATTGTTTTAATATCCCACTCAGAACTTAGATTTTGCTCCAAAATCGTGACAACCTTGACTATGTTTAAAGTTAAGGTCTGATTCTCTGCTCCACGATCTGTACCGTTTTAAGTATTTCAAATTGCTCGCTAACATGCACATATCTTATTCTCTCCGCACAGGGAGAATTTGTAAATCGTGCTAGCTACTTATCAGGTACCATACCGTCGCGACCGTCTCATTTGCATCCCCCTCCCCTCATAGAAGTATTTAAAAAAGACTGTCGTCAAAAGCTAATAACTACCCCACGCTTTCCAGTGCTTAATGACCTTCTTCTCGCTCGCTGCCTTATCTATACGGCATGAGATACATGCAATGGAAGGAGTCGGGGGGGATAGTTATCTTTTCTTTTTAACCCAAAACTCCCTTACACGTGTTCGATTTTCGACCAATCGTTTTCAACAACGTGTATTGTGGAAGACCAACACCGTCACGATGATGATAGTGATGATTCGCCACAGCCTACTAGGTACAGCCCGCATGCTGACTACTCCACACACATTTTCGCAATCTTTCATCATCTAAACCGCTGGCTGCTAGTTCTCCGAGGGAGATTTGTGACCAGAAAAACCGCAAACGAACGACACTCGCGAACAGAGTAGACTATGGTGGAGTACTTTCCGACATTTTCGACGACCGCTCATACTCTCTAAAAAGAACTTTTTAGAAGATGCCCAGTTCCAGCGATACTTACCATTGGGTCCATACTTCTTCTGGTATTCCTTCACTTGGTCGGTGGAGAGACCCTTCTCCGGATCGACGCGGAAGTGGCTGAGGACTTCATCGACGGTCTTGCTATGGCCGTCCTCCATGGTGGGTGATTATTTTGTGTTACCGGCAGTTCTGTGTTGCATTATGCAGGGGGAGAGAATTAAATAGAGAAACAAGTTAAACAATTGTGTTTAAAGTTTTTTTTTCTGTATGCAAAGCTCGTGTTTTCCACGAAGAAAAACACAGATCACTAAAGGGTCTCGATGGGTGGTTTTTTCGTCCTATTCTTTTCGGTTGTTGTGGTGGTGGAGAGCCAGGCACAGCTGATAGTGGTTTCGCTGAGAGAAGAGATCATTCGGTTCGATTGTGACACACACGCATGCACACAAATACACACAGAGGCACCAACATTCCGTTACACGTTGTGCGCGACTATGCTTCACGGTGGAGGAAGTTCGGTGATGAAATGTCGAGTAAGCAGCACACTCGTCCGTGCAAGAAGACCTCCCCCGAAAGAAAAAAGACTCCCAGACCGGTGCACCATTTTCGAAGTTCAACAACCCCTTTGTTTTCTGCACACTGCGTGGCACTTTAAGCGTGTTAAGCTTCCCGGGGAAGCTTCCTTAGTAGGGGTTTCATTTCTCTTGGTATTCACAAATCATGCTTCTAGAAAGCTCCAACGTTGCACACTTTACACGGAGCCCAATCCGGAGACCGTCACGGCCGACATGATGACACACAAGCCCCCCGGTTAACCCGTTTCAAACAAACCTAACCTACAAAACCTGCCAACACACAGATATGCAACCTAACCACGAAGGAACACTTTCCGGCTTTCACTGCGGGTAAAGGGACATTACAGCTCTCGCTGGAACTTGTCCGTCACTGCAGCAGCAAGAAAAAAAACACGGAAATTACCTTCCACACCGGAGAGAACTTTTTCGCGCACAGACACACACAGGCAATGCTTAATGCGATGCCTTATTTCTACGACGTGATGTGCCTCTAATCGAAGATGAAACTCATCGGAGCTGGTGGAAAATAAGCTTGCGATACATTCCTTCGCCGGAGAGCACAGGAAAAGACAGTGCGCGGTACAGCGCCGCGCGTTTCGATAAACACTTACGTGGTGATTTGTGTATTGCGCCACGGTTAAGAAGCGAAAGAAGCGAAAAAAAAGTGGTATACGAAACGTCGGCAGACGCAAGAGCGAGACGGGCGAGCCCGGTCGGAAAGGGAAACACGCATTCGCAACCGCGAGCGACAGAGGCAAAAAAAATCGCACGCACGCAGCACACTCACACAGCGCAGTACGTACACCTCTAGTCGCACTAACACACAGGCAGGCTCAGCTTGCACGCTTACACCGCACACAACGGCGAGGGAAACGCTCGCAGCGTGCGGGAAGGTTGTGTTTTAACGGCAGGAATGAGTTGGCCATGAAGGAAAGTAGGCTGTTTTTTACTTAAAAATAAAATTTTCTTGCTTGTTCTTTTGACCCCTTCTTTTAAATTAACGAACTATTCAAACCGAGTCCTTCCGGGGCAGGGAAAAAGTTTCTGAAAGCCAATGTTTACGTGTGTATGGGCATTTGCTATCAGCGAAAACCGTCCTTTCTTCTGCACAATGTTCAACCACACACCACTCTTTCCCTTTGGATCCACACACACACATACACAAAGGTGCACACGCGTACGCGTCATACACAAGCCAGCTGAACGGGGAAAATGCATGATTCGCGTTCTTTCCCGAACTGGAACCGGATAGTCCGTATCGGGAAAATTAAAAACCACCAAATTCTCCGTACCACCTCGGTTAATGACCTCTTCCGTGCATCTAACGGATGCTAGCTTCCCAGGCAGACCCCGAAACTGCCAACTAATCGCGAAGAACAGAGCGCGAGATAACGGTCCAGTGCGGCGGTGGCCGTTTGTACTACTAACCAGGATTTTTCTTTCGCACCCCTCGCGCACACGGGCGGCCGGGGAGGGAAGCGCAAGGAACGTCGGCAAAGCACGGCAAGCGGTTCACCACCTAGAAGAACACCGCGCGCAACAGTGAGAAACAACTCGCGAACGCGCAAACACACACACGCAACACACACAGGACGACGAGTCTGGCACGGCACGACGACGGCTGTGTGTCCCCCGTACGCTTCCGTGCAAGGAAATAAACGACAAATTAGCTTCTTTTTTTGTGTGCCTTCGCGACCGGATCTTTGACTGCCTTTTCCTTTTTTTTTATTTCCCACCAGCTGCCAAATGTCGCACAATGGGAAAGCACGATGGTCATGGGCCGGTGGCATTTGGCACGAAAGAAATTGGATAAAACGTTTTTGAGCCGACGAAAGAAAAGGTACCAAATAACAAAAACAATAATTAAAGCAGTTGAAAGAAGCTTCAATTAATATAAATCGATTTTTGCAGCTAAAACCCTCAAAACATGCCCATACAATTCGAGCATTCAACTTGGGGTGTGTAAACGCCGGGGAATAACAAATTCCCAAGCAACAAAGGGAAAAACAAGTGCAGGGCGAACTGTCAAATGCCGTTTCGCACGAATTTTGGGTAGCGGTTTCACCTGTTTTGAGAAGAATTTAAAGAACTTGGTGTTATTTTTGCATAATTGAAATAATTTTGCTCAATGAAATTAATTGAACACCCATATAGGAAGAACTAAAGTTTTCTTTTCAATTTGCCACTAGTTTTTTCTTAATATTTTACGGCAACGGTAAAATTTAAATGACTTGGGCGAAATTTTAAAATAGTGATCATTTAAGTGGTACGTATCAACTCTAAAAGATCATATAAGTTTGTGCGTTTCCCCAGTCGCATTCAAGGCTACGTTTCTGGCTCGCGTTAATAGATTAATGTTGCCGTTAATGACCATCGGGGCGTAGTGGAGGGAAAAGCGTCACACGGACACACGAGCCGGAAAATGAGGACTAGTAATTTAGAGCAGCTTAACATTGCTCTACAAATTAGCCCCCTCGCCCCTCATATCGCAACCACTAACAGCTCTATCGATCGCAACCCTCTCAAGCAGTTTTGCTGCACTAATTTAGCTCGCCGAACGAGAAACACCTCCACTGTTCAAAGGGCTAAAGCTATTTTTGGGAACCCCTCCTCAATGTGTCTTACACGCCAAACCAACAAGAGATAGGCAAAACACTAACGTGAAATTGCCATTGACCGAATCTCAACGGATTCACCAAATAGGGCGGACTGTTTTGCGTGGTAAGAGGACGCGCAAAGTCCTCGGAGCAGGCAGAGGTTCCCTTGAGTTCACCTTTGGGCGGAATGTTGTTGACGTCCAGATTAAGAGGGGGGACGATGAAGTTCGACGACGCAATTAGTGTCACGCCAACGGACAAGATTGGTTCGATTGTTTGCTCCAACTGCACCAGAAAGGATGAATTGAAGCTTCACGCTCCTCGTCAGAAGATCACCACTCTTGCTTCGAACACTTTTCGTACCTTCAAATTACCTCACAAAAGGGCTTACAAAACCTTGTCCAAAAGTCACTCTGTAAACTACCTAACAGTGCTAACTACACGATCTTCAAACTCTGTCTGTTGGGCCGCAGGTTACATCCTACCAAACAGGCGGAACCGACTCAAACACACAAACAAACACACTCACTCACCGAATGTATCGCTGCGCGATCGGTTATGTAACAGAGCACTTTTGAGCAGCCAACCAGTCGCGGTAAGTTGGTGCCGTTGGGGCTCACCGACACGCAAAACGGACGAGGTATGGCAGGTGACAGTGGTCACAAACGGGTATGCACGCACCCAAGAATTGGGGGGAACAAAATGGACAGTTACGCACCGTCCCCCAGAACTGTGCACACCAGCGAAACGTTCGTGAACAACTGACGGTCTCTTCCTGCCGACCACCGTGCCGCGATCGTGTACCGAGCTGGCGGACACGGGGTTTTCTCTCGGGAGAGTGGGCAAGTGAGAGAAATTTTCTTCTCGGTATTGTGTTGTGTACCTTTAATCCCAACGTCACCGTGCTGGTTCGGTTTTCCACGACGACGAGGAGGAAAAGGTAAAGAAAAGCCTCTAGTCAACCTGTGCGAACAATCGATTGACTAGATGTTTCCCTCTCAACGATCGCTAAGAAGCAAGAGCTAGAGACACACAGTCCTGCTCTCACGCTCAAGAGAGAAACATGCCGGACATGCGCATCGATCCTGCACGCCAACGGTTCGGTACGGGCCCCAGATGGCCTTTGCCAAGAGAACGCCCGGTCCCCGGGAAATAAGGGAGGTACCACTTTTAGAACGCTCCGGACCGAGCCGTACCAACCGATGGATCATTTCCCTTGTCGGTATAGCCGCTTCCATTAAGGCCGCCGTCCACATGATGGACGGACGATCGCGAGGATCACATCAAACGGGGTGGAAATGGTCTAGTGGCCCATTGCTGATCCTCTCCGCATTTCCACTGATGACCACCGCAAAGACCCATGCATGTGCCCTCTTTGGACGAGCAGTTGCTCCGGAGTTGTGGAAATTAACCGCCACAAACTCGATCATTCCGGATGAGTCAGTCTCCCTATCGAAGATCCACTTCACACAGGTACAATAATTTCCCTCCACGAAAGGAAGCCAACTACGTGGCAATTTCGCAACGCATTTTCGGGCCGCCGTTACACCGATCGAACATTTTGGATACCGATGCACTGCAGCGCCCCCTAGGTACCAGCCGGCCTACCCCGTTCGGTTTAATTATTTTTAACGCAATCCCCAGGGTCGGGCGGGTTAATATTAGAAGAAGGCTACAGATAAATTATTTTAAAAATAAAATAATTCCACTCACTCTCTCTCTCTCACGTTGTTACTTTTGCTACTTTTCTGTCTCTTTTTATCGTTGTATTGCTCTCCCATTCTTTGGATCTCGTAACTTTCGTGGCGCTTTTGGGGATATTTGGGAGGGTTGGAAAAATTAAATTCGCGAAAAAAGGAGGCCATCGGACGGTTGGAGCTTGTCCTGTTAGTGGTTTGACGCGGACCCGAGAGTGGAGTGGAGTGGTTTAAAATTAAATAATTGGAGCGCGATTTCGCACTGATTAATTCCCTCCTTTCCAGACTCGCTCGTCTGAATGACAAAGAAGAAGGTTAAAAAGCATGCAGCGTGTTACAATTTTCCTTCTTTTTTCCAATGAGTTTTTATGTTAAATGCACACTTTTACTGTCTTTAAATTGCCTTTAGGTGGTTACATCCTCTACCCTCACGCCCAGTACATCTTCGAGACGTCTGGCAACTGGAACCAACTCCAATTTCTCTCGCTCTGCCAACCCAAGCCGACCGACAGGGTGGGTCGTAAAAAGTCGTAAAAATTGGCAGCTTTAAAACTCATCCCCCGTTCCCCGCCTCGGTGACCGAGGCATGTCGAATACGAGAGGCGGTCGAACCAGCAATTAGAAAATGATGTTCAATGCCATTTGGAAATTATATGACGGTTTCCAACCGAGACAGAAGAAGGAAGGGAACGATCGTATCGGGTTTGATGTTGAAAGTAAATAAATAAATAAACGATCGTGTGGGCAGAACGGGGAACGGTACTTGAACTCAAAAAGCTCGTGCGCGTGTATGCAACTGTGGCTGATGGCTTGCTGGAAAACCGCCATCAGTTTTCTTTGCCGATCGCTAGTAATTATGAATATTGCAACCGGATCAAGGCCACTGCAGGGCGGCACGTGTGCCCTCTGTAACTCTTTCGCAAGGGGATCATAAATTCCATCCAGCCTCAACATCTTCTCGCATGAATAATGCCGCATTCCAGCAGTAACTTGAGCCTGACCGGACCGGGTTGTTGTGATTCTGTTCTACAACAATCCGAACCTACAACAACACGAGCGGATCAGTTTTCAACAACTTTCTTGCTGCCCTTCTTCTCTTTACCTCCTCCTTTTGTTCTCGGTTGCAGAATGGTTAGTATAATAACAAATTAAATTTTTACCTCCCTAGGTTCGCTTTGGTGAGAAGAATACTTTTGTTTACATTTCCCCCCCGGGCACCGGGTGTTAGACGACTAGACTGGAACTAGATAAATTTCTCTCAAGATGCGCTCCTCCCAGTATCTTGTGGAATCAATTTCTTATGAATTGTTTTTGCAAGCTGAGGTAGTTAGTTTGCTTAGCCTTACAAAAACAAACACGCAGGCGGCAGCTGCAGCTTACTGTGCCGAGCGGGAAGCGATTCCAACAGTTCCTATCTCATAATTAATGTTATTATATTTTAATTACGCATGACGGTTGGTACTCTACTTTAGTATGCTTCTTATCATCTGCACCTTGGAGAGTAAATCTAACTTAAAGTTTGCAATATTTCCAATACATGCCCGCTAGCTCGCATCTTTTGAGCTGACATCATTTTTCGTGGAGGATGTCTATTTAAGCGCGGGAAGCGCCCTGAACTGATGGATGCACTCAGGGAGCGCTCTCCGAGTGCTTGGACCATAACAACAGGTGAACCGAATCCTCCGATAAAAAAAAAACCGTCGAAACCGTTTTTCTTTTTGGTGTGTGTGTGTGTGTGTGCAAAACGGGCCGGGCAGGAATTTACGTTTCATCAATCAGTACCGAAATAGAAATTTTCCCACACACGCGCCTCTCTCTCTCGCTCTCTCTGTGATCTCCGAGCAGGCGGTTTCGTTCGTCGCGTCCCAAGACTGAGCGCCAACCTGCCACCCCTTTGGGACTCTCTATCCCTCTCTCTCTCTCTCTCTCTCTCGTTCCCTCTCTTCCTTTAGAAGTAAAAAGTTAGTTGCGTTTCATGATGTACTTTCTTGGCAGCAGTCCGCGATCCGCAGACTAATGTCAGCCAATATTTGATCTAAGCAGGATGGAATCTTGTACCGCGTCGATCAATAGCGGTTCGCGCTGCCATCACGCCACTATGGGATGATCGGTGGACAAAACAAAAAAGAGCGGTCGCCTTTTGGAAGCCTCAACACACTTTTCAAGTACACTGATGGAAGATGGAAAGAAGCTGTTACCGAATCATTTACACTAGATACACACACACACTGGTTAATGTTGCCCCCTCCTCCAATGAATGCAAAAGGAAGAAAAATTAGTTTTTCCTCATTGGTAACAAAAAAAAGAAAAATAAAACGGAGCAATTTTCCACCATCACCATGCCGGACGGACGCGGAAAACCGTTCTTACTGTTGCGCAATAAATTGCGGCGTGAATAAATGAGCTAAAAATAGACGCAACCCCTGTGTGTGTGTGTGCGCGCAGACAGACACCGAGCGCCGCACGCCGAGTATATTAATGACACCCTGTTCCTAGGGTTAGGTACGCGGCGTTGTGTGTGCCGCCTGGTCTGAAGAACGAGTCAAAGGTGGATGGACACCGATCGTCGTCGCCGTGCTGGGTCCCGGCTTGACAAAAGGACCTGGGCCTGGGCTAAAAATAGTGCACAAGGGGTCGCAAAAATACTTCCCCTTCTTCACCAACCCAAGGGGCGATGTGTCGCCTTGGTTTTGTCCTGCGCTTAATGTTTAGCTGTCTCCTGGGGAGCTCTACAGGCCAGGCCAAGTGCTTCTAACGTTTGTGTGCTGATTGGATGATACAGCTCCAACAGCTTCTGAGAGAAGCAAACAGGGAACCAACACCGAGTCGAGTTGCATAACGCGATCGCGGGCAGGGGTGCGCTTCCAAAAAAGCAAAACCCCGTAGAAGGACACGCGCTCAGAACTCCTGCAAGGCGCGTAACACTCTTCTGACACAAATGCTGTCACGCCATCCGAACGTTCTCGGTCCCGTTTGCTTCAAACAGTTTTGTTTTGGTGTGTGAAACGGAGCTCCAAGGGCCAACCCACACTGCCGATCCCCAGGGCACGGTATATAGCGAGCACCTGTTCACTATCTATTTTGCTCATCAAAGCAAATAACTTTAAAAATATCATCACTCATCAGCCAGATGACTACGGGTGCGATGGAGGTCGGTCGGTCGATTAGAGGTGTCACTCCACGCTGTTCAGAACCTTCGGCTTGGTCACCTTCGCGCAACGCGAAGGAAGGAAGGTTGCGACGGGAGCTCCTTTAGATTCACTTGTCACGCTCGATGTCCTTGCGTGTTCTTGCATTTGCTGGACTTTTCACGCTTATTTTAAATGTCACGGTAGCTTCACAGTAAGATTGCTCACAATGTCGGGTGTATAATCCGCTTTCTTTTAGTCCTGATGCACTCGCACAACAAAACTCCAAAAAACAAATCTCTCCCTCCCTTCGTTTCTCTCTGCTCTGCTTCTTTTGCTCTCGGCTGCTTCTTGCACCATTCACCATACCACCAAACAACCAAAAAAAAACCAGTCAAAAAAAAACCACCTGCAAGACACTACGATCTGTTTCGTGAAATGGACGAGCCACTGCTACGGTTGCTGCTTCCTTTTCGCTTGCTTGCGACTGACCTGTTTCGAAAGGTCGAGACAATCGGCAACGGATCGCCACCGTGCGAGTCCTTTTATAAATTCCCGACCGGGCCGGCCGGACTCGGGCCGACCGGCCCTAAGCCGGGGCTCGCGAACCCGAACCGGGGAACCGTACTGCTCCGGCGCGATCGAGTTGCCACCAACACAGACGAACGCAGACACGGGGACGCCCGGTTTTTTCCCTCCCTTCGAGGAAACACACACACACACACACATACGGAGGGAGTATGGAAATATTCTCAGCACAAAACAGGTGCCATGGGTGCGTCGTGGTCGTAGAACCGTCGGCTAGCTGGCAGCGGACGGGGCAGGATCTTCGGTCGAGCAACAACCCTCCGCGTACGATCGCGGCATTGCACCGCCCAACGATCGACCGATGACATCTCAATTGGAGGAAACGCAAACGGGGTGGGGTGGGGGTAATTTTGGATTGCATTTGTAATAAAATGTTTTAAGGCTGTTAATGTGTTGTAAATACAAAACATCAATCGTTTCTGCATATTAAAAATAAATAATGAAAGGCATTAAATCTTCCATATTTGGACGGACTTGTTTCGTTCCTTCGTTCTTACAAAAAATGGGGGATGCGTTACTAATTCCTGTACATTTTCCACTACACACAAAGGCAGGGTTGAAATGTGTCCCCCCACTCTCTCTCTCGCTCTCTCCCTCCCTCACCCTTTGCGCTTGATGGTACGCGTGAAGCACATCATCGCTCGGGAGGCACTCGTTTTCCACACACGTTTTTGGCGCCAATCCAACAGGGCAGGCAGACCGGCGCAAACCTTTCGGGCGGAAGGGTGAACATCATCTCTTCACTGTACCCGTTCGGGCTGTCCGTTCTGGTTCAACAAGTAACGTCAAGCAGCGGCATCGGCAGCCATAAAATCAACGACAAAACGTTCCATTTGTATCGGAATCGGTTACTCCAGCAGTAAGGACCGTTTCGCAGGCGTAATTACAATCGCAAGGGTTGGGTTTTGGGATAAACCTTCCCACTTTGGCCCACAGGACGGGCTGACCGTTGTTTTATTTTCGGTCCGGCGAACGGTGGATGAAGTAACACCGGTTGTGACAAACGAGTACCCCGGATCTGGGTGAAAAATGTGTTTCCCATTCCCAGTGTCACGGAATTGTGCAGTGTGCGACGTTGTGCAATGTGCGGCTACGTACGTGTGCTCCCTTTTTTGCAAAGAAAATTGAAGGAATTCTTTTCGCAGTTTGCGAGAGTGTTAGCATCTGCTTGCGAAAGGCGTACACAGTTTATTGCAGCGCTTTAAAATGGTGTTTTGTCTTGGCGAGGGTTTAATGATCGTTTGATTATGGATTCACGATCAAATGAGGTTTCGATTGCACTTTATAGCTCCCTCAATGTTGCCGTGTTTCGGGTTCTTTTTGGAGTTGAACTATAGGCATTTTGAGTTTGATGAACCAAGTTTGTCTGTTAAACAGCAGCTGAAGTTTTATCGCAAATGTATATTTTGATTGATTTGATCTTGTTTTGGAAAAGTTATTTTTTAATTACTGAATTGAAACTAATGCAATCTAAATTGTTAAAATAACTTCAAATTAAATGGCTTTATATTATTTCAACTCGACTATTTTGTTTTGATGATCAAGCAATCCTTATTTTGTATATTAATCCCCTTAATTTTGATATATGCTCATCAAAACCAAAATGAAATCAATCTACTTTTGTGCAATATTCTGTTTTTTCTTTTACGCTCCGATCTTAAGCTGGCTGGCTAATAAATGAGTTCACTTTCAACTCCAACACGTGCGCACGATCATGGAGACGCCCAGTCTTTCCTAGCGCAAAGAGAACGTTAACCCATTATGATCCCATCCATCGCTTCGTTTCAAGATCTGTCATTCCAAACTGTTTCATATCATATGACACAGATGTGTGCGCACATTAAGCAACTCTACAACCAGCCCCGGATGGATGGGTACAGTGCCCATTTTTCTTTTTCTCTGTGTCCGTTGTTCTGTTCAAAGACGTAAGTCGTGCAGCACCTTCCTTTAATGCAAAACTTCAACGCACCGCTCACGCATCCACACACACAAAGGCACAGCTTCAAGCACGTGGCGTGCTCCTGCGCTGAATGTTGGAGCATTGTTTGCGTTCCGGTTGTCGGGCGAACGGAAACTCAGTGTACGCGATTGACGTAAGAAAGGGGGAACACAAGCGTGAACCATATCTTTGGAGTGTTAAGCGTTGGGGGAAAAGAAGAAAAAAACACCAACCCATCATGCTCATCATCATGACGGTGTGGTTCTTTGCCGGTGGTGGAGAAAATCGGGAAAGATTAACCCAACTCGTCTTTCGGCGTCCTGTCCTTTGCGCCGGGACGCGAGCGGCTGTGCGAGCTGATGGACACGGTCAGAGGTGTCAAACTGCGTCTTAGGCTGTTGGTTTAACAGCTCGCGCCGCTGGTCATTGGATTAACGCTCAATTGTTTGATTTATGCATTATGGTACGGACACGTGAGTGAACGGTAACGAAGTAGGGCCGGCAAAGAAGACGTAGCAGTGTGGCGGGCATGATTTTTCTCTCCCACTAGAAGCTAGAAGGAACCGTATCGCGCACAGCGCCTTGTTAATGGCCCGGGAGGGAAGATTTATGAACTGGCTGGTTGTAAAGTGTGGGAAACGCTTGCCCAAGGCCGATTAAGGCCCGGAAGGTGGGAAATTCCAATGGTAGATAGTGTGTGCTTTTGGATTGGTTGGAGCGATTTGCCTGCTGTTTTTTTGCAATTTCTTTTGATTTAATTAGAAAACGTGTTTGGAAACATTCGTAAATTTATTGCACAGCTTTGGAGCTTTGGACAAACATCAGCTCGTACGTGGTTCGTGATGAATTTATGGGTTTTGTTTGTGTTAAGATAAAAAGCGTCAATTTATCAATGGCTCTTTTTACTGGACAAAAACAGCATCAAGATAGAACCAAAATAAGCAAATAAGTGAAGGGCAGTTCAATTTAAAACCCTTTGAAATTCATGTCAGATGTAAATAATTCGTTCTAGCATGTAGTTTATTTATGAATGTTTTTTTTTAAGATTTGAATGTTTCAATCACTCTTTCATACGTTCAGGCAAAACAACATTTTATCTACACAAGAATACTTTATTTCCTCATTTTTTGGAATAAATTACGTCATATTTGTAGTTCAGTTAAGAACAGGTATGATTACTTCAAATCATCCATCAAATCAAAAATATATAAATCAATTGTTTTTTAAACTAATAAAAATAAAAGTTGTTACTTTAACAATACTTTATCTTGATATTGGATTTCGATGACACCTTAACATAACACAAAGTAAAATATCACTAGAAAAGCGAGCTAGTGACACTAGCAGCACAAGCATCTTTTATGTACTAAAACTAAGATTAACACTACAGTAAATTGCTAATTGAATGAATAAAAAGGAGAAAGATAGCAATAAGAATAAACAAAGACCTTGAGACTTTGTAACAAAAACCTAACCATGTCCGCATTCCTGCCCAAAAAAAGAACACCATAAAAAAGGGAAACAAATTATAAAAAGAACCTTCCAATAAGGAACAAAAAACACAATCCCCCGACATCAGATGAAACCAAACTGTCCAGGGTGCGCTGCCGTGTTGACAATGGTGAAATAAAAAAGAAAAAACGTTAACAAAAAAAAACCCCAAAAAGCGTACCGTGTTATGATGCGGGCGCGTCTTTGGTAATTAATTTTCCGTAATAAAGCAAAGAAAAGTGAAACAAATTTCAACAAACAGCGCCGAAAGTATATTTTTGTTTAGGTTTTTTTTTAGTCCCCGCTAGCGGATTTCATGCCGTTCTAGAACAAAACGGTGGAAAGATGTAGATGTCTCAACGGTTGGATGAAAACGGGCGGTAAAAAGACTGACCGAGGATCGAGTGTGATCACTTTTGAGGTGTTGCTTCCTCTGCCGGTGTGTCTGTGCGTGTGTGTGTGTGGGGGTATGGATGAGAGACGAAGCAGAATGGTAGAAAGAAGTTGTGCTGGCCTCGCTGTCTAGGTTCGTTAATTTCGCTTAATAGCTTGACATAAAAATAAAAACCATGCCCGAATGCTGCTGCCGCCATCAGCCAGCTTCTGGTCATTCTGCTGGTGCTGGGGTGGCTTACAGAAATAACGGATATCCTTTTTTTCATCACAATTACAAACCGATGATGCCTTCGATCGGTGATTGTTTCTTCGAAGCATATAAATCCTTTTTTGTAATATTATTTTTGGAAAATTTATGTGATTTTTTCGAGCGGAAAATAAACGCTTCAAGTTCATCCGGTGCTGAAGAGTTCATCCGAAATGGTGACCTCTCTTCCAAGCATCGAGGTACGGCGATTCTTCCTTCTCCTGTTCGACTGTTTCGTCCTTCGTCCTAAATGCGGACAACATTCTTGGAATTATGTAAAACGACCACCACCATCATCGCAAAAACGCCGTCTGTGCCGGCCCGCCCTGGTTCGACGCTGGTAACAGTCACGGCAGCGCGTTGGCGTTTCGTTGCGTGGTTGTTCTCGCGCCGCGGGTTCAAGATCACGAATTGGAAGAAGTAGTCTTTTACACACGCGTGCCGGCCGCATGACGCTACGCGCGTCCAATGACTCCTAACGGGCGGTGGGTTCACGGTGACTTCATGCGCTCCCGATTTGCGTCGGAAAAACTTCACACGGGCACGCTGGGGGTGCATGTGTGTTTTTGTTCTCAAGCGAAATTTTTGTGCCACCGTGCGATGCAAAAAAAAAACCGAGCGATGATTGATACATCAACCGCGCTGGACTGACGAGGGACGATGACGATGGGGAAGAAAGAGGGGCAAGGGAAGAGGGAGGGAGGGGGGGGGGGCGGTGAGACTATTTTTAGTGTCTTCGGTAATTGTCTGTCACTTAGCCGGCCGTTCGGACCGTATCATTAGTTGGCAGTGGTCACTACCAGCGGTGGAGAAGCAGCAAAATCTTCTGATATTAGTTCTTATAATCTCTTGATCGATTTTTGTAAATGTGATTTCATCGACCGTCCACTGTTCGCTTGGCATAGGATCTGCACAGCATTGAAGAACAGGTTTAGAAAATGGTAGAAAAAGGATATAAACTCTTATACCGCATCAGAAATTGGCACATAGCTGAACCGGGAAGCAAGCGAACGGAAGGTGTGAAGCGAAACGTGGATAGCAAATATTTGCAAGCTTTAAGATCAGCTTCTCTCACACGACCCCTCATACACACGCACACACACGCCACTCGGCAACCTTACGTGGGTGTGGTAAAGCCATAAAAATAGGCATCATTTTATTTCGGTCCATCTACATCTTTGCCGCAGTTTGGCCAGGGTGTCTCATGGCCGGGTGGATCGCGTCGGGCGAATTTCTTGCATTGCTTGCCCGAGCGAAAGAGGCGGCGGTTACGGCATTTTCCTCCCTCCAAGTGCCCGTTTTTATCCCGTCGGTCAAGTGTGAAAGTGGACTTCCCCTTTGACAATGAACTTGAGCCGTTCCGTGTTGGTAAGGAGAGTGTAGGACGCACTGGGGGTTGCCAGCGGTTGTGGTAGTGTTACTGTCGTACGTAAATGCGTTGAACGGGCGTGGAAGATCTCCCTTTATCCTTAGAAACGCTTTGTATGGGTATGGTTTCGGGTTTTTTACCGTTGGCCTTGGGTAAAGATTCGAAAAATGAAAGACATATGGTTTCGTAGGACGATGGTGGTTCTGGTTTGAATTAAAGGTGAAGCGCTACGCTTGACATGATGGGACGCTAAAATGATCATTACAGCTGTGAAGATACATCCGATCCGACGTTTTGGAGGCGAGAGGTGGTGGTGATGTGGTGTGAAAAATCAACCGTAGCAAATGAGACGAGGAAAATTGAGAATTGTGAAGTGAATTTGGTAGAACACAGTTTATAAAATCCCAAACGTCAACACTATTGAAGAGCGAAAACAGCGTGTTAAAAAAGGGGGCGTAAACTATAAATTATGAGGAAAAAACAAGAAAGAAATAGAACAATCAAACAAGCAACCCAACATCTCATGAAGAAACTAAACCAACGAAAACCTAAAAAAAAACTACATAAAACGACGACATTAAACAAGAGGAACGATGGTTGTTGACAATAAAACAAAATTAAATATAAGAAAACGAGACATTAAATGTGAAACCAAAAAGCAAAGTGAAAAAATGGAAAAAGAAGAACACCAAACAAACAACACAAACTCTCATGAAAAAAAACTAAACCAACGAAAATAGTTTTGATAGTTAGGTAAACATAACAAAATATCTATAAAACGACACCATTAAAGAGAACAACCATGTTTGTTGACAATTAAATCGAAATTAAATATAAAAAATAAAACATTGAAGGTGAAAACTAAAAGGCCACTAGAAACTAAACAATAAAAGCAAAAAAATTCCATCATTTAGATTAGTTATATAATTTGACGATTCGACTTTGTTTTTCTTATGCTTTTGATTCTCTCGTTACATGTTCTTTTCGATCTTTTATATTTTTTCTTGTGGAACTTGTTCACATTGACGTTTATAATAGGTATGACAGTTTTGGGTTTCTTTTATTTAAAAACTATAATTTTGCTATGTTTATTTTCACTTTTTTCTCCTTTGGTGAACTTTTAATTTCACCACCATACCAGTATTTTTGTACTATGCTTGAATCTGTGTGTCTTATCTATGCACTGTTCTGTTGCTGTAATAACTTTAGATTTGTAAATTCCAATTTGTTTCTTACGGTTCGAGTTTTCTCTTACGAGTTTCTTGAATATTAAACAGTGCAGTTGTTACTTTTGTGATGATATTCGAATAATAGTTGAATTTCTCAGTAATTACTAGTAAGTACTATAGAAAAGAAATCAAGTAAAACGGTTCGATTCGTCTCGTTCCCCATTGAACATGGTAGTGTACATTCCAGAGCATCGTTTTAGAACAATGTAGCCTCGTCAATCTCACCGTCCGTGCAAAGCTTCCCGGGGAAACTGTCTTTTCGACAATTATAAATGACACTCGCATACCAGAAACCGAACACCTTCGGCCTCCCGTTCCCAGCTGGGTGTGGTTGTCAGGATAGATAATCAAGTGCAGCGCGCACCACCGTCAACATCGGACAGCGGCACTGCGAGAGCGGGCAAACCGACCCGAACCGGGAACCGACCTTTTGATGCTCGATTTCATCATGTGTTGAAAAATGTTCCGTTTTGATCGGGACAAATTAATGCGCTACTCGACGAGCACAATAGAAGGCACAAAATTCCACGAAAAAAGGAAGGAGCCGCTGCTTGCCATGGGTACTGCTAAAGGGTTTGTGCCGCTGGTCGTTGCTAGCTCGGCGTAAAACTCGCCGTAAAAATATAACACTTTGCTGCAAAACCGATAAGCGCCGCGGGTAACGAGCGTGCTGCGCTCCGTACACGCACCCGCCGATTTGTGTTTGATTATGCGTGTACGTGAAGCGATAAATGCTGACTTCTCAAGTGTGCGGTAGCTTTTGACTCGCTTGCCGTGCAGTTTTTTTTTATGAGTGAGTGCTATTTTTAATATGCTCACCAAAACAGCTGAGAGGCCGTTTTATGCTGCTTGTATATTTTTTATCTTGTCAAAATAAACGGAAGCTTTTCGACTCGTCAACCACGGTTGGGTGTAGCAAACGACCCAAATGGGGTGTCATCAAGTTGATACGCCCTCACACCCAGTTTGCTACCCAGTAGCATCAATCAAAGATCGTCTTTCGAGGTGTACCCGACCCGGGAATGTTGAAAATCGAGCTAATTACTCGCCGATGCTCATTTGCATGATCCTAACAAGCAGCAGCAGCAGCAGCAGCAACAAAATTAACACATTAAGATGACCGAAAATACAGTACATAATGGAAAGTGTGCATGATGTGTGCTATTAATAAAAGTGGGAAAATATTATTAATAAGCGGGCTACAGTCGACGCCGTAAAGGTAACTCCGACTGGCGTTTGATGATGATGATGCTCACGCCGATGATCCTTGTGCCATAAGGTGAACCCGTGCCTGCGAGGCACGAGTAGCACACAGGCAAGGTTTTCCCCGTTGACAGTATTTTTAGGACGCGATGGTGGCCGCGCTAACAAGAACAATGTAAAATGTCGCTTTAATAATAGCGCACCCGTATGCGAATTAAAAATCTTCCCTTCCTGCCTTCCCTGACCCCTCGGACGTCTTCGGTTGCTGCGAGATTGCAACATTCGCTGCGAAAACGTGCGAAAACATACCGCTCGAGTAGGAAGGGAGTGAAGGGGGCTTTGCGGAAGTGGTGCTGGCCGAGGGTTGAAGGTGAGAAGATGGCGTCTTCGTCTGCGGATGGTGCGCCGTTATGTAACCGAAGGCAGCACCCGAGCCCGAGTGAATTTATCGGTCAAAGGCTTTGACGGACTTTTCGCTTCCACTCTGTTTGATAGGTTTCGTTGCGTTTTCCTTTGCGTGTTCTTATTTTACGGTGGAATTTAGATTTGTTGCTTGTCACAATCTGCAATAGTTTAGGATAGTGGTTTGGTGTCTTTTTCAAATTTTGTTTAAAAGACAAAATAATTTAGATTAAATCTCTATTCACTGTTTTTTGTGCTAGTTTTAAAATTTTCTATACCACTTACAATATTTTGGATGAAAGAATACTTAATACGGTTATCTTGGGTGGAAAAATTAGGCATAAATTTAAGATAAAAATGTCTTAAATTGCATAAATTTTAACTTGAACATTTTCTATCCGATGATTGCATACTAATGCAATGAAGATAATTCACTCGTTTTGTTTAGCATTTTTACTGAAGTTTGAAAATTTACAAAATGATGACATATGAATTATTTTTAAAGAGGCTTTAGGGTGCAATCAGGTTTCAATTGCAAGCATCTGTTTCTAACAGATATTCAACTGATATATAAGAATTCAATGTAAATGTAAATAATTTATGGAAAATATGATTTTAAATAAAGGTTAAAGCAATAAAGGAATTATGATTTTAAATCCATGTTTAAAAACAACATCTTTTAATTGCCATTTAAAATGTTTTGTTTAGTTTTTGAAAATTTAGAATAATTTTGAAACCCATGGTTATTCAATTTTCTAGTTCACTTTCATAACAGTTAATTTTTACATATATGACGTCATCCGTAATAAATTAAATAAAACGAGTTGAATCACTCAATACTCACAGAACACGAATAAATGTGGGAAACAAACAGCAATAAAATCTCATAGCCAAAATCATCAGGAATGTTTGTAAACATTAAGTGCTTTATATTTACGAAAAAATATATACGAAATTTAAGATGTTGATATAAGGATTCAAAATAAAATAAATCAATATTAAAAAAAAGATAAAATAAATTTACCGATTACTGTGGCAAAAGTAAAATGAATATTTTTTCATTCACCTTACAACTACCATAAATAGTCATCTGTGCAAGCAATGCAAAGCACCAGCGCGGAAAGAAACCACTTTAAACTCATTAATTATAAGCCCTCGACGGTTCATCTTCGTTCACTCATCCCTCCCTGTAGACGGGACAAAACGAAACGTGCGATCTGCCCTTCCTTGCTGTTATTATTACTACACTTTTTTTTTGGCAACCTTAAGCGGTCCGGCTTATGTAAGCGCCAGTGAGGATGCAAACGCGGTTGCGGGTTCGCTGGTTTTGGCGCTTTCTCCCGCAGCCGGCACATTGTCACATCGGGCCGAGATATTGCGCTGATATTTCCTACCAGTCTGTTCACAATGTACACCGCTGCAGAAAAGGGCAAACCCTTCGCGCGTTGAAACTTGTTGCATAGAACGATTATCGCGAAGGTTCGAAACGAGCTGGGCGGTGGTCACCACCACCACCAGCAGCAGTACTGTACCGTGGCGAGGAATGTCCCACATGTCGGTCGGTCGGTCAGCTGTTTTGGTTTTGTCGCGCAACGTAAATCAACAGAATAAAAAGGGAATGAAACTTGAAGCATGGGCTAGGAAAATGGAGCAATAGTAAAGCTACGATTTATTTTTTACCATTTTCAATATAAAAAAAATGGAAAAGAAAAACCACTAAATGCTGCTGACGAAAGGTGTTGGAACAGCCAGTGGGCCTATGTTTACATTTGTCAATGTTGGTCACTACCTTCTTGCACGGTAGCTTTCAATCATCAAACAAATGCGTATTCAAACTCAGGCGTGCAAAATGCCGAACGAGAGAGAGAAAGAGAGTTAAGAAAACACTGCACAATTAACAGTCACACCGATGGAACTTCGATTTGCATTCGCGCTGTTAGTGCAACATAAACAGGGTGGCAAACAAAAGGGTCTCTCCTGTCAGCCCCCCCCCTCGATGCGACGACCCATTACGCAACGGACGCAATTGCACATTTGTCGATCATAACGGCCACCGCCACCCTACGGTACTCTTAGCTTGAACGACAATAAACCTTTACAGCCATAATCGCCTTTGTTTGTGTCGGTGAGTGCAGCGAGATGCACGCTGGAGAAATGGGTTTGCTCGGTGGAGATGCAGCGAGATGCACGCGCCAGCCCGCCAGCATGGTGCAGCACGAGCACGTGCACACGACTGGTTTTGATTGTTGTCTTTCATTTCTGGTTTCCACTTCCACTTCGCATGTTTGCAAAGGTGGACAAAAGGGCAGCGTTTGGTTTGGGTTTTTTTTTTTCGCTGTGTGTCGGTGTGTTTGGCGAATTCCATCCACTCCAGGCAGACCGGAGTGTGCGGCCTCGTACGATCGGTCAGTGGGTTTTCAGCCGCGTTCGGAACCGCTTCGGGTGCATTTTACGTACCCTGTAAGTGAGTAAGCCCCCGTCGATCGAGCCCCCGAAAAGCCCCCAAAAAAGTTAATTAAAATCTTGCAAACAGTTTGCCGTCTTAACCACCCGATAGGAGAGTATGAGAAGAAAAATCATCATTCAATTGGCCGCTTATTTGCCACAACTTCCACCAGTTTGAATTGTTTAGATCTAAACTTCGGTGCGTTGTGATTTTTCCCCCTGTTTGGGTAGTGAAAACTTTGGAAGAGTGAAACATTTGGTCGTTGTTTGAATTTTTAATCTTTTTTTTTTCTCTCCTGCCAATACTCGCCGGTCGATCGCGTGTGTTTGTTTGTGTCCGGGTGTGATTCGCTGCTTAGCGGCAGTGCGGAAACGATGAAAACGTTTCGGCTGATTGTTTTGATTGTGCAGCGAGTTTTGATTACGGCCGGCGTGTTCTTGCTTGCCGCCGTTATGATCCACTTTACCGCCATTGATCCGAGTGAGTATATGGGGGGCAGTAGGGCAGTGCGCAAATGTGCAAACGTGTTTGTTATAAAGAAGGGAGGTGGGGGGTTTCAGTATCTTGTTAGCATATGGTAAAATAAGGCTAAATGTTGTTGGTTCTTTGGAAAAGACTTCCAGGTGGAATTGTGTTGGAGCAATTGTATGGACAAAGGTGTTTGGTGTTCGGCAGCATGTGAAGAATCCGGATTTATAGTTTAAAAAGGTGCCTGCTCACTGATTCCTGAAAATATTCCATGTTTTGACGAATAATATTGGTGTCAAAAGGACTTTTGAGTTCGAAACTGGCATTATTTGCAGGAAGGAATTGCTGGATTCTACTAGTAGTGCACATCGTGGAATAAATACTGTGAACTGTAATGACGCGTTCGACTCCTTGTACTAACAAACAATTTGATCCAAAAATTTTCATGCTCGTGTTTTCTTGCGATCCATACCATCGGTTCAAGTATCTTCAAGAATCATATACAATAAACCTATGAAAACTTTGTCATCTGGAACATGGACGAACTTTATGACCTTTTAGAACATTTATTTAAAACGTTAGTATTATTATTAAATTAGCAAAGTTATTAAACTAGGGCAAATATTCTCAATCAATAATAATATTGCTTCTTTTTGGTCAAAGAATCTGTGTTGAAAAATTTCAGCGCAACTTGTATCTATGACCTGGTGACAATTTGCGGAAGCTGTCAGAGATTTAGCTCCAAAGTTTAACACAGTTAAAAGGATGCAACAAAACATAACCTACTGTCTTTATCAAGTATTTTTAGACAATACAAAGAAGACTAAGATAAAATTTTTAAGAAGCTGGACCGTTTAACCAGTCTGAAAGGTTCCGCTAGTCACTGTCAGGCGCTAGTGTAGATTCACATTGTACAATCCTCGTGTAACTTGTTAGCTAACTAGCTCATTTAGACTCTTCTTCTTATT